>JAKTTL010000017.1:0-153447 GCA_030581455.1 Wickerhamiella allomyrinae
GTGATTTGTGATTTGTGATTTGTGATAGGGTCAATGCCCTGAATGATAATTGAATTCGAGATGGGGAATTGCCTATTGAGGTCATATTCCAAACATCGTGTTAGAGATGGGGAAATGCCTATTGAGGTCGTATTCCACGCATCGTCTTAGTAGGTGACATCAGGGTGACGTCCGGGTAACATTGAATGAACCGACAGGGAAGAGCCGAATCCTCTAGTCAGGCGCACTCGTTATGACAGCTGTGCAAGAGGGTGAAGTCCAGGCAGACTGTGCTCATTGCGACAGATGTCCGAGTGTAAGCTGAGCTGAATTTTCTAGCATGCATTCCACTTGTTTAGGACTCATTCACTTGTTTAGGTGTATAAGCACTCATTCCATTCACTCCCCTGGGTTTAAAAAAACGAAGTCCCTTCGGCAACGGTCAGTTTACGAGACGTAGCGCTGACGTGCTATGGCCAAAACGCCGCTAGTCGTATAGAACAAGTCGTATACACAGGAACGCTGTGGGGTCCAGAACAGTGTTTATCAAGGGAATGATTGAGTTAAGGGAACCAGGTAGCGTAGGTGTCAGCCACGTACCTGGATAGAAGTCAAAGTGAGCGCCTCAGGGATAGCGTAGGTGTACACCGCCTCGCTGGTACGGAGGTGGACGTTCCAGGCGGTCAAAGAGCCGCTGGAGAGCGTGCCTAGGTACTCAGTCGTAGTACGGATTGTACGATCCTTGTTACTGTCCGACTGAGAGCGTTTAGTGGATGACGTAGTCTGCTTTGTATTTCGGGGAACATGAGTTTGCTGTAGGAACCGGGTCAGGGTCCGTTCAGTCAAACGGGGAAGACCACGTGCCCGAAATGTATGTTGTAGGTTGAATAAACAGTATGACCGATCAGGTTCTTGTTTACCTGTTAGTATAGAGGTGGAATTACACCTTAAAGAGTTATCAAGCTAAGGGCCGTTAGGTCCAAAGCTGGTTCTTCTCAGTTCTCTGGAGGAACCTCGTTGAGGTCAGCAGTCCTTCAGATCGCCGGTTAGACGGTTTGTTGCTTGAGCACTCATGGCGGGAAGCAGCGACGGGTCAGGTCACGGTGCATGACGCCAATAGCGGAGTGGGCAAAGCCGAACAAACACGTCGAAGGCTAAGCGGCAACTTCTGGTGGTGAAGGACGTCAGCAGATCCCGTAACTTACCGATAAGGATGCAGCTGTCGGAACTTCCCAGCAGGTGTACGGCTGTGCCTAGGTTGAGTAGCAGATAGAGAGGTGGAAGCCGACTGCGATAGTGCAGGCTCGCAGTCTCACACGCAAGGCGCGGGCTTACATCCGACTCATCAGGATTTATGGTACAGAGAATGCCCTTCGGCTCGATGCGTCTCTAGCTTAGTTGGGTTGAACGTGTAGTTAACGGGAAACAGTATAACATTCCTCCCGTTCTAGACTGTTGCGCCAACGGCCGAGTTGAATCTAGCTAGTAGCATTGATTATAATGAGGACACGGCGATGAGTAGAGGTCGGTAGGGGCATAACTTCCTGTCTCGCATCGAGTAGGTACAGGGGCTAGCGTGAGCGCACCAGAGAGTGCTAAAACTTCTTATTGAGTGCACCAATGGTTGCTGTTAACTCCGACTTAGCAGGCCTGGTAGCTATGCTCGGCAGAACTGAGTTTAATTAACCCGTACCACTTGCTCAAGTAGCCGGTCACCTCGGAATAGGACTGCTCAGCTATTGCCAAGCAGGATGTTTGCAGAGGAGTAGGAGTCGCTTGAGTTCCTCCAAGGTCATAGCAGCGACTTGTACCTCGGGCCTATTTCGGCAGCGATGGTATTCAAGGGCTGGCAAGCCTTGGGGCTTTAAACAGACTTCCATTCGTTATTTGAGGGCCCTTCAGCCAGATAGCTGAAGGCAGTGGAGTCTCTTCAGAGTGTTCCGGGCTAGGGTGCACGCTTGGAGTTCTCGGTGATTACCGGGCTAGGGCGCACACTAGGATATGCATGAGGATGCCGAGATACATTGTCTCTTTGTGACTCCATCAAGGGTTCGATAGCTGTGCTATCGGTTATTATAGTTTGAGCACTGCCTGCACTGTTTGTGCATGGTAGATGCTCGGGGTTTGGAGGATAAGTTAGTTTGAAGATCATCGTGAAAGAAGATCACGATTCGTGAAGTAAAGAGTAGGAGATGAGATTCATCAAGCCGGGAGATGAGATTTATCGAGGCCTAGAGCAGGGCCGAACGATGTAACTCATCAAGGCGTAGGGCAAGACCGACGAGGTTGACTAAAAGACGTCGTTCATTAAGGTCTGTACAATGGCTGGAGCCGTCGCCATCCCAGAGGGGAAGACGTTAAGCTCGGTATGCCATTTTGATAGCGATTGCCGTCTTCTGACGTTCTTTTGGTACTATCTAGGTCTTGTGAAAACTGAACAATCTCCGGAACGTATTTTCGGGTTTTCAATAAGGGTCTAGATGTTGGTAGGCTGTCAGCGTGTGTAAATGTTATCATACGTAGATAGTCGAGCTATCACACGCCTCGATTAACATACGCAGCTGGTCCTTCTTCCTCCCCCTTCGAGATGGAGCACACGGGGCAGAGTACGGTGAGATGAAAGACTGAAGTAGACTCACTCGAACACGTTGTTACCGTGGTGCGCCATTGGGCGGCGGAAGTTGGAATGTAAATGTCTCGCTGAGGACGTCCCTGGGCTCTTCCGCGTAAAATCGAGGGGTTAGCTCGACGGAAGAAGTAGGAGAAGCGTCAACGACGAGTACGGCAAATGGATTAGAATTAAGAGGGGATGGTGAAGGTGCCTTCTCGCATTCGTCACACAATCATAACTTCAGTTAGGTAGATCGGAGTAGCCGACGACCAGCTGATGCTTAAGATTCCATTGATATATGACAGTGAGCTGTGGCAGCGTTGGACAGAGGCCAGCTGGCATCGTAGATCGACCGTTTAAAGATCAGCCAGAGGTATCGCCAGCGGTGCCGTTATGTCGTCCGATGAGCCAAGGTGGTACGCCTAGTCGTCCGCAAGGGCTTCGGCACGATCATAGTCGGTGAGGTACTGTCTATCAAGGCATTGGCCGCGATGTAGTTTCCGATGTAACAAGAGCAGGAAGGGATGACATTCTGTATGCTGTAAATGCAAGAACAGGTATGCCTTCCGGCTGAGCCGTGGTTAACGACTTCAGCAACGAACTCGGTATAAGGGATATTCGTCTGTGATGCAGTTGTGATTCGGGGTGCTCCGTTGTAGAGCCACGTACTCGGAATATTGAGTCGAGTTCGGGTCTCTTACGGTGGCATGATGGCTTATAGGGGCGCTTCCGACCGCTGCTGCTGCCAGCTGTCGAAGGGTCCCAAGCCGGGTCGCAATGATGGTTCGTAGATCATTGTTAGGCCGGTCAACATTGGACATTGTTGATTGATAGGCCGGGGGCCATCGACTTCCCTGCGATGGTCCCGATGAGTGGTGATATCAGTGGATACTGAGCTGTGTCAGAGCTCGCTTTATATAGGTGTTGGCCGGCTGAACTGCATGAGCTGCATGAGCTGCACGAACTGCACGAGCTGCAGGAGCTCCATGGGCTCTGCCTGCCGGGTCTTAAATCGTCCTGGCGGTCGCAGCCGTTGTGAAGCTGTGGCGCCGAGGGGCTTTTCCCGCTCGAAACGGACACGTGCCTAAATCGCTGGCTTTGGGTCGTAGTAGACGTAAAGCACGCATTCAGGTTCACCGTATGCGTAACGTGAGAAAGGATATGATTCGGAGTCTTGGTTGCAACATTTGCCATCCGATGGGCATAGGGCTTGTAGTTCCTACCAGTTGAGCATCGTCAATCTGAGAATACTTCCCATGTGTTCCAAGATCCTATGAGATGAGGATAATTCGCACGGTTCGTGGAAATATGTTTGGTGTTCTATCAGGTAAGGGAGGTATTAAACGCAAGCCGTTGCGTACAATCGGTCTTGGACAAACTCTCCTCGTTGTCTGGATAGTTCTTGTGTTGAAGATATGTTGCGAGTATGCAACTAATGATAAATATCAGACGTTTTAGGTCTGAGAGGATGTGTTGGAGGTTCTGCGTCACTTTAGTGTCGCCCTCCTAAGGATTTGCCAGCATATCCTGCAGATACTGTACAGGCTCGGTATATAATGTCCGTTAATGTTATTGGACAAGCAATATTCAGAGGATCTCCTTAGGAGTCGCATCGTTGATGCTGATATTGGGGTAAGGGTACATCGTTCACCAGCTGACTCATCAGCGTTCGATGCCCTATCAATTTTTCACTTTGGTTTCATGAGGGGAGTCCTCTTGAGCTCAGAGCGTTTGTTTCGTCGTAACGACTGGACTGCAGGAAGTGGCAACGAATAACAAACCGAAAATACTAGGCTTTCCGGTGTCGTCCACCAAATGAAACGGTCCTTGGAGCAGTAGTAGGGAAAGGGACCAATACTACAAGGGGATTCCGGAGATATTAGTTGTTAAGTCTATCGGAGCTCAAGCTCTTATGAAGGATCACTACCTTATGTCAGCTCCGTAGCTTAGGGGTTAAGGGTACTGAGACCCAGCCCGTTACAGACTTCAGAGACCGACTACTTAGCCTAGTGGTTCTGGTTCCGGGGCAGCCCGGATCCGGGGGTACTGGGACAGGTGGTCAACGGTAAAGGCAGCCTTGCTAGCTCAATCGGTAGAGCGTGTGACTCTTAATACCCCCCTGGGGATAAAAGTCATCACAAGGTTGTGGGTTCGACCCCCACGTAGGGCTTCATTTTACCAGTCTCACTTCATTTTGGTACTCTCAAGTCCCAACTAGGCCTTGCTAGCTCAATCGGTAGAGCGTGTGACTCTTATGGTTGTCGTTCCTGATATCTATCTCCTCACCGGCGTTCATTAAGTAGTACTCCTCACGTCGTCCACCAAGTTAAAGTAACACTCGCAGATTAAGTCCGGAATTAGAGCTTATGGGTTTAGACTGGGTCCCCATGCTCTCGACTTTGATAGGAAGACACATTTGATATCACAAGGTTGTGGGTTCGACCCCCACGTAGGGCTTCTTTTTTTCTGGTCCCAGCTTGTCACCGGCTTCAGGTTAGTTCTCCCAGCTTAGCCTTGCTAGCTCAATCGGTAGAGCGTGTGACTCTTAAGTGGTCTTGCCTTGTACTTAGAAAATTCCGGTGCTACCAAATGTTGGAAAGAGATAAGATCCGTCAGGGTGTATGTGTTGCAGTCACGTGGCTTGATTAAGAAGGAAGACACTGTGAAATCACAAGGCTGTGGGTTCGACCCCCACGTAGGGCTTTTTTCCACTATAACTACTTAATTATTGAAAATTTCGATAACTTTTTCGTTTCTTTTTTTCTTTTCTTTCTTCATACTAGGCCGACAAGTCGGCCTGTAACCGCTTCGCGGAAGAAAACCCTATATTTCACATCATTCTTTACTTTCTCCGCGAAGCGGATTACAAGCCGACTTGTCGGCGTAGTACTTAAAAAAAGAAAAAGAAATAAAAAATAAAAACTAATAAAAAGAAAAGCAAAAAGAGAAATTAGATGGGAGGGCCAGATCAGGGGCTAAGTATAAGTTATTCGCGACTACCCAGCCCGTTTCGTAATGCGTATCCCGAGATACGTACGACTGTTGTTACAGCCCCCCACGCTCGACTTCGAAAGAGCAATATGGGAAGTTGTGCAGACGTTGGTGTCGCCTCGCAAAGTGTTTAAGGCCGCCTACTACCGGCAACAAACCAAAAACCAGTGGGCCCGGGATGACCCGTCGTTTGTAGTGCTTTTGAGTGTTTTACTGGTTTTCTCGGCCATTGCCTGGGGGCTTGCCTATACGCCCACTATTGGCGGAATTCTAAAACTGATTCTCTACATGGTGATTGTAGATTTCCTGGCCATGGGCGTGGTTGTTTCAACTATAACCTGGGCGTTTGCCAACCGGTTTCTCAAGCGGCCGGGTAACCCTGGGGTGGAAATTGAGTGGGCATACAGCTTTGATGTTCACTGCAATGCTTTTTTGATCATCTGGGTGTGTTTATATGTGATCCAATTTGTGTTACTGCCTATTCTCGACCGCGACAATTGGTTCAGTAAGGCGTTGGGAAACACGCTTTATTTCGCGGCCCTGGTGCAGTATGTGTTTATAACCTTTTTAGGCTACTCGGCCCTTCCGTTTCTGCACGACACCGAGTATTTGCTGGCGGCGCTGGTGCCTCTGCTTGTGGGGTATATTATTAGTTTATTTGGGTTCTCAATTGTGCGGCTGATGTTAACCCAGTACTTTGGATAGTCAAAACAGTCTAAAATGTCTAAAATGTCTAAAATGTCTTTTTTTTCTTCTTTTTTTGGGCTGTTCGACAAGTCGAACAGATTCGCTTCGCGATGTGTACTTCTACCCCTAGTCGACCTAGTGCACCCCTAGTCGTCTTAGTACCCCTAGTGTGCCTAGTATACCCCTAGCCGACCTAGTTACCCCTAGCTGACCTAGTACCCCTAGTTGACCTAGTACACCCTAGTCAATTCAGTAGTCTTCCGCGAAGCGGGTACAGGCCGACTTGTCGGCCTAGTAAGAAAAAAAAGAAAAAGAAAGAAAAGAAAGAAAGCAAAAGACAGAAAAGAAACTAAATTTATAGTATTGATAAGTGATAGGTAGGGGGGATTGGATATGGTAATAGGAAATGGGCAGTCTAAGTAATAACCGCTGACATGGAAGGATGGCATGAAAGCAGCTGTGCAGCGTCGAGCCAGCCGCTCCATTTAGGGGTTTTCGATCCGTTTAAGGAACTGGTGTGGGTGGCCGATAGCACGGGCAGAATCGTTTCCTACTTCGGCCCGCACATGCTGCTGTATACGTCTATAAAGGCCCACAATTCGCCGGTAGTGGATATCCAGATCACCGATAAGTTTGTGTATTCGCTATCTAGTGAAGGAGTGCGGATCCATAAACGCACGGGCATTTTAAAGGGTTATGACGCCAATGCGACCGGCACATGTATGCTTGTTAGTGATAACGAGCTGCTTTTAGCGTCCGGGAACCGAGTCAATCGAAGGACCATAGACCCTCCTCGGGAAACGGGGACGTTTGCCATTGATCTTCCCGAAGGAGTGACTATCACCTTGATGAAGCGATGTACTCCGAATATCTGTTTAGGGCTGTCCAATGGCTCGGTGTGTATTGTCGATCCGTTGATGTTCGATACTTTATTTACTTTCCCTTGTCATTCCGGGCCGTTAACGGATATGGACGTGCGCAAGGCGGTAGTTATGACCTGTGGAATGAGTACCCGGCGGTACGGCATGGTGAATGACCAGATTGTTACTGTCTATGATGCGCGGGCCCGGAAGGCGCTTCCGATTTTAAGTCTCAGTACGGGGGCGATTTTAGTGCGCATGCATCCGAAATCGCCTACCAACTGTGTAGTTGTAAGTCCGAATGGCCAGATCCATTTCATGGATGCGCGAAACCCTTCCAATTTAGTGATCCATCAGATGCATTTGCAGAGCCAAGTGGTGAGCCTGGACATATCGGCTAAAGGCGAGTCTTTGGTGCTGGTAGAGCAGCATGGATTAGTGCATTTCTGGACTAAAGATGTGGCCAACGATTTCCAAGGCCCGAAAAATTTGGATTTGCCTTCTTTAGAGGGGCCCTTACCGAAAATAGGACCTACTACGCCTTTGTCAGTAGTAGGCTTGCCGTTTTATCAGCAAGAATTAATGAGTTCCTGGTCGGATCCAGTGGCTTTTGATGTTGGAATGCCGCCGTTAAGAGATTTAGAGACTTGTCGCCGCAATGTGGCCACGAAGTATATTTCGATTCTCAAAGCGGCGCGGCGCTCAAGTGTATCTGTGCCTCGTTTCCTCTCGGAAAAGGAAAGATTGGGCTTACAAGACGACAATCACTTCTTTTCCACAGCTGATAACGAGGTCGAGAAAGGTAAAGTGCCTAAAGTGTACCGGCAATTACAGATCCATTACTCGAAGTTCGGTGTGAACGACTTTGATTTCAGTTTCTACAATAAAACATCCTACTCGGGTTTAGAGACCCAAGTGGCCGGCAATATGTATTGCAATCCGGTTTTACAGGTGCTAAGATGGTGCGCGCCGATCCACAACATCGCATTACATACTTTTGCCCGCTACAACTACGAGCCGATTCCGATTATTGGCGAGCTGGCTATCATGTTTGATATGCTTTATAAAGGCGACGGGCGACAATGTCGGGCCTCGAACTTCTTGACAATGCTGGCTGCCAGCAGCGAAGCCAAGGCGCGAGGTCTGCTTGATTGGCACCGGCCGTTAAGCGAGCAAATCCCCGGGTTATTCTACTTTTTAATGGAAGGCTTCTGTCACGAACAACAGATGCTTGGCGAGTCGCAGCCGCAACTGAAAAACAGTCTGGGCATGTCGGTGACCTGTCGCATTTACGGAACTTGTGGCTATCGGACCGATGAAGTGCAGTTACAGTTAGGGCTTAATGCTCAGCATGGCGACATCAAAGGCCTTAACGCTGCTCTTTCAGGAACGACTGCCGATAGCTGGAAGTTCTGTGAAAAGTGTCAAAAACAGCATAGCATGGCATCGGTGCGGCAAATCACCGATTTCAACGATGTGGTAGTAGTCACGTTAGGCTCCAGCGCGGGACCGGCACGAGCGCCGGCCACGTACTTCACACCTACATCACGTGCCGATAAACGGGCGTTTAAAGTAACCGAATCCAGCGGTTCCGGCGAGTCGGGTGAGTACGAATTGCAGTCGATGATTGTCGAGGTCTCAGATGCTCGCCAGCGCCATGCCGTGGCCATCGTCAAAATCAACGGGTTATGGCACTTGTTCAACGACTTTTTAGTAACTCCGCTTGCGGACGACCAGGCTTTAGACTTCACGCACCGCTGGAAACAGCCTTTATTGCTGGTTTACCAACGTCGGAAAGTGGCGTTTGACTATACCCATTGGAAAGCCGACTTGGATTGTCGACTGCTTTATAGTCACGAGTTTGTTTCCGGCAACCTCAATGCCCCCTCGCGCGCAGTGTTACTCAAGCCGGATGCGCCGAAAGAAGGTACTTTGGTGGCTTTGGACGCAGAGTTTGTGTTGCTTAGCCAGGAAGTGGCCGAGATTCATAGCGATGGCACTAAGTCACTTCGACAGCCGCGCCAGATGTCGCTGGCAAGAGTTTCAGTATTGCGAGGCGCCGAGCCCGACTTGGGGGTGCCGTTTATTGATGATATCATCGAAACCAGACAGCCCATCGTCGATTACCTGACTTTATACTCGGGTATCGAAAAGGGCGATTTGGACCCGGAAAAGTCGCCGCACGCATTAGTGACTTTACAAACCGCTACCCGCCGGCTCTGGCTGCTGGTTAATAGAGGATGTGTGTTTGTGGGCCACGCGCTGGTCAACGATTTCCGCACTATCAATCTGCAAATTCCGCGCCATCAAGTCATCGATACTATCGAGCTGTTCCACGACAAAAACATCAATGGACTGCGCCGATTATCGCTTAAATTCCTGATTTGGGCTCTTCTCGGCGAGAAAATCCAGGGTGGCAACCACGACTCCATTGAGGATGCGGCCGCGGCACTCCAACTCTACTACAAATACAAGCAGCTCCGCGAAGACGGCGGCTTCGACGCGGCCATGCAAGATGTCTACAACAAGGGCCAGATGAACGGCTTCAAAGTGCCTGAACTAGGCATTGTTTACGATAAACCTGATCGACCTGACCGAACCGACCCGTCCGACGTCGCGCCGCCCGTCGAAGCCGCTACTGCCTCGCACTAGTCTATATAACTAATATAACTACATACTTATTCTTTCTTTTTGATACTACGCCGACAAGTCGGCTTGTACCCGCTTCGCAGAGGGTTCTATGCGTAGTTTTCTTTCTTTTCTTTCTTTTTTACTGCGCCGACAAGTCGGCTTGTACCCGCTTCGCGGAATGACTATTTCTACATAGTTTTGTGTGCTTTGAGGTCTCTAATAGAAAGGTAACCCATATTCCTGCTCAACAGAAAGCAATTCACAGTTATAACCCGCTCAAAACCCCAAGTTCGGCACTTTCCGCGAAGCGGAACTACAAGCCGACTTGTCGGCGTAGTATCAAAAAGAAAGAATAAGTATGTGGTTAGTACCCAAAAAAAGAAAAAAAACTGTTAAATTATGTACCAATACTAGATAAAACATCACACTAGCTTGATACTGCTGTTGCGGCGCTGCCGCGACCATTGAGGCGCGCTGATGCGATGATGTACTTTTTGGGCCGGCGGCGTGGTGGTGCCCGAGGACGGAATCGAGTCAGGGTCTTTCCAGCCGTTCCCCCACATGTTTTGCAGTAAATAGCCCGTCATGATGCCGCTCCGCGTCGGGTCGCGGCCGTCGAGCGTGAGGTCCTCCATTTCGTTGATTGTCGTTGCTGCTAGCGAGCCGACGTTGCGATGAAGCATATCGTCCGACACGTCGACATCGTGCAACGGGCTTGGCGGCTGCGCCGAGTCTTTAGGAACCGATCCGGCCGGAGTTGTCGAGTCTTTCGGGGTTTTAGCCCCTTTATCGGCCATATCTCCGCGGGAAGCTCCTACGGCTGCTAACCGGGCTCTAAGCCGTCGCTGAGCGGCCACGACGGGCGAGCCTAACTGGCGAGCATTTAAGTATTCTTTAAAGGCCCGTTCATTCTCTTTGCGCTCAGCACTCACGCCCGGAGCCGTCCCGGTAGACGTGTTCCCCGGGAACACATCGTGAGTACTACTTTGTCTTTGTTTCATCAGCAGTCTTTGCTGCGTCCGCATGGGACTATCGCCGACAATGTTCTTGATATCTGCCTCTGACTTGCGGTGGCCGACTGCCTGAGATACTAAGTCGCCTTCCTCAAGGAATCGTGACTTGCCAGACGCACTATTTAGGGCATTAGCCATCTCCACCATCGACGTCACACTTACGACCGTCTCGTTCGAGATCTGCGGCGGCGTGGGCTCGACAGTCGTGATGCCAATTGAAAGCCCGCTACTTGTTCTTCGAGGCATCCCTGGCCGTTGGCTATGCGAAACCGTGAAATAGTCTGCTTCCGGAGCAGGCGGCTTGTTATTACTGTTGGAAACACTTGTAGTCGACACTGCCTTAGACAGCTGGCCAGATTCCTGCTGCTGCGGTTTGGCCGAAACCGGTTGGTCGGTTTCCGATTCGGTGTCTTCGTAGGAATTCGACTCTTCCGAGTCGGCATGATCGAGCTGGATCACTGCTTTGCGAGCGGGCTCGTCCGACTTATCACTCCGTTTAGTCCGGGAAGAAAGCTGGTTTCCAGGCTTTAACCGGCCAGCCGGCGCTGTTTGCAATAAAGACTCGCTTGACTTCCGGTTCTGGTCTTTAAGGCCGGCATTATCGCCGTCTCCGTCCACTAGCGACGTTAAGGGCACTAGCGCATTATTGCGGTTGCCGAGTTTGTTCAATCGGGTTGAGGAAGAGCCTTTCGCATGTGGCCGCAAATGCCGGACATGAGGCTTGCTGGTACTCCGCCGTGGCTGGACCACTTCCTCGGGCATAGTTGATGGTTGGATTCAAGTAAGGGGGTGTGCTTCCTTGATGAGCTAAGGTAGGCAAAGTCGGCAATCACATGGGACAACCCTGCTAGGACTCAACAAGTTTGTATAGCAATCGCTAAATGAAATAGAAATGGGGTTTAAATGTATGAAAAAGGAAAGATATGTATGGAAATGGTTGAAAAACGTAATTTTAATGCCTTTTTGGGAGGTGGTTGAGGCAAAAAAAATGGTGACGACCGGGGGATTCGAACCCCCGCCTCCGAAGAGACAAGAGCCTTAATCTTGCGCCTTAGACCACTCGGCCAGATCGTCAACTCTTTGAATTTTTTATAGCTCTGTTCAAGTCACTCCAAGGCTTGGTTTCACGCTGGCGCGAACCCAACTGCGAAACTACGGGTCTGAGCGGTATGAGATTTCGTTTATTCGGTCAAGAGTTCTTGGATAAGCCTCGATCTATGGTTTATTACCTGTCATCAACCAGTTTCGCCGATCTCTCGCCGATCTCTCGGCCAAAGCGGATATGTGCAATAAGACCAAAAACAATTAGATTCCCGCTAAATACCACGTCTACTATAGATTTGACACTATTCGCTAATTTTATAATGTACATGTCGCGTGACTATCGGCATTCGACTCGTGGCGTGACCTGCAGGTCATGCATATTCATGCAGGTAGAATACTATATAACGCCGATCTCTTCATTCGCCGTCATGACTCTAACTGCTGAACAAAAGAGAATTATTACTGCCACGGCGCCTGCCCTAGAACTGCATGCCGAACAGGTCGCCGCCCGAATGTACCAACTTCTGTTTGACCAAAAACCCGAGGCCAAAGTCTACTTCAATATGGCCCATCAGGCAAACGGATCACAGCCTCGGGCACTTGGCCATGTGCTTGTTGAGTATGCCAAGATGATCGATACGTTTGAGACCATCGACGATCTCGGCGAAGACGGCCGGATCATGGTCCAGAAACACTGTGGGTTGCAGATCAAGCCTCACCATTATACATGGGTTGCCAAGCCTCTACTGCAGGCTTTCAGCGATATTCTTGGCGACGACATCGTCACGCAAGACATCGCCGATGCATGGGAGGCTGCCTACTGGCAATTGGCCAAGGCCCTCATAGCTGCCGAGAAAAAAGTGTATGAGCAAACCGAAAGGACCCCTGGAGGCTGGCAAGGGGCTAAGCAGTTCAAAGTTATTGACAAGCAAAAGGAAACAGATGTATTGACTTCGTTTGTGTTTGCTCCTGTTGATGGAAAACCGGTTATGAGCTATGTCCCCGGCCAATTCCTTACGTTCCGGCTAAATGTGGCCGGCAACGAGATCCGACGCAATTATACGCTTTCTCAGGCCCCTAATGGAACTACTTATCGGATCACTGTGCGGTTTGACTCTCGAGGAATGGCTTCAAAGTACTTTCATCACCAGGTGGATGTGGGCACTGTCGTAGACGTCTATCCTCCGGCTGGCTCGTTTGTGCTTAAAGACAATGATCTTCCCGTAGTGCTTCTTTCGGGCGGTATTGGCGTGACGCCGTTGTTAGCTATGGCTGAGCAGTTGTCTAAAACCGACCACAAAGTATTGTTTATGCATTGGACCCGGAACGTGCATTTGGAGCCGTTCCGGGATACGATTGAGGCGTTTGCCCACCAGAACAAGAACTTTAAGGCTAAAGTGATTTATGAAAACGATGCATTAGGGGGTAGGCCGACATTAACTCAATTAGAGGAGTGGCTTCCTGCCAAGGCAGAGATCTACTGTGTTGGACCGAAACCGTTTATGGAATTCATCCATCGGTCGGTAATTAAAATGGGGATTCCCGCCACTAACTTTCATTATGAGTTGTTTGGACCTACAGAAGTGTTGCATTAGATTATAGTTGTGGATCATACTTTATGTACATACCTAGACACATATCTACAAGTCACAGACCACTCCTTGAAGTCCTACCAAGTGCTTAAATCTATCAGTCAATGTCTAATAGCACAATTAAAGTAAAAAGGAATTATAATGGAAGTAAACTTTAACCGCCGGAGATATGTTTTGGCAGGCCGATATGGCCGATATGGCCGATAGGCTGGGCCGACGGTTGACGATATAGAATCCCAATAACAGCCCTCTCAGACACTTCAGAAGACTGAAATACCCCTTAAAAGAACTATCCGGTCCTAAAAAACACAATCGGTTGACAGATATACCACATTTGGCCTTTAGATACCCCCAAAGACCTCGGGCAAACCTGGTCGCCCGAGGTCACGTGCTCGCGAGCGCCATGTATGTGGTACCGATTTTTCACCCCCCGCCTTTACCATCCGTTTGTCATGCTGATCATCGTCGGTGGTCCAGCAGGCTGCGGTAAATCCACCGTTTGTGTAGAGTTATCTACAAAACTAGAATGTACATTTCTGGAAGGCGATAGTTTGCATCCTAAAGCGAATGTGGAAAAAATGGCCGCCGGGATCCCCCTTACTGATGAAGACCGATGGGGTTGGCTTGCTAAAGTAGCAACTAATGGCAAGATCATGGCTGAGCGAAGTAGTAAACATATCTGCGTGGCCTCATGCTCGGCATTAACTAAACGGTATCGGGATTTCCTTCGAGAAAAGGCCAAAGGCGAGCCCATACTGTTTATTTTTCTGAATATATCTCGGCCCGAGCTGGTCCACCGCATCTCCGCTCGCAAGGGTCATTTCATGAAAGCTAATATGCTGGATAGCCAGCTCCAGATTATGGAAGTTCCTGGGCCGGACGAGCCCGATTGCATTGTTAGAGATGAGCATATGGATCCTGAAGAATTGTTCGACCAGGTCCATGAGATAATACTGATAGACAGGGCCATCCGGGCCACCCGACCTCGCATCCGGAAATAGAGATAATGTGCCAGATCTGCCTAGATTTAATTTAATTTAATTTCATTAGAACCAATTTGTTGGTGGCCGTTGTAGTGTCTTTACGCTTATCTCTTATCTCCAGATGCCGATCTGATAAGCACTAACACCCCCCACCAACACCCCCCACTAACTTGGGCATTTAAATTGTAGTTATGGTTAAATATCCCTAGTACCCCTTAATTCTTATAATCCTTTCCGCGAAGCGGAACTACAGGCCGACTTGTCGGCCTAGTAAGAAAAAAAGAAAAGAAAAGGAAAAAAAGAGAAAAAAGATTAAAATAAATTAATATGTACATTAGCCAGCTTAGCCAGCGCGAGGATACGGCCGTGACGATCTGGTGCTTGAGCGAGGCGCACGGGTAGACATTGCCCGGGCGGATTTGAGGGCATTGTTGAGCCGCTCTTCGCAGAGATCGCGCAGATCGGTGGCGCCCTCGCGGTCTACAAAGTTACAAGGGAACCGGTAGGATAGCCATAGAAATAGAGTGATGATTTTGTGGATCATCTCCAGCTTGACGGTGCTGAGATTGGGGCTGGCCAGGTCTCGGACAGCAGGGATGATTTCCAGGACATTCGCGCCGCTGCCCGAGCCGATGGTCTCGCAAAAGCTGATGAATGCCGAGTACAGTTCCTGAGAGTTCGATACCGGCGCATTCGACAGCGTCAACTTATCACTAAACGTAAGGCCTTGGATGCCGTCGAAAAGCTCGGCAATCTCGACCGTATTGCCCTCGCGCGGCCGCTCATAAGTAGGGCCTACCAATGCGCTTTGGTAGACGGTTTGCAGGATGCGGCTGAACACCTGGCCTTTATCAATTGACGAGGCATTGATGACCCGGGCCGGCGGCAGTAAGACTGCGCGGTTAATGATGGGCGACGGAGTTCCAAGGGCGCGGTCGATGTGTTTCTTGTCGGTTTTCGACAACGCATTGACGAGCCCCTCGCCGCCGTCCGATGCATCGGCAAGTTTGAACCGGCCAGCTCGACCGGCCATCTGCTTGATTTGCGGCACGGAAAGTTTCGTGACATGCTCGCCGTCGAATTTCGATAAAGTCGTGAAGATCACGCGGCGGATGGCCAGGTTCAGGCCCATGCCAATTGCATCACTGGCCACCAGATAATGCACGTCGTTTGTAGGATCATTAAAGAGCCGAGCCTGTTCGGCCCGGATCTCTGGGGGTAGTGAGCCGTAGATGATGGCACATGGCTGTTTCTTGGCCTTGACGATCTTATCCCGAAGAGCTTTGACTTCGCGTTTGGAAAAACACAGTACACAATCGCCCGGTTCTAAGTTTTTGAGTAAAGTCGACGGCAAGATATTGCGTTTATCGATACTTAACGGCGATAGTCGATCGTATCGTTTGATGATCAGTTCGTCGCCGGTCTGCAAAACGAGCTCACGCACAACCTTTTCGGAATTGGCATCACCACAGAGATGGACTTGGTGAGCCCTAACTCCTAAAAATGCCCGGGTCCAAGCCCATCCTCGGTTAGGATCGTTGATGATCTGGATCTCGTCAATCACGGCTACATCCATAGCCGTAACGGTATCGACCATTTCTACGGTGCCGGCATTCAAGGTTGCTGGTTTTCCGGTAGCGGGATCGATTTTTTCGAGGATCTCGTCGCCAGTCACTAAGTTACAGGGAATATTCTCTTGTTCCATGCGGTCATAAACCTCGCGAGCCAGCATACGTAACGGGCCGGCATAAAAGCCTGATTTGGCTTTGCGGAACGCTTGTAATGCCGTATAACTTTTGCCCGAGTTCGTAGGCCCGATATGAAGGTATACTTTGCGCCGTAACTTACGAGCCCCCGGGTATAATCGCCAGGGATGTCGCATATCGATTGAATGGGGCTTGACTTGGACTACGGGATCGGTATCCCGGAGCATAGCCAAGACCTGCGGGATATCACGCGACGAATTGATTTCAGCAGCGTTATCGGCCAAGGCCGGATCAACTGGAGCGGCAGGAGTATCCCATGACTTTGGGTTCGGCCGATTAGGTCGTTTCCGATCCCATTCAACTATGGGACGTTGTCGGACAGGTCTTGCATTGCGATATATGCATGCTGAATGGCTGAACGATTTTATGGTCCAAAGGTTTATCGGGCTGCTCCCGCCAGACACCCTAGTGGTTGTCCTCCACAGCATAAGGACAGGGATACTAATTAGAAGACTGAAATTTCACCAGGGTAAGGGCGAATAGTCCACCCCCCAAATTGTCTTGGTAAACACCAGGTTGACACCACCCCCCCCCTAAATTCACCTATCCATTATGGCCAGCGAACAGCAGACATTTTTCGATACGATCCAACGCGACTTCAAAGACGTACAAGTGGCTTCCGATAACAACATCGATACCGTGCAGTTCCTGGAAGCCTGCGAGAGTCTGGTCAAGTTGTTTGATCTGTTCAACAGCTCTGCGTTCTCGCCCGTGCAATCGGATATGACGGGAAATATCGCCAAGATCCGCAAGCGTCAACTGCAAGCCCCCGATAAGGGCGCCACTTTACAGGAGATTGTGCTTGGCGAAGTGACTGAGAAGAAGAAAGATGCCACGCAGGGCTTGTTGTGGCTTACCCGCGGCTTGCAGTTCACGTCGCAGGCCATGCGCAAAAGCGTGGACAATCCCGATCAGGAACTGTGCGACTCGTTCACGAAGTCGTATTCGGAAACGTTGTCGAAATACCACGGCATGTTAGTGCGGCCCATTTTCAAGCTGGCCATGCGGGCATGCCCTTACCGAAAGGACTTTTACCAGTCGCTGGGCGCGCCGCTGGAGCGGGTGCAAGAGCAGCTGGCCAGCTGGCTGGCGGCTTTAGAGCGCATTGTCACGATTATCATGGACTTTTTAGCTAGCGGCAACTACTCCAAGGGTCTATAAATAGATAACCTGGCTTTCGGGCGACTACTTTGGTGATTACTTTTGTGATAGAAGTGCTAGTTTCTGTTAGTTTTAGAGTTGGAGTTATTTGAGTTAGAGTTAAGTTGAGTTGGAGTTGGTGCTAGTGCTCTTGTACTCTAGTATATTAGTCTCGGTGCAGGCTAGTGCTGGGCGATTACTATATTAGTAATATAGTAATATAGTAATGTAGTAGTAGTAACAGTACTACACTGCCCATACACTAGATACCTAACTACCAGCAGCCGTTTTCCGCGAAGCGGTTACAGGCCGACTTGTCGGCCTAGTAAAAAAAAAAAAGAAAAAAAAGGAAAAAAAAGGCAGATATAGACTAGTTTACTGTACCCTGTTGTAGACCATAAGAGAGACGATTAGGCACTGAAAAGTCCCAGGAAAGTCCCAGGAGTCCCATCTTACATGTGCAGGTTTATGATCTATAAAGGGGTAGAGCCCATCCGGCTCGAGCATCTGTTGACCCGGCCGGCCCATTCCATCATTAACCAATCGTTCGATAGCCGGCTGCGAGTGGATTTGCGCCGGCCAATCAACGGCGACGGCTTCGGCGTCGGCTATTACCCTCCCGATATGGACGCCGACGAAGAGAAAAGCCCCTGCGTGTATGTTGCCACCACGCCTGCGTGGAACAACACGAATTTAGAGCGGCTGGCGTCGAAAACAAAGTCAAATATGGTGTTTGCGCACGTGCGCGCGTCGACGGCCGGCGCGCTGGCGGAAACAAACTGCCATCCGTTTGTGTATCACACTTTGATGTTCATGCACAACGGCTGCATCCCTATGTTCCATGCCGTTAAACGCAAGATGTGCGATCATGTTAAAAACGAGTATTTCGTCTTTGTCCAGGGCTCGACCGACTCGGAGATGACGTTTGCGTTATTCCTTGATTGCCTCGATAAACTGGGGTACGATCCCTCTACGCCTAATGGCAATTTCCCGGCCGAAGCTTTACAGAAGGCGTTGCGAAAGACAATTCATCTTATCACCAAATGGACCGACGAGGCGGCCGCCATTGAAGGTTTGACGCCGGACCCGAATTTACTTAATTTGGCGATCACCGACGGCCGCTCGGTAGTGATTTCCCGCTACGTGAGCTCGAAAACCCAGGAAGCCGCTAGTCTTTACTACTCGACGGGCAACCGGTTTTATGAGTATGCGCCTGGCCAGTACAAAATGGAGCGGAGTACTCGGCTGAATAGTATTTCCATGGTGGCTTCCGAGCCGCTTACTTTCGAGCGCAGCGACTGGATCGCCATTCCGACCAACTCGATAGTCACTTTCAAGGGCCAAAGCGTGCTTCTCCATCCTATTCTGGACGAGTACTTTGAAGCCGATCCAGGCAAGATGCGGTCTACGGATCTCACTGAAAAGAAGGGTCTGATCAGTCCCATTGTTACAAGCAATGTCGAAAAGGGCGTTCCTCCTCTTGGCCGCGAAGGCCGGCGCGAAGTCGCCACCGTTTAGTCTCTTTCACATGTTATATCTATCTTTTTTATCTATTCTTGCATTTCTTTCTTTCTTTTTTCCTTTCTTTTTCTTTTTCTTTTTCTTTTTTTTACTAGGCCGACAAGTCGGCCTGTAACCGCTTCGCGGAAAGTCTACTAGAAGTCTACTAGGGGCCTAGGGGCCTAGGGGATGTGGCTGCTTATGCTAACACATGTCAGACACATGCAAGATCCCTACCCCAACGTTGGGTTGTTTGTTTACATGATCGCTCAACCCCACAGGGTGAAATAACCGTCTAGAAAGCAGAATTAAATAGACTCTAGTGACTTTGTTAATCAATTTTAAACTTGTAAATCTGTAGTTTTAGGCTTGTTGTTAGGCCTTGGATTTAGACAGATAAAACCGATCATCATTTACTAACCATAACCTTCCCAAGCATGCGAGACCTGGCTTGTGATGTGGCGAGAGGCATCACTTTCTATGAGATGGAGTATGCCAATCACTCGCCAAACCTGCCGCACGCATTACCCGGCTCAGACTCTCTCACCTATGCGGACACCGTCTTCCCCAGCTTCGTGTTTCTGTCAGGGATGCATCCGATGTCGCCGGCCCGTTCCTTGCAAACAGTTGGTTTAGGCATTGCCTATAATATCTTCAAGGCCTCCAATCCGTTCATGTTGTTATCCAGCAAGGAATCCAGTCAAGAATCCGCTGAGGTGCAAACGGATACCCGGCTTAGACCGTTTGGAATTCTGCAACGGACCGGGTTGGCAGCGTTGTTGATGTGTTTGGCGCCGCCGCCAACCAAACTGGCGAGCTGCGCCTATCCAATGGCGGCAATTGCGGTCTGGATTGCTCTTTCCTACGGCCTGGCCACCAATAAACGCTATCCGTTTCGAGACCCGGCCCAATCAGCGCAGACAAAGATTGACCAATGGGTGGTCAACCGATTAGGCTCAAACGTATTCCGAATGTACTCGCAGGTGATCGATCCGGAAGGGTTATTAGGCGTGCTTACCACTTCCGTGTCGATGTGGTTTGGTTCCTGGGTCGCGGCAAACGATCTCGCCCTGAACGAGTCGTTTATCACCGGTATCTCGCTGATGTCGTTTGGCTATATGTTCAGCTATGCGTTCCCGCGCACGTGTCCAATCAATAAACCATATTGGACGATGAGCTATGTGCTTAGCTCCAGTGGTATCTCGCTCCTCAAGTATACGGTTATCCAGGCCCTTATACCCTTTCTGCCATCCGCCCTTGTCGACCTGCTTTCCTGTACCGGCCAACGCACTATGGAGCTGTTCTATCTATCGTGTTTCCTAGATAAAACAGGCCTGCCTGCGATGCTGCGGCGCTTTGTAGGCCGCTATTTGGGAAGCTACTGGAATGGCCTGCTTGCTGATTTATTATCCACTTCCGTGATCAACTGCGGGCTTGGCGCCACTGCGCTTCTTCTTGTAAAGCTGAAGATCCGCATGCGATAGGCTTGCGAGAATTCCGGGCAATTGCGGGCAAGTTGCGTGTTGGTTCTGCAAATCTAATATATATAGTTAGATAGAAGTCAATGAATGATTATGGTTTGTCAGCACTCTGGTTTTCCAATCTACCCTGTTCCTGCTTGTCTACCGATTGTTTAGTTCGCGGCTAGCCCCAAAAACCGCTGATATCCGACCCGACCTCAGAATAGAAAGGTATAGAACCGAATATTTTTTTTGAAAAAATTCGTCGGCAATAGTTTAGTGGCTAGAATTTCCGCCTGTCAAAAAGCACGCGGGGGACCGGGGTTCAATTCCCCGTTGCCGAGTTTTTTTTGCTGGTCTATTCACCATTCTGGCGAAGCACAAACACCCACAAACTCATTAGTCTAGTAAATTGAAAAGAATTCACGCCTTTTCTGCTACTTTTTATCTACTTCTTGATTCTTTTTTCTTTTTTCGGCTGGTTGACAAGTCAACCAGCTTTTTCGCTTCGCGAAATGAATTACCGTTTCCGCGAAGCGGAACTACAGGCCGACTTGTCGGCCTAGTAAGAAAAAAGAAAATAAAAAGAAAATAAAACAAGTCTACTCCAGGAAAGAGTATGCGGCTGGATCTCAGCACCTCATTTTGGCTGCCTAACCCCACCCATCTGCATGCAAATTACATGCAATCATGTGACTGCGTATCATCCTGGCTATATATATATCAATAACCCCACCCGCCCCCGCATCAGATAGTAGACACCCAATGAAATCTTTACCGGTGATTGATCTGAGCAAAAGCAATACCCCCGAATTCTTCGAGGACTTGCGCAATGCCTTGTTTGAGATTGGCTTTCTCTATCTCATCAATCATGGGGTAGAGGAGTTGTCGGACCAGATCCTCGCTCATGCCCCCGAACTGTTCAAAGTACCTACTGAAGAGAAATTGAAAGTGGCTATGGTCAAGAACCCGCACTTTGTAGGCTATACTCAATTGGGGGCCGAGAAGACGCAGCAGAAATTGGATCTCCGCGAACAGTTCGACTTCTCGTCTGCAGATAAGGCCGACTACCAGCCCGGCGAGCCTGAATGGCGGAAACTTCATGGTCCGTCGGACTTTATTCCTGATACCGTTCTCAAAGGCCACAAGGAACTCACTGAGAAATATATCAGTGCTATGGGTGATCTGAGCGTAAGACTGTTGCATCTCGTTGCCGAGAGCCTTGGGCTTCCTGCCGATGAATTCGATCAGTTTAAAGGCAGATCGAACCGGTTGAAGATCATCAAGTATCCTGCTCCTACCGAGGACAGTCCTGAAGAGCACCGCACTCAACAAGGTGTAGGGCCTCATAAGGACTCGTCAGGGATGTTCAGCTACATTCTGCAAGACACTATCGGGGGCCTTCAAGTGCTCGACAAAGATGGCGATTGGATCGATGCAACGCCGGTGCCCGGCTCGTTTGTGGTCAATATCGCGCAAGGTTTCGAGGCTCTCACCGGCGGCAGATGCATTGCGACGACCCACCGAGTTCTGGCGCCGCCGGCCAACAAAACCCGCTACTCGGTAGCGTTTTTCGAAGGCGTGCGATTGACTCTGACATTAGACGAGATCGCTAATGAGATCGAGCTGATCAAGGGCCGCATCAAGGAGAACCAGAACGACGACCGGCGCCGCGCGCGCGCCACGCCGAGCGAGTTCCTGGACCCCAAATACGACTGTTTCGGCTCGGCCCATCTCCGCAATCGCATCATCAGCCATCGCGACGTTTCCGAAATCTGGTACCCGGAACTAAAGAAAAAGTATGTGGCCGAACTGTCTTCCTAGCTTGGATCCTCAGGGGAACGGCTTTAATCTAGTAAATAACTATGTATTTCCCCTTTTTCTTTTCTTTTTTCTTACTAGACCGACAAGTCGGTCTGTAGTTCCGCTTCGCGGAATACTACAATTGTGTTTCTGATTCGTTTTTTATCTTTTTTCTTACTAGACCGGCAAGCCGGTCTGTAACCGCTTCGCGGAAAGAACTTCCCCTCCGCGAAGCGGAGCTACAGGCCGACTTGTCGGCCTAGTATCAAAAAAAGAAAAAGAAAACCAAAAAAAAGAGAAAAAAAGAGAAAAAAGGGAAAAGAAAAAGTGAAATGATGATGTTACTTTTTATAGCTAGCAATATCGGCGCCCCGACGGCGCGCCGGTCCACGTGACCGCGGGGTCAGAATATATATCTAGAAGCCCCCATTTGTGCGCTAGTGCAGCATCATGAAAATCGAAATCTGGTCCGACGTCGTGTGTCCCTTTTGCTATATGGGCAAGCGGAAATTAGAGCTGGCTCTGGAAAAGCTTGCTCTGAAGCCGCAGATCATCTGGCACAGCTTCGAGCTCGACCCTACCGAGGAAGCCACTTCCAGCGTCACTTTGCCGCAGTATCTGAGCCGTAAGTTCGGCCAGCCCGAGGCTCAAGTCGAGCAGATGTTGAAGCGTCAGGAAGGCGACTTTGAGAAGCTTGGGCTTGTCTTCAATTGGCGCCAGATCAAGCGCGGGAACACTTTTAATGCCCACCGTCTTATCCATCTTGCCCAGAGCCAGGGCCTAGGCACTGCGGCCGAAGACCGGTTTTTCAAGGCTTATTTCACGGATGGAAAGGCCATTGGCGATCCTGTGGTTCTTAAGGAGCTTGCATTGGAGATCGGGCTTGACGCTAAGCAGGTGGACTCTGTGCTTTCGTCTAATGAGTTTGGCAACGACGTGCGCAAGGATGAGAGCAATGCCCGTACTTTAGGAGTATCTGGCGTTCCTTTCTTCTTGATTAACGGCAAGTTAGCTGTTCCTGGAGCTTTGGATGTGGCTACTTTTGAGAGAGTTCTTAAGGAACAGAATGCTGAGAGTGTTAGCGATAATGGCACTGCCTGCAAGGTTTAAATAGGTTTAGACTTTAGTTAAGGTTTGTTTAAGGTTCATTGTGTTTCATTATAGGGGATAATCCCCCTGTTTTTAGTGATTTTGCTGGCAGTGGTTATGACAGCATTCCTGACTGGATGCCAAGCCCCTGCAGGAACTACCAGGAACGGCCAACAACACACTAGTCCAAACAGGAATGCGAAAGTTAGCATATTTTCATGATTATACGCTATAATCTAAAAGATGCGGGCAGGCTATTTGGGGGAGTTTGCCTCCTGGTAGGGAAAGTTCAGCTGCCATACCTCATTGCCTCGGCTATGGACGGGTCATGCATCAATCTGGATACTGAGGCAAGTTTAATTAAATACGCGTTCATTAGGGCTTAGCATAGTTACAACTGAGGGAACAGCAAGGATTGTGTAGTTAAATAACCGGGAAAGAGGCTTGTGGCGTGGTCTAGACAGGGCTTAGAACCGTCGGCATGAGGCCAAAGTGGAACCCCTAGGGCACGTGACCGTCGCGATTGAGAACGAGCATGGGTTTTAAACGTAACTTTGGGTGGTCAGACGGATATCAGATGGTGGTATTTATATACTAGGGCCAAATATGAATATACCTAACAAATTTCAAGCCGGGATCATAAACGGTGCCTCCGGAAATGCGGACGATAATAACTAGGGCAGGGATATGGGCAGGGGCGAGGGCACGGACCAGGGTATGGACAAGGGTAAGGTCAGAACAGGAGCCGCCGGACAGACAAAAATTATTGTTTACTGAACTAGCAATATAGCGGCCTTGCGGCATTTAAATCGATAAAAAGGTGGGCATGATGGGCAAGAGGATTTTCGAAGGTTAAATATTTAAATACCACCATTTAGCACTGTTTGATCTTACCCGGAATCTGATGAGAAATTAAGAAACCGGTCATTATCGTTGTGCCGTGGGCCGCATGCATCATGCATAAAAAGAAATTATACAAGTCCGATGCCGACGTTGGATATATAAAGAACCCAGATGCCGGTACCAAAATCATTACGATTTACTATGGAATCAAAGGAGCTTAATGAAGAAAAGCCTAAGGTTACCCAGAACCATAGTGCTGATAGCAGTATGAATACGTTGGCTACCGAGGCCAATACGGCTACCACTACCAGAGAGCCCAAGACTCTTCATGAAGAGAAGGATGCTGGTACATCCCCTGATTCTACTCCTGCTGATCGAACTACTTCGCGTATGTCCCGCATGTCGCTGGTGTCCTATAACTCCCGCAAATCCGGGGAGGCAAATCCGGATGATGTGGATTTGCTTTGCGATGACCCTGAAGTACAAGAGGTTATGAGCCGGATCGAAACCAATATCGATCCTAACTTTAACGACTTGAACGAGGCGGATCCCTGGGGGTATCCCTTAGATAAAACCTCTGGCTACCGTATTGTCACCTTTGTTGAGCACGACAAAGACGATCCTCGCAATATGTCTCATGCTCGCAAGTGGGTCATTACGTGCGTTCTGGGTTTGGTATGTTTCTGCGTTGCTCTGGCATCGGCTATTGTCACCGGTGACATCAAAGGTCCGGAAAACTATTTCCATGTTTCCGAGGAAGTTATCATTTTAACGGTTACTTTGTTTGTGATTGGTTTCGGTGTTGGACCGTTGGTATTTGCCCCGGCTTCTGAAGAATTCGGTCGCCAGATCGTTTACATCTCCACCTTTATTGTTGCTATTTGTTTCATCCTGCCCTGTGCCCTAGCAAAGAACATCGGCACTTTGTTGGTGGGCCGATTCATCGATGGTGTTGCCTTTAGTGCCCCCATGACTCTGATTGGTGGGTCTCTGGCCGATATCTGGAAGACCGAGGAACGTGGTGTCGCTATGGCTGTATTTTCGGCCGCGCCATTTATTGGCCCCGCTATGGGTCCTTTGATCGGCGGCTTTATTGGTGATTATCTGTATTGGCGGTGGATCTATTGGATCACGCTTATTTTCACCGGCTTCTGCACTATCGTGATGGTTCTCACCGTTCCGGAAACCCATCACAATACGCTTCTCCATCGCCGGGCTAAGAAACTGATCAAACTGACTGGCGATAACCGGTACCGGATTCTCAAGGATCTGACCCCCCGGTCTGTTAAAGAGATCCTCAAGATCACTTTGTTGCGGCCTCTGATCCTGTTGACCGAGCCGATTGTCCTGTTCCTGACCTTGTACATGACCGTTTTATATGGTTTACTGTATATGTTCTTCTTTGCCTACCCGGTGGTCTACAGTGAAGGTAAAGGATGGTCTGATCACAAGACCGGTTTGATGTTTATCCCGCTTGGTATTGGTATTATTGTCGGTGCTGCTGCGGCGCCGTTTGTGAACAAAGACTATAACAAGCGCGCGCAAGCATATGCGGCGAAAGGCGAGCACACTCCTCCCGAAGTGCGGTTGATTCCGATGATGATTGGCTGCTGGTTTGTACCGGCCGGTCTATTTATTTACGGATGGACATCGTATCCTTGGTTGTCGTGGTGGGGACCTGCCATGGGCGGTTTCCCAGTAGGTGTTGGCTTTATTCTGCTTTACAATTCGGCCAACAACTATATCATTGACACCTATGTGCATGTTGCCGCGTCGGCCCTGGCCGCCAAGACGATGGTGCGGTCGTTCTGGGGTGCCTGTGCGGTGTTATTCACCATCCAGATGTATCATCGTCTTGGATACGAGTGGGCGTCATCGTTGCTGGCGTTCATTGCTTTGGCTTGCTGCTTGATTCCCTATGTGTTTTTCTTCTATGGTAAGCGCATTCGGACGCGGTCCAAGTTTGCTTATGACTATGAGAATTCGAAAGAAGAGGAGTAAGTTTGTGGGGGGATGGTTGTCGTGGTGATGGCTTTGTTTAGCCACTCTTTATTCTGGTTTTTTGCCACTCTTTGTTTTGCCCCGCTTCTTCAGCCCCAGCCCCAGCCCCAGCCTCAAGGGTAGGGTAACGCCCTCAAGGGTAAGGGCGTCGATAATTATCCGGACTAGTCTTAACCGTCCGCTTTGATTTATAGTTTTCTATTGAAAATAGCTAATAATTCATCCCTTTGACAACTATCGTAATTCTGGACCGGTTCCGAAACCCCCGGTAAAAATACGAGGGGTGTTTGCTGGTGCATAAAAATCGACTGGTGTAGATGGCGGCTATGACGTCATTTGCTGACAATTGCCCGGCCGAGCATGTATATACCAAACCCCGGCATGAAGCAATCTCGGCTTTATAAAAACAAACGTGCTTGCCAATAGATTATCATGGTTAACATTACATCTCTTGCGCTAGCAGCTTCTGCCTCGGTCTCCACATATTGGGTGACCCCGACGGCAAATGCAAACCTTAGCACCGACCCGTTTGTGGATGTAGAGCCTGCATATGGAAACACCACTGCGTCGGTGCTGTATCGGCCTTCGATTCACTTTTCGCCGGAAACAAATTTCATGAACGATCCCAATGGTTTGATCTACTACGAAGGTCATTACCATCTGTTCTATCAATACAATCCGAACTCCACAGTGGCCGGCAACCAGCATTGGGGTCATGCATGGAGCACGGATCTGCTGCATTGGGAAGATCTGCCGATCGCCATCAATGCCACTGCTAACGGCCTTGCCTATTCGGGAAGTGCTGTGTACGACCGTAACAATACCTCTGGGTTCTTTAACCGGTCTTCGGGCGGCGGAATGGTCGCCGTGTATACCCGTGATCTCACTGATGATCAGCACCAGTATGTATCGTTCAGCACCGACGGTATCTCGTTTACTGAGTACAACCAGAGTGTTCTGGACATCAACAGCACGTCATTCCGGGATCCTCAAGTGCAATGGCATGCCCAGACTCAGCAATGGATCATGACAATTGCCAAATCTCGTTTGCATCGCATCAGTTTCTATGGATCCAGAGATCTCAAGCATTGGCGCTGGCTCAGTGACTTTGGTCCGGAAGGACTGGTGGGAATCGACTACGAATGCCCTAATCTGGTTAAAATCCCGGTTGAAGGAACC
The DNA here is from genome assembly GCA_030581455.1 of Wickerhamiella allomyrinae. Lineage (NCBI taxonomy): Eukaryota > Fungi > Ascomycota > Dipodascomycetes > Dipodascales > Trichomonascaceae > Wickerhamiella > Wickerhamiella allomyrinae. The sequence goes on from JAKTTL010000017.1 coordinate 27,173, forward strand.
CGCGAAGAGAAATGGGTGCTGTTTATTTCCATTAACCCGGGCTCTCCTCAGGGCGGCAGCTCGACCTTCTATTTGGTTGGTGACTTTAACGGTACCAACTATGTTACCCAGCAGAAGTTCGCGGCGTCTACTGACTTTGCCAAGGATGCATATGCCATGCAGGTGTTCAGCAATACCCCTAACGAGACACTGACCATTGCATGGCTCGGCAACTGGCAGTACTCTCAGGAAGTGCCTACCGGAACCTGGCGGAACTCGATGTCGCTGGCCCGGTCTATGACCCTGCGCAGAGACTATGCCCAGGATCTCACGCTGGTGCAGCGCCCTAAGGGCATCGAAGCTATCCGCGACGCCAAGGTGGCCGTCAACGTCACGAACTCCACCGACATCAAGTCGGCTATCCCCATTCCTCCCGGACAGGCGATTGATGTGTTCACGAACTTCTCTGTTTCCAACACTGCTCTCGGCAAATCCCGGGTGGCTCTTGTGTTCGGCAACCATGTGGGCGAGAACCTCACCGTGGGCATCGACGCCTATAACCAGCAGATCTGGCTTGATCGCGGCGGCCTTCATGGCTTCCTGCATCCGTTCTTCACTAACAAGTTCTCGGCCGCTTTGGACCCCAATTCCGAGACGTTTGATCTCCGGGTTATCCTCGACGCCTCCACCATCGAAGTCTATGCCAACGGCGGCTTGGTTGTAGGCACTGCTGCCATCTTCCCTACCGAGGCGTTCAGCACGCTTGTTTTCGAGAGCTATGCCGATACCACCGTGCATACCTTTGACGTATACCCCTTGCAAAAGACCGTGAACCGAACCACGCTCAGTGATTGATCCCTTTTAGCATTTAGCATACCCAGTTGCATTAGCATCATCCATAGTACATATTTTCGCTCGTTTTGTTCAGCCTTTCTTTCTTTTTCTTTCTTTTTTCATACTAGGCCGCCAAGGCCGGCCTGTAACCGCTTCGCGGAGAATAACTCAGTGGGTAGTCGGTTTCGCGAAGCGAAAAGCTGTTTGACTTGTCAAACAGCCGAAAAAAAAGAAAAAAAAGGCTATAGAGGAAAAAGGCTATAGAGGAAAAAAGAGACTAATAATCCATGTTGCTGTAAATGCTGGGCGCATTCTTATCGTCGCTAGGCTTGTCCTTGGCTTTCAGGACATCCAGTTTATGGGCAAACAGATCCGGCTCGTCGGCTCGGCCTCCTCGTCGCCGCTTTTTGCGACTCCGGCTGGTGTTGGAGCTTTTAGTGACTTTCGACGGAAACAGATCGCCGCCGCGAGACTTATGGGGAATGCTGCCGATGAGATCGATGTTTTGCGTGCCATATTTCAGCGGGGCCGACCGCTCGCTGCCGAAACGGACAATGTCGTCTTTGCGAGAAGGAGCGCCGTTTAAAAGGTAGTAGCGGCTTCGCTCGCGCGCGCCGCTGGCTTTTTTGTCTAATTCAGTCGCAAACCGGGCCTGGAAACTTACTGCCTTTGTGGGATGCGGCTTGGTAGTCCGTAATTGGGTAGGCTCTATGCGAGTACTACTATTGAACTCTGATTCGGCGGTCATGGCCACCAAACTTTGGAAGGCATCTTCGGCGTCCTCGTAAACGATGTTCAGACTGTGGTCGTCGATCCACTGCTGGAAAAACGGCCGCTCGTAGTAGTGTTGCACAAACTCCTCTACGTCTTTATCACTTAAGTCCTCCACGCCGGTGAGATGGATGGCTTCCACCCTTACTTCCGGGCCGGTTCCAGCGGTCTCGCTGGCCTTTTCGGTAGGGTTTTCAGTGCCCTCGACGTCCATCTGCACTTCTTGAGGCTGCTCGGCCTCTACCGCTTGTGCTTCTACCTCCATTTTCCAGAGGCTTACTATTTCCTACTCTCCCTTTCCTCCCACTACTACTAAGACACTAAGACACTAAGACACTACTTAGACACTACTGCTTCTCCCAGTACTACTAAGACACTACTAAGACCCTACTTAGACACTGCATACTAGGAACATGACCCACATAGCCATAAAGCACATACTTTTTTACTTTCTTTTTCTTTTTTTTTTCGGCTGTTTGACAAGTCAAACAGCTTTCGCTTCGCGAATTGTAGTTCTCTTTCCCGAAGCGGAACTACAGGCCGACTTGTCGGCCTAGTATGAAAAAAGAGAATAAGGCTTTTTCTTCCTGAAAAGCAGTTCTTTCTCCGCGAAGCGGAGCTACAGGCCGACTTGTCGGCCTAGTATTAAAAAAAAGAAAGAAAAAAGAAAGAAAAAAGCCGAAAAAAGCCGAAAAAAGGGAAAGACAAAACTGAGAGATTCTTACAAAAGCTACTTAAAAGTCCACGTGCGGGCAGATGCGCGCGCCCTGGAAGAAAATGCGCGCTGCCGAGCCCTCTTTCATCACGCTGGTCATCAGCGGGGCGCCCTTTTTGTTCCCGGCCCGCTCGCCGTCCGACGGCTGGTAGTCCTTGTTCTCCTCAAGCAGCTTCTTGAAGATATCGTAGCGCGCCTCGTCGATGCGGTACAACTCCAGCGTGCCCACGTAGGTATGCGAGTTAGGCGCGATCTGCAGGTAGCTGTAGAGATAGTTGAGGTGCCGGGCCACCAGCTTCACGATCCGCTCCGACAGATTGGTGTCTTTGTTACCGAAGAACAGCAGGTAGTCTGCGTATCCCTCGATCAGCAGCTGCAAGAAGTTCGTGCCGTCGCGGTAATAGCGTTTATCGTGATCCGGCGTGTCGCGGTCGAAGATCATAGTGTTAGTATCCGAGACCGCCTCGGCCAGCTCGCGCGCACTGTTGTAGTACTGCTCGTTATTGGTTGCCTGGTACAACAGACCGCACAGGGTGAGAGGCGTGCCCTGGTTATAAGTCCATTTCGTGCCGTTGCGTTTAAACGAGTGGCCCTCCGGTTCTAAACCATCACACACAAGCTTGTCGTCTTCCTTATCCTGAAGTTTATCAAAGATAAACTGGTAGCAGTAGTGAGCAAACTCCAATAACTGGTCTTTGTTCTGCACAAACCGGGCCAGACGCGCGCAGGCAATGCCGACCTCGGCAGTGGTGCATGCGTTGCTGCCCTCTTTGCCGACATGCCAGCGGACACCGCCGAATTTCCCGCCATCCCGACCGGTCATCAGGAAACTCACATTGTCCATTCCCCGGTCCAGATAACTTTGCTCGCCGGTAACTTCATAGGCAGTCAAAAAGCACGACGCAACTTGCGCATTGTCGTCATAGTAGATATCGTCATTGCCGTCAAAGTACAGCGACGCAGTATAGGCATGTCGTTTCGGCGAATAGTAGTGCCGGAACGTATCCAAAACAGGGCCGAGCAAACTCTTATACTGCGGGTTAATGCGAGCAGCATCAACCACCGCCTGAGCAGCAACAGCAACCGGCCACACAGTGATATGGCCTTGATCATCGTAGCCATCGGCACTGCCATTGCGAGCAATGAACAGGCCTTGGTTGTTATCCCAAAACAGTTTCATGAGTTCATTGATAATGGCGAAACCCTCGACGTTGGGATCTTGGAGAGGCATTTTGGGTAGCAGACAGGTAAGGAATAAAGGGGGGCGGGGGGACGTATTTATGGCCTGCGTTTTTATGGGCCTCGGGTTGCATATGGTTGCTTGCTTGCTTGCTGCTGCAGCCGGAACCCGTACCCTGACATCTTATCACTTTTCCCCCACCTTTCTTGCCCCACTTTTGGGTCAGTCAAAGAATTCGATGTTTTCTCGGTGTTTTCTTGAGGTTATACTTTTTATTTTCTTATTTTCTTATTTTTTGTTAGTTTTGTTTTCTTTTTCTTTTTTTCGGCGGTTTGACAAGTCAAACCGCTTTTTCGCTTCGCGAAATCTAATTATAGATAAATGCTAGTTCCTTTTCCGCGAAGCGGAACTACAGGCCGACTTGTCGGCCTAGTATGAAAAAAAGAAAAAAAAAAGAGTCTATGTCATGGACGGATAGAGGAGATAGTGCAAACAATAACTAGACTACTTTTATATACTAGGCCTGGCTATGCATCCGGCTGCGCAAGCTATCAAGACCCTGTCGCAGAAACGTGCGGAAGCGCGTGGAGGTAGGCACGTCGTGGAACCCGGTCTCACTGATATTGGTGCGCGAGCTCTCGGTCTCGGTGATGCGACTAGGGAGAGACTGAGGAGACTCGAGAGTCATAGGAGACTCCGAGTCCGACTCAGACATTAAAGGAGACTGGGCCTGGCCCTGGGGAGCAGGGGTAGGAGGCCGGTTAAACGGCACGGGGCTGGACGGCACCTGGTCACGATCACGGCCGCCCCAGGTCTTAAACTTGCTGCTGAGCGACAGCTCGGACGGGATGGTCCGCAGGTTGCGATAGCGGCTGCGCAGGGTCCGGAAGTAGCTCACCGCTTTGTCGCGAGCACTGCGCAGACCGTCGGTGGCAATCGTATTAGCAGAAACAACCCGTTTGTGGACATGGTCCAGAGTATACGACCGGGCGCGAGGCGCGCGAGGCGGGCGTGGCTTGGAGGCATGTTTCGAAGTGTCCCGGTTGCCGGTGGCCAGAGCCCGCAGTGCAGCCAGCCGGCTGGGCGGCGATTTAGCCGACGGCGACTGCATAAAGTCGCCGCGCAGCGCCAACGGGCTATTGGGGATATCGACATAGGGACTGGTCAACTCCTCGATGGTCATGTTGGCCACCGACCGTTTGGGCACTACTGTTTTGCGCGACTTCACGGCGGCGCTAGTGAGAACAGCATTGTTCAATGCGACCGTGGCCGGAGTCAAGGGATTGTTGCTGCTACTAGTAGACGCAAACCGATCAGCAACAGGGGTCTGGGTAAAAGTCTGGGTAAAAGCCGTTTGGTTAACCGAGTTATGGTTAATCGAGTTATCGGGGATCGACAGGTCGGGGCCGGAGACCAGGTCGGGAACAGCGGCAATCGTCGAGTTCAGAGACGCGGTCCGGATCGTAACCGTAGGGTCACCGGGCGTAAAGTGCTGGCGACGGCCGGCTCTTTCCATAGCCCGTTCAACCGCGCGCTCGCTGGCCCGGTCCAAACAATCCAAATGAATTGAGTTGCTCACCTTGTTGAGACAAGAATCGATCTGGGCCCGCACCACCGAGTTGGTCTCGGCCACTTTAGACTGCTGCAACTCGGTAACACAGTCCACCAAACAATCGAGGACAGAAGAGTTGCGGTCGGCGCCCAAATCGGTGATCCGCTGCACCAGCAAAGCTAGCAGACCTACGCGCATCTTGCGGAACTCTACTTTCTTGCCATGGGTATAGTCTACCGCCACCCCGCGCAGGAGAACCACTTTGCATACCAGGTCGGCGCTGAGGGGGGCCGACAACATGATTTCGTAGGCAGTGCGGTAGGCAACAGCGGCCGCATTGAGATCGATGCCGGCCATTAATTCCACCAAAGTATCCCAGACATCGAGCAGAAGCGCCTCACTGACCAGATTATCATGAGCCTGCTCCTCGGCAATGTCGCGAAGCATCATGCACACCTCGTCCAAGGCATGCTGCTTCATTCCGTTCACAGGGCCTCCAGACGTGCACACATTCAACACCGGCAACAGAAACAGTGTAGCCCACGCACGCGAAGGCTCGGGGGCATCGCCGGGGCTGCCCAGCTTATTGCGAGGGTGCCAGTGCTCGATGGACAGCTGCATAGTGCCGGCGAAGTCGCGGAACCAGTAGGCGGAATCGGCGCTATTCGGGGTCTCCAAAGCCCGCAGAGCAACCAGCAGCTTGCTGAGCAGAGCATTAGCGGAAATGTCAAAGTCAAGCGGCACCGCTTCGGGGTAGGTGGATACATAGTCAGTAGTGCGGCGGCGTGCTTCAGCATAGAGATCGGCCGCCAGACAAGAATACTGGGGCGAGTTAGCAGGGCGGGTCGAGGACATGGAAGAGGGCTTGTCGTAGGGATACTCTTCCTGCTGGGCCGTAGTGGCCTGGGTACTCGGGGTCTGGCTGCTGCCACTGGCGGACGGCTGCGAAGCCGGCGATTCCTGGTCGCTGTAGATCATGAACGGCGAGTCGCAGCGCGCCACCTGAGGCAGCCAGGGCGAAGTAACCGAGTCGCTGACCTTTGGCGGGCGCCGGGCAGACGGCGGCGACGTGGTGAGGGCAGATGCAGCCGTCACCGGCGAGGGCAGGGCCTTGAGCGAGGACTTGAGCGAGCGCAGGCTTCGCACAGGGCCCCGCACCAGCTCTTGGTTCTTGATTTCACCAAGAGGATACATGAAGATGAGTCGGAACCAGGAGGGGCGGATCCCAGGTTATTATGCGGGCCGACCATAGTGCATGAATCTGCAGGCCCACAAGATGCAGCCAGAACCCTTATCCCGGTAGATTATGGTAACACCAGATGAGTCCTTAAGCCCCCAGCAAAAGCTGCCAATGAATACTGGTTGTGATCCCGCAGAGGAATAAATAATAGAAAAAACAGCCATAAAAGCCTATTTTAAAAGTACCAAATATTAACACAATTATGCCCTTACTAGCCACCTCAAGCCCCAAAACCCTCGATTATGGCTATCCAAAACCGCATTCTTTCATGCATATTCGCCATAAATCAAAGATATCCAGCCACCCTAACAAGAATCAGCAGCATCCGAACTGGTTTCAGGCGGTCTGGGCCTGTCCGATCCACAGAACGTTGTTACAGCGAATCAGCACCTCGCCCAGCGTGCCTTTGTTTTCGCCATCAATGACCTCGACCGCATCGTCGAGCTGCAGGTTCATGTACGAGTCTACACTAAGGAGTTTTCCATGATACTCTGTGTTTCCCCACTTGAGCCGCACCACCACAGTGCTTCCCATCAGGTTCTGCAGAAACGGCTTTGGGTTAGCCATGACAGTCAGCCAGTTACCCTACTCACTTTAAGACCCTTTTCATAGGCACTTTTCATAGGCACTTTTAGCCTTAGGCTTTTTGTTTTTTATACTGACCTTTTCTTTCTTTTTTCTTACTAGGCCGACAAGTCGGCCTGTAGTTCCGCTTCGCGGAAGGAATTGCTCGAAGACATCTAAGACTACCAAGACAACCAAGACTAAGACCACTACGGACTACTTGTAGACTATAGACTACTTGAAGACTTGCGGTTACTTTCCGCGAAGCGGAACTACAGGCCGACTTGTCGGCCTAGTAAGAAAAAAAGAAAAAAAAAAGAAAAAGAAGAAGAAAAGAACATTTAGACCCCGCGAAGCGGGTTACAGGCCGACTTGTCGGCCTAGTATAAAAAAAAAGAAAAAGACAGCCAAAAAAGAAAGAAAAAGACACAAAGAGAAACAAAAGATATAGAACACTAGATTTTATAGACATGACAAGGGTTTTTCTATGGAGAGATCATATCTGCATGAGGTTTTTAGCGCGCCCGCCGTCGTAGTCCAGGCGAATGGCCGCCCAGACCGCGTCGGCAAGCGCAAGGGTCATCGTCAGGCAATACACCAGCGTGATCGCGTAGTAGAAGTTGGCATTGCCCGACCCCCGGTAGACCCAGAGATTGTAGAAGGTGGGCGCCAGCGCACTCACATATAACAACCCCAAAGCGATCACCAGGCGGTAGCGCATGAGGTCGAGCACGCGGCGGTTGAGATACATCAGCGTGATGAACAGCCCGACATTCGACACTTCCGGGTAAGGCCCGAACACCGCCAGCAGGCCCAGCACGCAGGTGACCACAAACAGCGGCTCATGAGGGAATCGCAGGGTTAAGGGGATGGGGAACACGCCGACAAACAGCTGGAAGACGCCGAGGAAAAACGGTCTGAAGAAGTCGAACAACTCGATGAAAAAGTACCACCATAGCCCGAGATTGGGCCGCGACAAGTCTTGCAGAAGAAGGGGTGTGCCATAAAGCTTTTCCAAGAACTGCCAGGACTGTAAGGGCAAGTAAGCGAGTCCGAGGAACATCGCGAGGGAGGCGACGAATGCGAAAAGCATGTGCGGGGTCGAATAGTGATAGTTTTGTTGATGGCAAAGCGCAAACATGGGGATCGCCAGGTATAACGGGTATAATGCCAAGCTGGTGGCCAGGGCAATTAGGACCACACTTTGCACGGGTTTGCGGCCAACAGCAGCGGCAATGCTGGCCACAATTGCCCAGTTCGTGAACACGATTGTCGACCGGGCCAGCGCGCCCAATAACGAGAACGGATTCAGCAAATAAACCAGGGCTACCACTTGCGGACTATAGGACGATTTTGGTCGCGCGGCGGCGATCTGCGCCAGGTTATAGGCAGTCCAACCGTCTACTAAAGCATATAACACACTAACTGCCAGGTCATTGCTGGGCAGCAAAGTGAAAAGGCTCAGCAGCAGCGGCGACTGGTAGAACACTCCGCCTTGATAGGGCGACAGGTTGTGTTCGTAGAGAAACACGCCCTCGCGCAAGCGCGCAAAACTGGTGATTGGCGTCGTACACTCGACCTGGGAATCCAGGAACGGCGCCAGGGCCGGGAAGAACGCGGCCAGCGCGATGCGCAGAACCACGCCGGCAATGAGCAGCATGTGACGTCAGCTTGCGCTGGAAACGGGCCCATGAAAACCCATGCTCAAGCTGGCGGCGTCACGTGTCACAAGGCTGTTTTCTACCGGGTTTTTCGGGGCGGTTTCCGCCTTTTGCTTTTTATTTTGTGTTTTTTCTAGTAGGCCGACATGTCGGTCTGTACCCGCTTCGCGGAATTGACCGGTTGGGATCAACACCTAGGACTAAAAAGCCTATGTAACTAAGCACCAACCTTACTAGGACTAAACACCTATAACCCTCTATACATCACTTAAACTAGCCGGGTTCTTTTCTTTGTATCTTTCTTTTCTCTCTTTCTTTTTCTTTTCCTCTTTCTTTTTCTTTTTTTACTAGGCCGACAAGTCGGCCTGTATCCGCTTCGCGGTGGGACGCGTGAGTCGATAGCCCGAAAGCCTATATTACTAATCGGTAAACTAGTAAAATGGTTAGCGCCGTGGAATCGAAACAGCCGGGAACCCCAAAAGCCTATATTACCAATCACCAAACTAGTAAACCGTATGCAGCAGTTCAACTAACCCATCAGTCTCAATCCCGATTCCATTCCGCGAAGCGGAACTACAGGCCGACTTGTCGGCCTAGTAAGAAAAAAAAAAAAGAAAACAGTCCCAACGCCAGTTTTGTTGGCAAAGTTCTGTACGGTATGTCAAGAGGGCCGGAAGGTGGGGTGGTTATATAAAGGCGCCGGGAGTTGGGAGGGTGCTGACCTGGCATGAACTTCGAGGAGTACGAGGAAACAGACGGCGTGCGGTTTGCCTGGAACTGTTTCCCGTCAACAAAAGTAGAGTCGTCGCGCACTGTCGTGCCTGTCTCGGCGCTGTACACGCCGTTGCGCGAGAAAACCGACCTGGCCGTGCTGCAGTATGAACCGATCACCTGTCGCGCGCCGTGTCGGGCGGTTCTTAACCCGTACTGCCAGCTCGATTTGCGCGCCCAGGTGTGGATATGCCCCTTTTGCATGGCCCGCAATCCGCTGCCGCCGCATTATCGCGACATTTCGCAGAGCACGCTGCCGCACGAGCTGCAGCGCAATGCCAGCACGATTGAGTACGTTTTGAGCCGGCCCGTTCACACCCCTCCGGCGTTCCTGTTTGTTGTGGATTTGTGTCAGGACGAAGAGAATTTACAGGCGCTTCGGGATTCGTTGATTGTGACTTTATCGTTGCTTCCGCCGAACGCGCTTGTCGGCTTGATCACCTTCGGCGCGATGGTGCAAGTTTACGAACTGGGGTTTACTGCCTGTAACAAAAGCTATGTGTTTCGGGGAAATACCGATTACACGGTTAAACAGGTGCAGGAAATGCTCGGGTTTGGTTCTGCCAAGGCGGCGGTGCCGAACGCGTCGCGGCCCGTCAATCCCGCGTTGGCGCGGTTCTTGATGCCTGTTCAGGAATGTGAATTCCAGCTCACGCAGGTGATTGAGGGTCTGCAGCGCGACGCGTGGCCGGTAGCGGCCGATGCGCGGCCTGTCCGGTCTACCGGCGTGGCCACGTCGATCGCCGTATCGCTTTTGGAGCATTTACTGCCCAATAACGGCGCGCGGATCATGTTATTCGCTGGCGGTCCGCCTACCGAAGGCCCCGGGTTAGTGGTAGGCACGAAACTGCGCGAACCAATCAGATCGCATCATGATATCGACCATAACAACGCCAAACATCACCATAAAGCCGCGAAATTCTACGAGGCACTGGCCAAACGGTCGGCTCATAACGGGCATGCCATCGACATTTTTGCCGGCTGTTACGACCAGGTAGGTCTGCACGAAATGCAAAGTATGCCTAATTCCACCGGTGGCGTAGTTGTTTTGACAGACGCGTTCACAACCTCGATCTTCAAGCAGAGTCTGCAGCGCGTGTTCAATACCGACGATGCCGGCAACTTGTTGATGGGGTTCAACGCGTCGCTGGATGTTTTAACCTCTAAAGAACTCAAATTGTCGGGTCTTATCGGCCACGCCGTGTCGCAGAACAAAAAAACCGCCGCCGTCGCCGACACAGAAGTCGGGATCGGCGGGACGACCGCGTGGCGCGTGTGCTCGATCACGCCGGCGCATACGTTTGCCACGTTCTTCGAGATCACAAACACGCAGGCGCCGCCGGCCCCGCGACCTGGCCAGCCGCATCCGCAGGCAGCTGTTCAGTACCTTACGCACTACCAGCACTCGTCGGGCACTTACCGCCTGCGGGTGACCACATTAGTGCGCACGCTGGTGAACCCCGGAGACGGCTATTTGGCTGCGTCGTTTGACCAGGAAGCCGCGGCGGTGTTAATGTCGCGGATCGCCGTTTTCAAGGGCCAAACCGAGGATGGCCCCGACATTCTGCGCTGGACCGACCGCATGCTGATTCGGTTGTGCCAGAAGTTCGCCGACTACCGCAAAGACGATCCGTCGTCGTTCCGGCTCGCCCAGAACTTCTCGCTTTACCCGCAGTTCATGTTCCATTTACGGCGGTCGCAGTTTCTGCAAGTGTTCAACAACTCGCCCGATGAGACCGCGTTCTATCGCCATACTCTGAACCGCGAGGACCTCACGAACTCGCTGATCATGATCCAGCCCACGCTGATGTCGTTCGAGCTGGACCGCGAGCCCGAGCCGGTGCTGCTGGACTCGGCGTCCATCAAAAAGGACGCCATTCTCCTGCTCGACACCTTCTTCCATATCCTGATTTTCCACGGCGAAACCATCGCTTCCTGGCGCAAACAAGGATACCAGGACTTGGAGGACTACGCGAACTTCAAGGCCCTTCTCGAAGAGCCTCGCCGCGAGGCCGCCCAGCTGCTGGTCGACCGGTTCCCGTTGCCGCGGTTCATCGACACCGACGCGGGCGCGTCTCAAGCGCGGTTTTTGCTGTCGAAACTCAACCCCAGCAACTCCAGCACCGATTTCCACGATGTGGCCGCCGAGAACGTCGTGCTCACCGACGACGTGAGTTTGCAGACGTTCATGACCCATCTCCAGAAACTGGCGGTGGCCGGCAACAACAGCTAGAAAGTAGGTATTTAGTTTATTGACTTTGGGCGCGTCGCGTGGCTCGTTTTCTTTTCTTTTTTTGTTTTCTTTTTTTGTTTTCTTTTTTTCGTACTAGGCCGACAAGTCGGCCTGTAACCGCTTCGCGGAAAGAATGTCCGGCATGTTGTGAGACCCGACATGTGAGACCCGACATGTTGTGAGACCCGACATGTGAGACCCGACATGTGAGACCCGACATGTTGCGTGACCCGACATGTTGCGGCCCGACATGTTGCGAGGCCCGACATTTTGCTACATCCGACAATTCAGGTTTCGCGCAGCGAAAAAGCTGTTTGACTTGTCAAACAGCCGAAAAAAAAAAGAAAGACTATAAAAAAAAGAAAGACTATAAAAGAAAAGAAAGACTATAACTAGTAACTATTTTCGTTTAATTCGATGTTACCTCGGCTACCTAAGCGAAGCTGGTAACCCACGTGCTAGTTGGCTAAAAATAATGACGAAATTGCCAATGGAATTGTGGCACCATATCGTGCCTTATCTGTGTAGAGAAGACGCTATAAATGTTCGCTATGTATGTAGATATGTGCGGGACGCAGTGGATGAATCGCCGGTTTGGACCGAGCACTGGACGGCCGACTTTTGCCAGGATCTCCGGCCATTGCAGAGCACTTTCAAGGACTATCTTGCTCGATGTGGTTCTGTTGCAAGCATACGGACATATACTGACGATCGGGTACGACAATTCCCCCACCGATGTGTTAAGTCGGTCGCCGTGTTGATTCATTGGGTTGTGGTGGTCACCACCACATCTATGATCTGGTACAATCGTCGTGACCTTAATGTAGGCATCGTTCAGGGCTTTAAGGTGAACAAAAACGTTCGCCAGGTAGTACAACACGAGCCATACAATTACACGACTGTTTACATTATGGAAATGGATAACAGCCTTCATGTGTACGGGGTTCCGCAGGCAGTTAATACCGAGCCAGCTCTTTTACAGAGGAATACTTTCAAAGTTCGCGATATTCAGGCATGTGACGACTTTGCTGTCTATTGTACGGCGCTAGATAGCACCCTGCTATATACATCCGAGTGTGAGGCCCCCGAGTTCAGCCGGAATCCCATGCAGCAACCAGCGCAAAGCACGCCTCCCCCAAGAAGCAAAGTAATAGGCATTGGTGCTCACCGGAATATCTCAATGTACTTTGTCTATATTGATCACACGGGAACTATCTTGTCAGACAACTTGGAGACCAGCTGCGGTTGGCTTCCGGCGTGTGAAATGATGCATGTGCTTGAAGATGGGGAAACCTATGTTGATATATGTGGAGGCAGGGATTATATAGTAGCAGTGACCTCTTCAAATCGCGTGGTCGAGGCTACTATCGGACTAGCCAAGTTCATCGATGTCGACGAAGTGAGCCGACGCCGGTTACCTATGGCCGATATCAGGCCCCGTGACTCTTATGTTCTCCAGTTTGATCCATCTGTAATGCCCGGTATCGAGGCAGTGGCTGTGAAAGTATGTTTTATCAGTACTTGTAATCTCCGCCTTGATCCCCATTTGCTTCCGGATATAGACAAGGAAGAGAACGCCGAATTGGCACAGGGACCAGTACTCATTTACCACCATGTGATAACCTTGCGACTCCCCGACGGCACAACCGCATCATTTCTGGGACTGCACGAACCGCCAAGAAGAACCACGTTTAGTCCCTCTGTGTTCAACCCCAGTAGTACGGGGTTTACCTACATTAGCCCCGCTACAAGCGTCTGGTAATAACATCAGACAAAAGACAAAGCCAGTAGTTATAGTCTTTATTTTCCTTTTTTTTCGGCTGTTTGACAAGTCAAACAGCTTTTCGCTCCGCGAAACCGACTACTCACTGGGTTAATCTCCGCGAAGCGGTTACAGGCCGACTTGTCGGCCTAGTAAAAAAAAAAGAAAGAAACCAACAGAAAAAACTAACAAGTGAATAAAGAAACCTATAGAGAATATAAAAACTAAGCAAAACCAAACACGTTAGAGCCTTCTTCGATGGCCTTGACAAGGGCGGTTCGGAGACGTTCGTAGTCGGGATAGACCGGCAGACAGAGGATGTTACTGCAGGTGTGAGCCGACGGCAGACGGTCGGCGCTGCCGAATTCTTTTTCGACCGTGAATTTGCCGCTCGCGAGGTTCGCGAAGCCGCTGATGGGCATTTTCGACGTGCCGGTACAGAACTGGAGCAGTTTCGCGCGCTGCTCGCTGCTGAACGACTCTACGGCGCGCCACAGCCAGCGGATCTGCGGCGACGCCGGCGTGTAGTTTTTGTAAACAGTGTTGGCGCGCCAATCCGCAAGATCGATATCAGGCACGCCGGAAATCAGGAACTCGAGCTCCTTTTCGTCGAACAGTTGCACGGTTTCGCGGTCGAGAACCTCGTGGAAACCAGCAACTAAACTGTTCATCTGGTCTTTAACACTATCGACCAGTCGGTACTGCACGATCAGCCGCACGTACTCGGCTTTATTCGTGTCGTCGACCGCGATTTCCGCGCCGCCGGGCTTGAGTTCCACCACTTTCGTTTCGCCAAAGTCGTCGTTGATGGTGCTGAACGTCTCGTGGATCACATCGGTGATGTCGTTATCGAGCATCCATTGCAGTGAATTGTAGTAACTTTCGTCGATATCCTGGAGATCGGCAAGTTCCACATCTTTACCAACAATGCGTTTATAGACGACCCGACTGAAATAGGCGTCCATAATCCGGCCGTCCACAACTGCCTTGGCCAGTAACCGACCCACAAACCCAAAGTACTCGAGATGATGAAGGTTTACCCCGGAAAGATGGCTAGGATGGAAAACTGTGCGCTCGCTGGTAAGAGGAATGAACAGGGCATACCCGGCATCGAAAATCTGTTTGCTCAGAAGCATAAACCATTCGCGACTAAGGCCGCCCTCGTCAATCCCGTCTTCGCCAATCAACTGCACGCGCAGCTCGGCAGTCTTTAACCGCGCCGGCGGCACCTCAAACAGCTGATCAAACGAGTCGCGGAAAACGGTTTCGCGACCCACTTCGAGATTCACCGTATCATGGCTAGTCGTGCGGAACTCGTGATCCATGAGATGGTCAAAGTAGGACCGCCGGTTCTCGTAGTCAAGAATACGCCGGTCGCGGGCCAGAACGGCAAACGCGCCTCTCAGAATCTGCGGGCTATCGCGGACCAAGAAATTAAGGATCTGGCGATGCTTAATTCCGAACTGGAAACAGGCCTGCTCGACTTGAGTTGCCCATTCGCCTTGGTTAGGAGCCTCTAAAGTCCGCTGGGTTACCAGCATCAAACTCTCAATTAGCGGCAGCAACAACGTGCGACAGGCCGCTTCTTGTTGCGGGCCGACATAGTCGAGACTAGCCGACAATTCTTGCCATAGCGGGAGGGGGTCGAGGTCGCGGAAAAGCTTGGCAACTGTTTCCTGGCGCGCGCGGCGCCGCTCGTCGCTTTCCTTATCGCGTTCCGAAGCGTGCAGCGCAATTGCCGTTAACAATCGCAGCAAGTAGACTTGGTCGGCGCTTGGCGCCATCAATTCAACGACTTGGCGATGCAGTTGGCTAGGCGGAGTAGTCCTGAACACTTGCAGATGCTGGACTAACTGGGTACGCACCACCCGTGCCTTATCGACTAATGCCGAGTCGATAAACGTGTTGATATCGGGAAGTTCCGAAAGGTAGTCGATAGTAGCCATAGTTGCCCGGAACGCCTGAGAAGAACATTCCGGGGTCGCCAGCACGCCTACTAACGTATTAAGCGATGTTTCATCGACTAACGTGAGTCCGCTTTGCAAGTTATCGGCATCATTCAGCTGGATAGGCAGTCTTGCCGCCAGCATCTCAATAACCGCCAGCAACAGTTCTAATTGCATGCTGTTATTAACCACTTGCGGCGGCTTAAGGGCCGGAAGAAGCCGGGACAGAATATACCCGGGCGCGGCCGGCACTCGTTGGAACCGAGGCGTGATATCCAGTTCGTTAAACATGCGCATCGTTTGGTCCAACACCAAATCGGTATAAGTATGTCTTTGCGGCTGGATATGAGTAACCTGCGAAGTGTTCTGCGCTTGAGAAACCGTTTCCAGGAACGTAGAAGTGAGCTGCGGCCGCGGGCCCGTTGCGCTGGTCACTAATTGCAGCAGCGCGTCGAGTAAAGGCCGGCCTAAAGTAGGGTTCATCCGGACAATAGTGGCTACGACCCTTGGCACAGCGTCATAAGTACTAAACGGCACATATAACAGCAGCATCAAGGCGGCCAAATCGGCTTTAGAGAACACCGACGAAAACGGCTCGGCTTGTTTACGGCGTCTCGCTTGAACCCACCGGTCGTTGATCGGGTTCGGCAAGGCCAGAACAGGGCCCGGCGACCATTTACAGAACTGCGATTTCAAGTGAAGTCTTTCCAGCAGTAAAAGCTCGTCGGTATGCGGCAGCTCGATGTTCGGACACATTTCAAGACCAATCACTTCGGCGATTTGCAAAGCTGTAAAGGCGTTTAAGGTCGGGAACGCGCGGGTGACGCCTTTAGGAACGTTTTCCCGCAAAATTTGCAGGCGCTCGATCGGCTGTAGTTGTCGGAACGCACTATAAAGCCGGCCCGAGCCGGTCGAGTTGTCTTTAATCGTGCGCGCAACTGCGCTGCGCGTGCGCTCGGCGATCTGCGCGACCGCCAGCTCGGGCGGGCCGTCGTCAAAACACATCTGGGCCACGATCTTTGCCGACTCGGCCACGAACTCCTCGAGGAAATCGGGCCGGTCCACAAAGTCGGGCGCATCGGGCAGATGCCGGTAAGTGGTAGTGAGCTTGACAAGTTGGCGGATCCACGCCCGCTGGTCGGCAATGGCGGTATCGGCGCGAAGACCTTCGGCTCCTAACGTGCGGCGCCGCGCGTTCGGCCGCTGCGCCGCCTCGACGACTTCATGCGCGATATCGCGCAGATCGGCATCGGAGATCTGGAACATATCGTTGATGAGATCCCATCGTTGCAGCGAGCTGGTAGGCCGGAGCACCTCGGCAAACGCCGTGGCCGCGCGCATATCCGACATCACGGCGCCGGGCATGTCGGGCGGCGCCAGCAATGCGTTGTTGGGGCCGAACACTTCGTGGATCGTGTAACTGCGCATGACAATGTTGGTGTGCGGCGTGTCCTGGACCGAAAACGGGTTCGTCGGCAGCATGGGGAAACTGGCGACTTTGTCGGCGGCTTGATACTCGCGCGCAGAAGGCATTGTCCGCGATTTGTGCAAAGGATACTCGATGCGCGCCGGCGAGTACTCGTGGAAACTCGCCGGGAATTCCGCTAAACAGGTAGCGCGCGCGGTCGGGAACCCCTCGTTCTCGACTTTGCGAAGAATCGCGGGGTACTCGGCGGCCGCCGAATCGTAGGCTTTGCCCCGTTTAGGTCCTTTCTGACGACTGGCAAGCTGCCGCAGCTGCTTGGCATGATCAATCGGCTGGCCAGGACGGGTCGTCTCGGCTTCTTCAATCGGCAGGCGCGGGATTCGTTCCACATACGGCACAGGGTCGCCGGTAAACATCTCGCTGTGGATATCTACGGGGAACAAATCCGGATCCAGGCGGTCGAAATCTTCAGGGGGGTCGTCTTCGCCGGCGGAATCGGTGAATTCCGACGATTCGTAGAGTCCAAGAGCGGATGTGCGAAGCAGGTCTTGGCTGACGTTTTCGTGGAGTTCTTCGTCGGTGATATCCATATCGGAATTGAGATCAATAATCCCGTCATCTTCAGCGTCGCCGTCGGCATCATCTCCATCCCCGTGATCCTCATCCTCATCGCCATCATCCTCCTCATCATCGTCGTCATCCATATCGTCAATATCAATGGCATCGACATCATCGACATCGTCGGCATCGTCAATATCAATAGGATCGCCATCTCCCTCGACAGCTTCGCCGTCGACGTCGATGTCGACGTCGTCGTCGCCGCCATCAAGAGACTCGCCAGAAATATCTTCGAAAATATCGTCCGAGCCGTCCTCGTCGTCGGCCTCGGAATCTGTGCTCCCGCCAGGAGACCCTTCCAAAACCGCTACGGAAACATCCGAATGCTCGGAAGGATCCCACTCGCCCGACTCGGTCGCCGACCGAACAGCTTCGGCAACTAACCGGTCCATATCCACCGGAATCAGCGAGTCGTAAACTTGCAGAACTAACTCGGTTTCGGCGGCCGGATCCAGCATCTCGACATCGTCGCTGGACTCGTCTGATGACGACGACGACTCGGCAACAACGACCTCGCTAGGACCGTAGTCGTGACTATCGTAGGTCGCCAGATGGACCATGAACATCTGGTACTGCGCGCGCACTAACTCGGCGACCGGGTGGCTGAAATCAAGCATGGCCACGCACTGGGTGAGCAGACCGGGAAGACGCAGTTGCACAGCCAGATGCAACGTTACCGGCGCATGTGATACTTCGGCCCAGGGCGAGGGCGGGCCGTAAATGCGGGCAATCATATTTACGAGCCGCAAAAGCAT
Organism: Wickerhamiella allomyrinae; assembly: GCA_030581455.1. Classification (NCBI taxonomy): domain Eukaryota; kingdom Fungi; phylum Ascomycota; class Dipodascomycetes; order Dipodascales; family Trichomonascaceae; genus Wickerhamiella; species Wickerhamiella allomyrinae. The sequence continues at coordinate 45,180 of JAKTTL010000017.1, forward strand.
GTACAGAAGGTTATACGCTTTAGGCAAGTGGGTGATCTGCTCGTCCATGCCGGGCAAATGAGGACCCTTCTGGAACGCATACAGCAATAGGTTGCGGACCATAGTGAGAACCAGCTTGGTATGAGCGCGGAAAAGCGGTAAAGTGCTGTGAGCGACATATGATTCGCTTGCGAGTCCGGCAAACGAGCAGAACAGGTCGAGAATCGCTTGTGAAACTGTTTCGCAGACATGATGCACGGGATTCTTTTCCGGTTCAGGAACCTTTTCCGTATAAACCAGCAAACCAGTGCACAGTTTATAGAAAAGTTCCGGGGGTTTCGACGGGAAGCGCGCTTCCAAGTTAGTTGCCCAGCCGTCTAACGGGAAGTTCGGAGCCGGGTAACTGGCGAGGGCGCAACGAGCGACTTCAGAAACCGCTTGCGATTCCGCTAACGCCGTCACGGTAAACAAAGCGGCATTAGCCCGTAATTGGAAGTGCTGCCAATCGGGTTCTAAAGTGCGGAAAACATGGCCAGGTTTTGTAGACGACTCGTAAAGAGTTTCGGCTTTGCGGACAATGTCGTCCCAAGTAGGTACTAAATTGCCCACTAGCCGCACGGTCTCCACGACCCCTGATGGAACGACATCGGCTTGTAAAGTGTTTTCCGGTAAATCCCACTGCCAGGCCAGAATGCGACACCCTTTATTGTCGTCGGCGATTTGGTTGACATAGGCGGCCAAGTTCGCCATATTCAGCCGGAGATGGAACCCGGTTAGCGGCGTGCGGCGACTGCGACTGGGCGCCGGATTGCCGACATCGATAGTTAGACGCATACTTTGCAGATGGAGCCCGAAATTGCGCACGGCCATACCCTCGAAATACGATTGCTGGCCGAGCGGTTCGTGATCGGGCTGGTTTGCATAAGGGTATGCCGACGGCGCGTGCGTGAGCGCGTTGTTCAGCCAGTTCTCCATCATGCGCAGTTGCGTATTAGAAGTTTCTACAACGCTGCGCACGAGCATAAGCGCGACAAGCGCCAGTTGGTGGCTGCCAAAACTGACTTCTTGCAGAGCTGTCTTGACGACGCCGGCAATAAACCCGCTAGAAAGCGCGCGCTGCGCCAGAAGGTTGTCAGTAACCGCGAATAACAGGCCTAACCGGGCAACGCTGTAGACAACAGAGACATCACCGGTAACCGACGACGTATCGTCGAGAAACTGCTGTTTATGGTCGGTGGTCCACCAGGGGATATGCAAGTTATCGGTGAAATGCTCGCGGTTAGCAAGATGATAAACTTCGGCTTGCCGCTGCAACACTTCAAAGCCTTCCAGAATCGCGGCGGCCGGCGCGCGGAGACGCATATCGGCTACTTCCGATAGTAAAAAGTTAGTTGCCGTGGCCAGTAAACTAGGCAAGAAGTCGGAAATCAGCAGCAGTTGCTGGTCGTTGCTGAGCCCGGCGACCACAAACGCCACAAAACACACCGTTTGGTAGGTCGGTTCCTCATGGATTTTCCGGAATATGTTGCGCAAAGCCGAGCCGAACTCAAGCTCGCCCAGCGGCTGGTCGGTATGTTGCGTATTCTCGAGCTCGGCGGCCATCATATGCAGGAATATGCCGGCCAATGCGCCCGAGTTATCTTCGCGATCTTCCATAGCTTGCAGAAACACGTTCGCAAGGTCCATAGTCCAGCGCTGGCGCAGGATTTCCAGGTGGGCGCGCGAGTTGATTTGCTGGCCTTGGAACACAATGAGACTGGCGGCCGCGCGCGCGGGCTCGGCAATCGCAATTGTCGCGCGGCTGTGTGCGGCGGTATCCCAGATATCCAGCGGGGTATGCATGTTGACGTCACGGCGGCCTAATGCGTCGGCATACGAGGCGCCGCGCATGATATTCTGCATCTCGGTGTGGTTGAAATAGGCTTCTGGGTTAAACCTCTGGGGCACCGGAAGCTCGCGGTCGTCGACTTTGATGGTGAGCAGGTCGCCCGGGTCGGTGAACATGAACTTCATGGTTTTGCCGAGATCTTCCTGCGCAGCCGTCGCCAGTTTAAACAGAATAGCTTCTCGTAGCGGCAATAAACAGGCTAAGAGCCGGGCGCGGACCTCGAATTTCAAGTGATTATAGTCGATTTTGTGGCCGCGCGGCGTCGGCGTTCCACAACAGATCGGCGGTAGAGGTTCCTCGATCTGCTGCACGTTGCTGGCAACCGAACTTATACACGTGACGATCGCCCATTCCGCTTCGGCCACTAAATCCACGGGCTCGGCGCCCTCGGCAAAGTAGTACGGGATATGCAGGCGGTGTTTATCGGGCAATTCAACAACATACCGAAGCAACGACGCCAGGAATTCGATGCCGTGGTTTTGGACAAACAACGCGCTGGCCACAACTGTCTTGAGTTTGCGCGGACCAAGAAGGCCGTTGGTCACCAAATCGACTAATTTAACGATAATCAGTCGTTGACAGGTATCGTTAACCCGGTATTTCGCCATCAAGTTGCGGTTAAGCCCTAGCAACTTCACCATACTCTTCACAAACGCCTGGAAAATCAGGACAGACGAGTGACTAGTAGCGCCATAGGCTTCTACCGAGTAGACGGCCGACACTAATATGTCGAGGACCGAGTCTTCCAGCATTTGCAGGGACCAGCGGATAGCGCCGATCGTCCGTAACAACGGCCTTTTCGACTCAGGTACGCTGTAGACATAGTGAAGGAACTCGTCAGGCATCATATAATGTTCAAGACGGTTCGTATGGTGATTGTTAGGAGCCGCCAAACTGTAGTTGCTGGCAACTAACATATCAATGCCGACCTGAACAGGAACAACTGCCTGTTGATAGATCGCCCATTCCACCAGTCGCGCGATCTGGAACGCATGTTCGACTAAAAAGATCGTCACTGCCGGCGGATATTGGAGGTCGGACGGTACTGTTCCCGGGTCATAAATGAACTTTAAACAGTAACATCTTAGCAGAAACACAATTGACGGCACTAACTTGATGGCCAGCGGCATCGCGCCGGTCTCAAGTGCTTCGGCCAGCACTGTCCGGTTCATTGGATCGACCAACTCGGCATGTCTTCTGAGTCGTAACGACAACATGTTCTGGATATGCTCGGTGATTTCCGTGCGTAAAGCTTCGGTTTGGCCGGGGAAATCGTACATCCGGCGCAGAAGTTTGCTGGCAACAGCTACTTTCTGCGAAGAGTAGTCGAAGGGCAAAGACGGATGAGCCAAAAGCTCTAGGAAAGGTTGATAGGCTTTAGCCTTCACGAACGCCGCCAGCATCGGCGGCGATTCTAACGCGCGCGCAACAATTTGCACCATCTGCGTAACTAGCGCCGGGCCGGGACTGGGCACGTCGATATACACCGGCGTGTTTGACACAACAAACATGTCGTAAACTTGCCCGTCTTTGGCATGCACTTGCGCAGGCATGCTGTTGAGCACTTGCACGGCTTCCTGGCACAGCATATGCATGAGCTTGCCTGCCTCGTCAAAAAGCCCCGGGTCGAAACTGAGGCCGATACTGAGCCCCAACTGGGAGAACAAAAAGTCATGAGAAGCGAAATCGAGATGCGGCAGCACTTTAAACGCTTGAGCTACAAGTTCATAGCCCTGCAGCCCTACCTCGCGGGCCTGCGGCGAGGTACCGACCGCGAGCGCGAACTGGAAACTGGATTCGCTGAAGTGCGGGTACTCGACCACGAACTTGGCGATCTCCTCGAACAGCTGGCGCATCTCCGGGTTCTCGTAAATGATGGCGCCCGCGCCGGCGTCGCGCCGCACTAACCGGGTGAGAATACGGATGGCATAGTCGGTGATATGCGGGGAGATCTTGGCGAATACCAGCCGGAAACACTCGGAAATCACCGATAACCCCATGAACTCAGTAACCGCTTTGCCGTCGCTGTGGCCGGCCACATTGGTCGCTAGCGCCAAAACCGCTCTTAGGAAAGGTTCATGAAGATACCCGGGTTTCAAAGGTTCTTTGAGCAGATCGACCAACAGGGGGATGCCGTTATGATCGGCAAACGTGTGAGCTGCCGCGGGCATTTCGATCACTAACGTGCTCATCAACATCATCGCGCCCGTACAAGCCTTTAAATACGAGCCATGGGCTTTCCAAATAAACGTGAGCAACAAGGGAATGATGCCGGCATTGACGATCCCTGACCCGAAAGAGTAACTAAGGACTCTGAACAGCCGCTCGGCAAAGTCTTCATCAATGGGCTCGCCGTTGCTGGCTAAAGTAGTGATGTGCGGAAGGTAGGCCAGCACCCCTAGATTGCCCATCCGGCGCGAAACGCTTTTCCTGACAGGTTCGTAGCTCTCGTTATCCCAGCAAACGTTGTAAAGAACATGTAAAGCCATCATTCTGAGCTCGCGCGGCACATCCACGCTGTTATCCGGGTAAATCACAGCAATAATCAGCTGGAACGAGCCCGGCTGGAACCGTAGAACATGATAAGTGAGACTATCAAAGTGGGCACGCACCGAAGCGAGGCCTAATGCATAGCACTGGATAGTCACTAATGTATGTTTCCAGTCTTCATTAGTAGCGGCTTTAGCGAGCCATAAAGCTTCGAGGAAATCGTCTTGGCGATCGGCAGCGATATTTACCCGGCCGGCCTCGAAGATCTCTTCGAACGGCTCGTCCAATCTGTCCAGAATGCCCGCCGTAGAAAGCATTTCCGTCCACAAATCAGCGCTCGGCACATACTTGCCCGTGTAAAAGTCTAGTAGTTTGAGCAGATTGCCGTCGAGTTCCAAGGGAACTACTTTACACCGCCGAAAGATCTTGTGGTCGATCATATCCACCGCTAATTCCCGGTCTTCGGGCTGGCGATCTAAAGTAGATAACAACTTCAAAGCCGGCGCAACCACATTCGCATTCGCAACATAAAGCATATCGGTGATCCCGTTAAACTTCGATAACACTACCGTATTCAGGTTGTGTTCCACCAGGTAGGCAATGAATGCCAAGATGACTTCACAGGCCGCCGCGGACTCTTCGCCTAAACACACAATCGAGTGCTTGGAAAGCCGGCGCGTGTGCGAAATCGCCACTAAAACATCCTCGAGCCGATCAAGAACGTCTGCCCACCACGCCAGGTCGCCGCGCGCGGCGTTCCAGGACTTGGACGACAATTCGACTAATTCGTGAAGCAGCAGGTCAAAGGGAAGACTGACCAGGCGCGCTTCCAGTTCAACGATCTCGGCCGGCGCTTGCGCCCGGCGCTTTTCAATATAAAACGTCCTGTCAATCGCCATGGGTGGAAAAGGGGAGGAAAATGGCAACTCAAAAAGCACAGATACTGACGGTAAGCACGCCAAGGGTGGGACCTTTGACACCTCCTTGGTCAGGGCAGGGTTCTCCATGCAGCCGGCAGGCATTAAAATATGGTGCCTACTCGATGCAACCTCATACCCTTTTTTGGTCTTTTGAGGTTTTTTTAGGTTGTTTTAATGGTTTTTAGTTTTTTATTGGGTTTTTTTCTTTTTTTCTCGGTCTTTATTTTTCTTTTTTTCGGCTGGTTGACAAGTCAACCAGCTTTTCGCGAAGCGAAACCGACTACTAACTGAGGTATTCGCCGCGAAGCGGTTACAGGCCGACTTGTCGGGCTAGTAAGAAAAAAAGAAAATAAAGGTTGTATTCTAGTAGACTAAAGTTGCTAGGGATGCGGGAGTCCGGGTCAGGGATGATGAGGCGGTCTTTGCGATGACGTCTTGGCTGCCCGGGACAGTCAGGCAACGTGCATGCATATGCATGACAAGTGTTGCAGGGATATCCTCGGGGAGGCAAATAACACAAGAGATTTATGGGTTGTTTAAGTGTATTTAAGGTAAACTGTTTGTCTAGGTGTTTTTGAGATTATCGAAATCGAAATGACTGGTTTTGTCGGTACTTGTCTAGGGATAATATGGTATACTAGCTAAATATCTCTCCTAGGCAGGTGCTGCCTCATCGTACAGACTTTGTCCGGCCCTTAAATTCCATACCTATTTCCTATAAACCGCAAATTAACTAGCTAGATCTCAAGCGTTTTTTGTCTTGTTTCTTTTGATACCAATCACTTGTCTTGTACCTACTCTTTCCAGAAAGAAAACATCTATTACCGTTTCGCGCAGCGAAAAGCTGTTTGACTTGTCAAACAGCCGAAAAAAGAAAGAAAAAAAGAGAAAAAACCCTTAATTTAACTGATTTTCGAATAAGAAAAAGGTCTATGTGCACCGTTATAAAGTATACATGGGTCCCTGGCCGCGCTTGGCGTCGTACAAAATAAGGTTTTGGATAGGATGCTGGCGCCGGGTCAGATAGTTGATAGCGTCCTGAGCAAGAAAGCCGCCGATAACCGCCGCGACCGCCGAGAGTGAGACGTCGCGGCCGGTGAGAAACTCCTGGACAAACTCCGGGGAAATGAGCGTGGCAGGAAGCCCTAATTGCCGAGTCTTTTCTTCGAGATCGGCGGTCGCTAATGTGACTGTTTCCCAGCTCGCCAGCAGCGCCGGTAAATACGGCGATACGCGCGCGCGCGCGCGCGGGCGCAGCGTTTCTGCAAACGGAAGACTCGTAGCGTTTTTGACGGCCGTTTCCAGACTTGCGTACCGCTCTTTGATGGTGAGAACTTCCTTGTCGTCTTTCCCAGAAACAGTTAGAATCTCTTTTGTTAATGAGACTGTTCCCTGCTTGGTAGGGATGTTGGAAGTAGGCTTTTCCACAACATATACATGTTCAATAAGGTCGGCAAACACAAAGCCTGCCCAGCCCATCAAACCAGTGGCATAAAACGCATGTTCACAACTGCGGGCAATGTCGTTAAGGCGGACAAGTTCTTTATAGTCCTGGTCGGCAATAACTACATTATAGACGCCCACCTCTTCTTTTGTCAACTCATTTGAAGGCTTTTCAAGCACTTCCACAGCCACACGAGGGTTCAGCCGCTGGATCCGCACTAAAGAAGCCTGGGCACGATTATGGCCAATATCGTCGGCCCGCACAAAGAAGTTAGTGGCCAGATCAGCTTCCTGAACTGGCAAACAGTCTACAATAGTGACGCTTCCTACTCCGGCCAAGACTAAGTTCTTGACCACTTCTACAGCCACTGCTCCAAAGCCTATAACTAGGAATTTAGCGTCATGTAGCCTTGACTGGCCGTCCATTCCCCATAGTCGGATCTGTCTATCGTAGAGACTGACTTCGTCTTTGGAGATCATTTTGATAATCGGTAGGGTAACTGCTCACAGTTAGGGTCAGATTTTAGGTTTGTGGAGGAGCTTGGTTAGGGTCTATTTAGGTCTGTTTAGGGTCTGTTTGAGTGTTTATTTGAAGGTTGGTCCTGTGATATGAAGCAATCCCTTCATTATTTAAATGGTTATGATCTTCCCGTTCCTATTTTCCAGTCGCAAGCAGAGTATTTCAAAGTGCTTTTACAGGAATACAACTTAGATATCCTTACTTTTCTGGCCGCTCAAGAAGAGAATACCGAGGTAGACGAGCGTACTTATGACCGGCTTTCGCAAATGATTGTGAAAAGCCAATTGGCAACTACTCTTACTTTCCTGGCTACTGAACAGATTGTTCCTAAAAAGGCTTCTCAGCAGCTGGAAAGTTTATCGGGGAAGTTTCTCGCCCTTAAGGTTCTGATTGCCAATGTTCCTGAAAGCGGCTTCAATATCGGCTTGATTTGTCGCTTAAGTCTTCAAAATACCGTCGAGCACTTTATTTATAAAGTGTGTTCTCTCCAGGTAGTCAGGTGTACTCTAACTACTGGTAAGGTCCAGCGGTTTCGCGCTAGCGATAAGTCTACTATTTATCTGCTTCCGCCTGAATTGCCTGAGCTTGTGCGCCCGGCGCCATGCGCGTTTGATGTAGTGATTGCCTTTGACGATAGCTTTAATGTGCACTCAAAGTATGCCCGGCGCATGCGCTCGCAATTGCGCAGTCCGACGACTCGCCAGCCTCTCGCCCCGTTAGTGCGGTTTGTGGGGCTCAATAGTACCAACCAGGTACTTCCCTTTACATGCGAGTCAAAGATTCACAAGAAGCTTGCGACATGTATCTCTATGTTGCTGCAGTTTGGGCCCAAATTCAACCCGCAGCCGGAAGCCTATAGTGCGAAGTTCAAGATTCTCAGGGAATGGTGCACGAATCCCGAAACAAAGTGGCCTTTAGATCCAGTTCCGTCTGTTGAGCCTTCGGATAACCCGGGTTTTCTGCGGTGGGTTCTGTTGGAAAACTACTTCCCGGCCCTGCCTGCTTCCAAGGAAACTGGCCGCGCCAGTGCCGGCGAATACGGGCCCGGGGGCTTGCCAGGAATGCTATTTTGGCAGGACCAGATTATCGCGAATAACGAGAATATGCTCATTGGCAATCTGGCCACGCTAGCCGCCAGTACCGAGAAGATCGAAGTAGAGACCAGTGCTCTTGTTCGTAAGTTATCGCAATTGCAAGAACATCAACCTAGTGCGCCAACCACCGCCCAACAGGAGATCGATGAGGTCAACGGGTGCTTGCTCCGCGTTAATAGCGATACCAGAATGTACCAGGGCCTTGTCCAACTCGCAGCCAACATGGCCTGTGAGGACCAGGCGGTTGTTGTCGAACGCACTTATGCCAAGCAGTACGAAGTAGCCGAGCTGCGCCAGAAAGTGCAGATCATGCGGCAGCAAGTCACTACCGAGAAAACCAACATCGACGCCCTCAACCGCGACGAAAGAGTTCAACTCGGTAGGGTCCAAAAGGCCAAGGCCACTTTGGCGAGTCTGCGCAACCAGCGCAACCAGCCGGCGAAATCCAATCCACAACTTGCCTCCGAAAATGTCCCTGACAGCATGCCTATCCCTCCTCTACAAAGCACGCAGCTGGTTCGGAAGACGGCCTCTACTCAGCCTATCCGACTCGCTCCTATTGTAGTTGCACTTCCCGACCGCACCCCCAAATAGCTTTCTATTTATTCTAGTAATTTATCTATATTTCTTTTCTTTTCTTTTTTCTTACTAGGCCGACAAGTCGGCCTGTAGTTCCGCTGCGCGGAATAGTGAACTACGGGCATGCTCTACTATGTGAATGCCTTTCCGCGAAGCGGAACTACAGGCCGACTTGTCGGCCTAGTACGAAAAAAAAGAAAAAAAAAGTTATATAGCTACAGACTGACTAGATTTACCCGGCCAGTCTGGTAGACGGGATAGCATGCGTTCTGGAAGACAGAAGATAGGACTCACAGGAGCCAGGTTTTCGTAGCCCAGCAACGACAGACCGGCCAGGCCGAATACGGTGTGGAAGACATCCGGCTCGTCGCCGGCGCGGTCGGCAATACCGCCGTTTTCGGGGTCCTGAGCAGCGAGAATGAAGTCCCGCAGTTTCGGCGCCGAGATCCAGTCGAGATGCCCGAGGATCGCCAGCGATGATAATACCCACCAACTGTAGCACACATCCGGCAGTTTTTCCGGGCGCCCATTAAGACCTCCTTCAGGAACTTGGCGCTCGCTGAGCCACCACGCTGCGCGCTCAGTATCAATAGCGTCGAGGCGGCCCAGAATCGCCAAACTGCCGACGCATGTCCATATTTGCGCCGAATGGCTTTCTGCGCCGGGGAAAAGACCGAAGCCGCCGTCGAAGTTCTGGCAGGCGGCCAAGAACCGCACGGCGCCGGCCTGGTCGAAATCGTCGAGGCGGCCCAAAATACACAGACTTTGTACAGCCGTATAGACAAACCGAGTATCGATCTCGCCATATTGATCACCCTGGACGGACCCGTCGGCCAGCTGCATCGACAATACAAAGCGCGCGGCGCCGGCAGTATCGATTTCATCTAGCGCATCTTCCATAAATAAGATCTGCAGCGCGCTGCAGGTGTACAGCAGATGGGGATCATGATTGGGGTGGGCGCCAAAGCCGCCATTCGCATGCTGGCACGACTTTACAAATGCGATCACTTCGGATCTATCGAGCGCATCGCCGGCGCCTAGTAGTTCTAAAGCGGTTAAACCCCAGTAGAGCCCGCTCATCCGCAGATGCGCGCTCATCCAATACTGCAGCTCATCTTTACGAGTATCCAGCGCCTTGATGTAGGCGATATGCTTATCGCGCACAAACATGTCAGCTGTCAACATGCACGGACTCTACATGTACATCATTAACCAGCGGCCACATCACCATTTTGGGGGGTACTTTTCATGAATTTCTTAAGAATTCATTGTTTTTTTATGTTTTTTTTTTATTTTTTTTTTCTTACTAGGCCGACAAGTCGGCCTGTAGTTCCGCTTCGCGGAATGGAGAGGGGTCTAATGGTCAAATTTAAGAGATAAACAACATGGAAACGGTTAGGGAATATGGATAAACGAGGGTTGAAGAGATTTGAGATTTTCATATGTTCCAAGATGCCCATATACTTGACGTCCAAGGTTAGGGCTACTATACAAACCCTTACCCACAGATTTATATCCTTTCCAGTACCCCGTTCTATTCCGCGAAGCGGAACTACAGGCCGACTTGTCGGCCTAGTATCAAAAAAAAGAAAGAAAAAAGGAGAAAAAAGGGGTGCTAACAAAAAAGAGGATGATTGAGTACATAGAGTAGGATTTAAAGAGTATAAAGGAGGTCGACGAAACCAAGGGCTAATTGCCGGGCAAGGCCGGCGCCCTGCACGCTTCCCGCGACGCCGTAGAGCGCGCGCGTGCCGTCTTTAGGAGGCGCCGAGTCGGCTTCGACTAATTCCGAAACCGCTTTGCTGAGCTCGTCGATCAGCTCGTCCAGCACATCCAATGTCAGTCGCGTGACTGCCAGGTGGATAGCCGGCGGGTTTTGGAGCGCCGAGAGATGCCAGCCGCGCTTAGCCATGTTGTCGCTGAGGTCGTAGATGTTCAAAGTATCGGACGTGAACGCGACAACCGAGACCTTTGGATCGCCAATGACTTTCAGCGGCTTGAGCTCGGGCTTGGTTTCTAGCGCGGCGCGGAACTTGCGGGCCGCGTGCGTGATGGCCGTCGCGCTGTCGCGATAGCCGTCTTTACCTACATACAATAAGGTTGCCCAGCAACCGGCCATGAGCGCGCCCGGCCGCGAGCCAGCAAGCGTGGGCGACGCGTACAAGCCGCCGGTCCATTCCACGTTCACATAGTACTGGTAGTGACAGAGCTGTTTAGTGCGATACATGACGATGCTGGACCCCTTCGGGGCAAAGCCGTATTTATGGGTATCGCAGGAAATCGAAGTGACGCCGGGCACCGTGAAGTCAAAGTCAGGAACATCGACATTTAGCTCTTTTAAAAAGGGCACCACAAACGAGCCCAAACAGGCGTCCACATGCAACGGCAGTCTATATTTCAAGGCTAGTTTGCTAAGCCCGGGGATATCGTCGATAATGCCATGCGGGAAGTTCGGCGCCGAGCCGGCCAGCAACACGGTATTAGGGCCGATCATGCGTTCCACGGCATTGAGATCGACCTGGAAAGTGTTGGGGTCTAAAGGCGCATGCACGAGCTTCATATTGAAGTAATAAGCTGCTTTATCGAACCCGGCATGAATAGTGACCGGCGCAATGATCTCCGGGTCAGTGATTCCTCGTTCGACCCGGGCCTTTTCGCGAGCGGAAAGACAGGCCAAAAGCAGTGACTCGGTGCCGCCGCTGGTACTTGTTCCTACCGAGCCGTCGGGCCCGTTGAACAAGTCTAAAACCATGGAAACTACTTCCGCTTCCATCTGGCGAACCGCAGGGAAACAATCAGGATGAAGCTGATTGGCCACCGTATATGCGCCGTAAACCTGAGTCTGCAGTTCCAATAACTCTTTCCCGCCATGATAAACAGCTCCGGAAAGTCTTCCCTTTTCCCATTCCGACCGTTTCAGCTTATCGAGGGCTTTAATGGTCTTTTCCACATAGGCAATTGACTCGCCATGTTCAGGCAGAACGGCATGCCGAGGGCCTGTTCTTTCGATCATTTTGGCCTCAATTGTGGCCAGGTTCTTCTTAAGCTCCGAATTGACTTTAGTGCGAATACCCGGAAGGTCTAAAAGAACGGCAACTACTTGTTGCATAGTCTTTCTAACTACCCTTGTAATAGCGCCGCAAAAGCCATAAGCAATAATCTCATGCTCGAGAAGCCGCAAGTAATGACTGAAAACACTTGTTAGTAGCTGTTAAAACCCCAAATTTTAGGAATACTTACAGAATCACCACCAAATCTCGCAGTCTAGGTTAGTACTTGTCGCCCACCAATTAGAATACTTACAAAGTAAAGTAGCTCGACTCATGCACATATGTGACAGCAGTCTCATAGACTTTGCCAAGGTAGACCTCAGCAGCGTCTCTATAGGGAGTAAGACTATTCCAAAGGGGGATAAAAACTGGCTGCAACTTATCCATTGCTAGTAGGAGGGGTAAGCCAAGTTAACTGGGAGACGGGGGAGTCTAGCTTACGCAAGCAAGTCGGGCATCGGCAAGCTGCTTATGCGAGTTTCGCCGGCGGCAAACCCACAAAAACAAACGTAGCTATATAGACTATGTATCACTTTTTTAGTATGTTTCACGCGGGGAACAGCTATTTGACTTGTTAAATAGCTGAAAAACGAAAAAAAGGAAGGAAAAGTCTATTTTTCTTTTTTTCTTACTAGGCCGACAAGTCGGCCTGTAGTTCCGCTTCGCGGAAGGCATTGACTGAAAGGTTGACTGAAAGGTTGACTGAAAGGTGACTGAAGGTTGACTGAAAGGTTTACAAGGTATTGATATAAATCACTGACAAAAGTAATTAATGTAAACTGGTATAGATAGTCGGTATAGATAGTCGGTATAGATAGTTTAGCTGTAGTCTTGAAGAAGATCTAAAGTACGGTCCCAGCGGCCAGTACATATATGGTTGTGGGAAGCGTCGACGGCCAATAAACGGTCGGGCAATTGCAAGGTTTTAAGTAGTCTCCAGTCATGGGCAGACCATATCCGCACGGTCTGGTCATAAGAAGATGTCACAAGGGTACTGTAGAAACCATCTGTAAAAGTCATATCAGACACAATGTTGAGGTGGGCAGGAATCTCGTAGCTCTTTTTGATCATTCGCACGTCCCATACAAATACAGCATTATCGGCTCCGCCACTAAGTACTTGATAGCCGTTACTATGCCAGGCAAGCGCATAGATATCTCGGATATGGCCGTCGAGAATCATCACTGTCTGGCCGGTCCGGACATCCCACACTCTGCCAATAGCGTCCATGCCTGCGGACGCTAAAAGGGCACCATCAGATTGGAATTTAACAGCAAATAAGCCTTTACTGTGGCCTTCTTGCGTCAATATACACTGTTGGTACTCTGTATCCCATAGTTTCCAAGTAGTATCGAACGATGCACTAGCCAGAAACCGGCCACTAGGATCATAGTCGAGTTTAGTGACTCGACCTTGATGGCCTTTTAATCTTGACTTCGAGAGTAAACCGTCAGTTAAACTGTCTGACGTCAATGCAGTCAATACAACATCCCCTTCCAGACCTCCCGAAGCTAAAACTCGGTGTTGATTCCAACAAACTCCAGAAACCTTTCCAGTATGAAGTTTTTCCACAAAAAGAACATTCATTTCCCGGGTATCCACTACCGACACTGTGCCCGACCAGTCGCCAGCAGCAATAACGTCTCCTCCGGGACCGAACTTTACCGCCGACACAGGCCGGGTAAACCCCGATTGAGAGCTGTAAAGCGCCATATTCTTGGCATGAGCCTCGATTTCACTAATTTCAAGCTGCTGCTTCTCTACACATGCCTGTTTATTCTGCTCAAACTGCTCATTCAACAGCCTTACAGACTCCAGCCGCGCGCCCGCCCGCGCCAGCGACTGTTTATAAAGTATTTCCCGCGCCTTCAGCAACTCTCCGGACCCTTCCGTATAATACTCTTCATCGTCTTCTTCATGTCCATCCATCACATGCGTGGTCCCATCTTGCATAAGTCAGACCTAGTACCCCCTAACACTAGACTATCTTCCTTTCTTTTTTTTTTTTTTTTTTTCTTTTTTTTTTTACTAGGCCGACAAGTCGGCCTGTAGTTCCGCTTCGCGGAAAGATAATTACAATTGTTAAGTGAAATAGCCGAAAAAACAGTGTCAGTTTTAGGTTTCCGCGCAGCGGAACTACAGGCCGACTTGTCGGCCTAGTAAAAAAAAAGAAAAAAAAGAAAAATAAAAAGAAAAATGCAGACATATTTGGTCGTAACTGTAGGATCTCACTGGGCAAAGGTTACATAATTGTGACTTTTCAATCTTCAAGGTCTACAACTAACTGAGGTCTGGTAGCTCCCCCACATTGCATGAATGTACGCTTCTGCAAGCCGCAAGCTTGCTTTTGCGCAGTATTACCATGCAATTGACGAGAAAGCCAAGGCATTGAAAGAGGCAGTAGCCGGTTTACAGGAACTGGATGCCGCTATGGCTGCTAAGCCGATTGCCAACCAGAAACAGCGCTTAGAGGCCGCTCTGAACATCTATGATGCGATTAAAGCCAATAAACAGGTTTCTATGACTGCTAAAGTCGATTATCTGACTTCTAAAATAGGGAATACTCTGTTTTTCCCTGCTTCTGCCTGGCAACTCGACCTAGCGAGTCTGCCAGAGTACGACGACAACGTATATACGGACCCCGACATTGCTAGTCAGGACCTGGTATGGACGAGAACCGATAGCCGGTGCATGCGGGCCGCCGACGATGAGATTGTCCAGGCTGCGTTAGGCGACTGCTCGGTGGTTGCCGCGCTTATATCGATTGCCGAGCGGGTCGAGCCGTTGATTCTCAAGCGGATTTATCCTCAGGTCGACGGCCAGCCGGTGATCTCGCCGTCGGGGCGCTACGTAGTTGTTCTTGATATCGAAGGCACTCGGCGAGCGGTGGAAATCGACGATAGACTGCCGTCGGCGGCTACGCCTCAGCATCTGAGTACTTTGAAGAATAGTTTATGGCCGGTTTTATGTGAGAAGGCCTATATGAAGATCATGGGCGGCTACGATTTCCAGGGAAGCCATGCGGCCGTAGACACTTATGCGTTTCTGGGGTGGATCCCCAACTATGTCGATCTTAACGCCTGGTCGGCCGCGCACCCGGGCAAGTCAGTATCGAACTTATTTGATGAATGGGCTACTCGCTGGCGCGCACGCAAACTGCTGCTCTGTTTAGGAACCGGTCCCGAACCGCATACCGAGCTAGCTCCTCGCCACGACTATGCGATTGTCAATATCGTGCCGGGCAAAGTGCGGGTCGTCAACCCTTGGCATTCCGGGGACCGCCGCGGCGATTGGTACACGTGGGATGAAGTGTTTGCGTTATTCCGCATCGTCTATATCAATGTCGACCCTGACCATTACCAGTACCAACTGCGAAGCCACTTATTCTCCAGTGCCGCTCTGGCCAGCTCGCTCGCAGGGGCTCCGCAGTACACAGTAACCAACCAAGACGACAAGCAGCACCGAGTGAGTGTATTTGTGATTCTAAAAGCGGGCGTGCGGCCGTCTGGCAGCGGCTTCTTGTCGCTGCATGCCTTCAACACCAACTACCGCATCGTGTCGTCGCAAGGCGTCGATATGCTTGACCGCACGCCCGAAAACAGCTCGCTGTGTGCCATGCTCAGTCTATCACTTCCGCCAAAGGCATCAGCAACAGTCGCAGTGCTGTGCTCGGAGCTCGACGATATCTCGTCGCTGGTAATGACCGTGCAAACCGTGAGTAGCGGCCCTATTACAGGCATCAAAGCCAAGTACCCGGGATATACTGCCAAAGCCAGCGGCCAGTGGCAGCTTTCAGAGCCAAGTGCATCTATAAACGAAGCTCAATACGGCGATAACCCGCAGTTTTTAGTGACGCTTGACCAGCCTTCCGACTGGTTAGTAGTGCATTTGCTTCCTGATAAGTCTTTACCCTGTCATTTTGCTGCCTATCATGGCCAGGAAGCGCTTATAGCCCCCCACTTTGCCTCTAATCTCGCTAATAGCGGGTCGTATCAAAGCGGCCCGCGCTCGCTGCGACTTAATCAGGTCTCGGCCGGCAACTACGTGCTGATTCCTTCCGTGTACCCGCCAGAACCTACCGGGTTCACGATCATGGCCTGCAGTTCTAGTCCCGTGAAACTCGAGGCGTTGCCGTCGGCCAATGCGGGGCTGTTTGAGCGGTCGGTGATCTGCCGGTTTGCAGCCTCCAACGTGCGCTATGTGGTCGGCCGCAGCTGCAGCGTGCGGTTCCAGATCGATGCCGACGGTTTTGAAGCGCGCTTCACGGTGTTCAATGCTTACGGCCGTGCGTTCGGCTCATCAGGCGACTTCCAAACGGGACGGCTGATTGTCACCGCAACTGTTTCGGAAGGTTATTGCCGCATTGAGCGGAAAGGCGGCAAGCAGCTTGATCTACGGGCATTTGCCGAGGTCCCTGTTGCCTTGCAGGCCGATTAATCCAAAAGCATGCAGCCACCAAACTGAAACTCTCTGTGTTATCCTCTTAGCCTCAAAAGCAGTCCCTCCGCGAAGCGGATTACAGGCCGACTTGTCGGCCTAGTAAAAAAAAGAAAAGAATAACTAAAAAAGAAAACTAAAAAGAAAACTAAACCCTCCAAATAGAGACCAAAGCCCCATCAGACGGCACCCGTAGTTAAAGCGGCCGTCCGGCCAGTTCCTTGCCCTGTTCCCATGGACGGCTTGCTGGACGAGCTCCAGGCACTGGATATTGCCATTGCCGATGAGAACAAACGCATGAACGACGGCTACGGCGCGGCGCGCACGTTCGCGCTGCGCAACGCCATCACCATCCGCCGGCTGCTGCGCGCCGAGGCCGCCAAGTACCAGTCGCGCTACGACGGCTACGACCAGCTGCAGACAATGATCGCCGACCGGCTGCTGGAGGAGGGCAAGCTGTGCATCGACCGGCCGCAGAAAATGATGGATCACTACTATGACACGGTCGGCCCCGTCGCCGAGATCGACGAGGACATGCGCGACCTGCTGATGGACGCGGCGCTGGCCGCGCGCGAGCTGATGTGGGAAGACCTGCGCGCCATGGGCGACGAGATCCTGGCCATGTTTGCGCCCATGATTGTGATTGTGCCCATGTATGAGAAGCGGGATTTGGGGCCGCTGGTCGACGACTTCACGGCGAAGTTCACCGAGCTGGTGAAAGAGTTCCGGGCCAATGTAGAGGCGGCGTTTGAAGAGTTCCAGCGGCCAATACGCAACGCCATAGCCGTGCACGAGCTGCGGTCGGTGCATCAAAGGTATGCTCGCCGCTAGTTATTTATTCCGGTCTGTCAATCTTGTCAATCTTGTCAATCTTATCGCAATCTTATTTGTACTAGCTGGTACTAGCTGGAACTAGCTGCTGGTACTAGCTGGAACTGGTACTAGCTGGAACTAAGTACTGACCGGTACTAGCCGGACTAAAACTAGGAAGAACTTACTGGAATCCTGGAATCCATTCTATCTAGAACAATAGCTTAAAATTAGCAAGCTTTTCTTACTAGCCGACATGTCGGCCTGCGCGGAAGCAAAAGCCAGCTCACTCGATCCACAAGTGAAGTCTACGTGCACTCGATCTACAAGTGTCACAAATCATCCCATCCAAAGATCGTCTGTCGCACTAGCTGCATGGCATAGCCGCCCCAGCCGTCATTATGTTGAGGTGTACCTGCCGAGCTTGGCCGTTTTGCGCCCTTCTGAGGCGACTTGAATAGCGACGGCGTCGGCTCGTGAACTTGTAAACGCTGCACCGATCCAATTGGCGTGCTGCGCACGTCTTGATTAGCTTCGATCTGGTCCAGAACGTTCTCGGGCATATCCACCGAGATCTCGCCCTCGTCGGCCATTAAAGACGCCAGACGGTCCTCGGCAGCGCTGTCGCCGCCGTCGGCATGCACGCAGCCGATCACAAAGAACCCTCCCGGCCAGCTGCGGCCGTTCTCAGCAACTGCACGGTCGGCAGCTGCCTGGTCGCGGAAAGTAAGCCGCAGCCAGTTCCGCCCACACTCGATAGTATGCGACCTGTCGCTATCGTCGCTGGCATCGGAATGCGCCTTCTCGGCGATCTCGCCGAACTGGCCGAAATGCTGCGCGACCTGCTGCGCGTAGCCGGGCGGGAACCCGAAAACTATCACCGGGTACCCGTCGCCGGTCTTCACGCTCCGATTGGCCAGGGAATGGCTGGACAAATTGAACGATGTGGATCCCGATAGACTCCGCGCGTCGTCGCCGCTGCGCTGGATGCGAATACTCTCGGTAGGCGGCAGATCTGCGCCGGCGGCCGGCTTGCGCGACCCGTGGGTTTTGGGCGCGCCAAACGAGCTGGCGACCGGCGCGCTGCCGAGCGACGCTCGCCGGAAACTCGACGGATGATCCGGCGCCGCAAACGAGCTGCGCGACGCCCCGGCAGCCACCTGTAGCGGCACATAGCGCTTGTCGTTGGACGCCCAGGCAGGATGCATGTCAGTCAGCAAAGATGCAAAACAAACTCTCCCACATATACCTCACCCACATAACCCTGCAAGCATGCCTTGCATATGCTTTAAACACCTTACTTATAACTTCCTTTTCTTTTTTTTTTTTTCTTTTTATGTACTAGGCCGACAAGTCGGCCTGTAACCGCTTCGCGGAAACTAAACTGTGACTATTGAAGAGTTACCCTTCCGCGAAGCGGAACTACAGGCCGACTTGTCGGCCTAGTACGAAAAAAGAAAGAAAAAAGGGTAAGTTTTATAACTATGTCTAGTTTAGTCTAGTTAATCAAGGCCGCCTTGTCGTAGAGCATGTCGACGACACTGGACATGTGCTTGACGGTCTCGAGGCCGAGCTCGTAGGTCTTGTCAGGAACGGGTTCCGGGTAAACGTAGAGCCAGCCGTTGCCCTGGTCGAGCACGCCGTAGAAAACACGGTCGAGAATCATCTGGTTGAGCTTGCCCTCGATCTGGCGCGCCTCCAGGCCCAGCTGGTCGGCGATATGCTGGATTTCTACGCACTCGTAGGGCTCGATCAGCTTGACCAGGTTGTTCTGCAGCATCTTGTCGTAGAGAGCAGTCAGATGCACCCGGATGAACGGGTCGCTCTGCAGCACGTCGCGGAACTCGGCCAGCACGGTGTCGAACTCCTGCAGCGACCGGTTGGCGTTGGCCTTGGCCATGGCCTGCATTGCGTCCACGTCGCGGCCCGCGTACTTTTGCACCGTTTTGTTGGCCAGCAGCTGGTCGATGTCATCGGTCAAATTGAGCATGATCTTCACCAGAAACAGGTACCGCAGCACATCGACCGCCCGCGGGTCGTCCTGGCCGGCGTAGCCGTCGAACGCCTCGTAGAAATACGAGAACGCCGTTTTGTAGTCGTCGTCCTCGGCCTGCAGAATGCCCGACACGGTGTCGAGCTCGGCCTGGGTCTTGGGCGGGCAGTAAACGCTATTGGCCGACGTGCGGGCCGACGTCAGGCTCGCCCGCGCCTTGGGCAGATTGCGCAGCGCATGGTACACTTTCGCCTCCAGCAGCTGGACCTCCACCAGCATCATTTTGTCGTCGAGCTTCTTGAGCTCCTTGAGCAGCTCGCCGATCAGCTCGATGGCCCGCGCGTACTCGTGGGTCTGCAGCAGCAGAGCCACCAGCCACACCTGCAGCGTCTGGCGCAGAAACGCCCGGTTCTCGGCCACCGCCCACTCCACGCAGTCCTCAATGGTCTTGATCTGCACCTCGGTGCTGTCGGCCACCTCGCCCAGCATGGTCACCAGCGAGCGGATGATTTTGGCCGTCTTGGACTTGGCGTAGCCCGCCGTGGCGTGCCGCGCCTCGGCGACCAGCGCCTGAAGCCCCGCGGCATCTTTGGTGTCCACATAGTGCCGGCCCAGCCGCAGGATTGCGTCCTCGTGTTTCTGGACCTGCTTCTCGTCCTTGCCGGGATCGGTCTTGATCACCGCCTGCGTCGCGGCCACTTCCTGGGGGGTCATTTGTCAGTGGCAACTCCCACCCCGGACCCTTATATACTCTCGCTACTCCACAATTAGGACCAACAACATATACACTTATGAGCACTGTTATTTTCTTTTCTTTTTTCTTTTTTTTTTCTTTTTTCTTACTAGGCCGACAAGTCGGCCTGTAGTTCCGCTTCGCGGAATGGAATTGCCTGTTAGTAGTAGTAGTAGTAGTAGTGCTCCGCGAAGCGGTTACAGGCCGACTTGTCGGCCTAGTACGAAAAAAAAAGAAAAAGAAAAAGAAAGAAAGAGGGAGAAAGAGAATAGAGTTATAATTACCAGCTAGCGATTTCTACAAGAACACAGGCATCGAGGAACTCCCGCAGCTTGCCGCTGGCGGTGAAGAGACTGTAGAGACGGGTGCTCTCGTCGGCAACAAGATTGGCCATGTCCAAGGCGTCCTGGTAGCGGTGGGCCAGCCGTTGCACTTGTACGTTTTGGAGGAGCAGGTAAGGCACGTACTGGGCGCGCAAGGGCTCGGCATCCGGGTGGTCGGCCAGGAACGACGAGGCGGCGATCACGGCCCGGTTGACGGCGGCGGCGTCGCCCGGATCGGTTTCCTCGAACCGGTCCAGCAGATTAAACGCCGTCGCCAGCTTGTCGTATTCCTCGAGTTCGTGGCGCTCGTCGGCCGGCGCGTCTTTGTCGTTTTCCACCAGCGTCGTGAACTTGATTTTGTCCCCCAGCGCCAGTACCGCCGCCGGCCGGCCGGCAGTGAGCATCATGCGGATGACCGCAGTAGCTGTGCGCAGCGCGTCGGTCCACATTGCCGCGTCGACGAGCCACTCGACCGCATTAATGAGCTCCAAGTCGACTTTCGTGGGCTCGTGGTCCGACGGCGCATTCACGGCGCCGCTATAGTCATGCTCGTGATTCGCCTCGTCGAAAATGAGTTCCAGCGCGCCGCGGATGCTTTCTTCTACGGGGAGATTGAATTTCCGTGCGAGCTGCAGCTGCAGCTGCCGCCGCCCGCCGTCGTTCATCTGCGCCAGCACCCGCGAGTAGATGTGGGCCTGCGCAGGTCTATCCAGGAACTGCAGGTACCCGGGGATCCAGTGCTGCAGCCGCTTAGCTTCTAGCAGCATCACATATGCATCCACCAGCTTGTTTGTGGAGCTGGGGTTTACCGGCAAGCCGTTCGACAGCCCGCACAGACTGAGCAGCAGATGCACGGCAATCCGCAGCTCGGTCGCATCCACATCGCTGCCGTCATGGGTATCGGACGACGCCACTGCCTCGAGCTTCTCGGCGAGCTCATCACAGAAATCGCCAAACGTGTTGCCGGCAACCGCTTCCAGTAACCGGTAGCCGTAATGGGCCGATTGCCGCCGCACGCTGTCGTCTGTCGACTGGCGCAGACGGCGCATGATATCCCGGGTATTCTTAAACGGACATTCGGGTCTATCCAAGGAATTTTCGGGGCCCGAAACCTCCTGCGAACTCACTAAACAGTTGAGCATGGCCGCGAACTGCGTCTCCCACGTCTTACACAACGGAAGCACACTATTGATATCTCCGGCAATAAACCCGTAAACCGCGCGCTCGTAAACCCCTAGGGCAGGCGTCTGGGCCAGCGAATAGCATGTCTGCACTACCAGCGCGCGATGCGCGCCCTCGATCACCGCTTTGAGCGTCCAGTTATTAGTCTGGGCACATACCGCAGCGACTTTCTCGGTCTTGCCTCTGAGCAGCAGCTCAAACACGTAGCGGAAAACCGTCTCGTCGGCGTCTTTATCTTTGGCCGAAACCGGTTTGTTGTGCCGCAGCGGCGCGTCGGCGTCCAGCTCGGTCAGACTGCCCTTTTGATTGGTCTCGTTGCGAGTATAAAGCCATTTCGCCGAGCTCAGCTGCGCCGGCTCGACGGCCGCGTCTAAAGTGGACCGCAGCCACTCTAAAATGGCGCTATCGACTTGTTTCGGCGACGCTGGCTGCGCCCGCAGTTTATAAACAACTTTGGCCAGTCCCCAAAACCGGGTCTCTAGCTCGAGTTCCTGGAACTCAGGACTGGGCCGCCCGTCCTTATCGAGTGCCACCAACGTTGCCTGCTGCGCGGCAGCATGGAAATCGTCCACCAACGGCTGGAATTGCGTGGTTGTCTGAACAACCTTTGCAAAGGGCGCTACAAGATCCATTGGTAATCAGCCCATCTTCCGACAATAATAAGTAGTACAATTAGTAGTGCTCACAGAGAGTAACTAGAGTCAACTGGTCATATATTCATTAATACTATAAACTGCCGAGCGCGGCAATCATTTTGTTCACGCCCTCTACATGCCAGGGCAAGATAATCGTCTCGGTGCTTACCCCCGAGTACTCGGCCAGCGACGCTAGCCGCCGGTACTGCCCCAGAATCTGTTTCATGAGCTGCCGATGCTGCACGCCAGTGGCATGGATGAGACTGATTTCCAGCTGCTGGTGGCCGTTGTATGCCGGCGGGTTCAGCGGCTTCACAAGCACGCCCGAAACCTGGGCGGGCGCCATGTCTTCGATCACATGCGTCTGGTGCTCAAACACCATGCCGTGTGTCTCGTCCAACGCACTCACAATCACGCTATCGTTGCGCACCGATGCCGGCGTGCCCGCCGGACGGTTCAATGTATCTGTGCTGGACGGCGTCGACGGCGCCGACGGACTACTCGGCGTACTCATGCGGCTCGGGGGCTGGGTGTTAAGCAGGCTTCCGGTCGACATGCCGATATGCGGGAAAAGCACCTGTCCGTCGCGCACGTTCAACGGCCGCGAGTACGGGAGATGCAGCAGGTACGGCGGCTGCAGCTGCACGGGCGCGCCCCAATTGGCCTCGCCCAGCCGCCGCCAGGTCGTGACCTCGTGCAGCCGCATGGGCGCGCACTTGACGATCGCCACCCGCCACCGCGCGTGCTGCGGCACGTCGCGCACCGACGCGCAGATATGCGCGGTGCGCCGCCAGATCTCGCTGGCAACGCTGTCGATATTGCGCATGGCCCGGTCGTTGGCCGGCAGGTCCAGCGGGCCGTCGGAACTGGAGGCTCCTAAGACCGGCGAACTGGCCCGCGTGCGCGAGTGGCCAGCTAGGCGGAACACTTCTATTTTCGCTACTGCGCCCCAATGGTCCGTCCAAGCAACGGCTACCCACCGGCGGTCGATCGAGACCCCGTAGGCAACATGCATAATCGGGTCTTCGTCCAAGATCTGTGCGGGAGGCCTCGGCTGGAACTTGATGCGGATCGATGTAGGTGCTAGCCGGTCTAAGGTAAACGCAGTTTGGTAACTTTGGTTCAAGAACTTCAGGTTGGTGTGCGGCACCCACCGGTCGTATAACAGCAACGCCCGCCGCATCATCGTGTATTGCGAGGGCAAGAAATCGATGCCGCGCCGCGACACAAACATCTCGATGGACATCAGCGCCCACCGGATATGTTTCATGCTTCCCCGCAAGGCATGGAACCCGCGGGCCAGCGGCAGCGGCGACGTGCGCGGGCCCGGCGGGAACGCCATGCCAACGACCACTTTGGTATCGGGAGCAAACTCCTGGAGCTGGCGTTTCAAGTTTGAGCACGACGCTTCAAAGAGGTCGCCCACCGTATCGGGATTGGTATATTCAGGATTAGCCGCGATATTAAGCACGCCGTTCTTGACCTGGCCAAATGTCGGCAGCTCCAGTTTGCCGAAATTGCAGCTTTGGTAACAGTTTTGCAACGCCTGTAGGGATAACCGAGTGCTCGACACCACGCGCGGGCTGGCGAGTGTAAGGAGAATAAACATCATATCGCGCGGACCCGTATTGGGCTGCAGGCCAAACACTTTCCAGAACCGCAGAATCGACGCCCGCGCCTTATGAGGCTGGTCGCCGCGCGTCACCGAGTATAATGGCGGGCTCAGCAGCGAGAACGTGTCGCCCGTAACAGGATTAACCGTTTGCACCGGCGGCTGCACGATTTGCGGCGAAGAAGAGTTGTTATCAACCGTACTGCTGATCGTACTCACGCTGCTGGACGGAGTGCCCGGTCTACTGGGGGTAGTAGTAGCGGTAGTAGGCTGGGCAGCTACCAAGCCAGCGGCTAAAGTAGTGCCGATACAGTTCTGGCGGCTTTGTGAATGGAGATTATCGAACTCGCTAGGCAATACCGGCGTCGCTCCTCCGGGGGTGCCTGCCCCTTGCGGGGTTCCTACTCCTGGAGTAGACGTATTAGGCAACACAGCCCCGGTTTCCGCCATTGATAGTCGTTTGAGATTCGGAAACGCTTTGCGGACCACGCTGGCCATGCCATTCGAGATCGGTTCCAGCTCGCCAATGGGCGTGCTCGACGCCAGCTGGTCAAGCATGCCGTCATCCCATACTACTTGCGACATCAACATCTGGAGATTCTCCATAGACACCGTATCGGGCGGCGGCAGCGGCTGGCTACTGGTCAGCACGTTAACCCAGAACTCGGCCATTCTATAGTCTGATTCGCTCGGTTTCTGGTCGTCGGCCTCGCCGTCTTCTTCGCCATCGTCTTCGTCTTCGTCTTCCTCATCATCATCGTCCTCGTCTTCTTTAGACGACTCTTGATCATCTCCTTCTTGGTCGCTGGAACTGATGGTCACAAAGTACCGCCCGCCATTGGCATACTTTTCGTCTACATTGTGGCCGTTGAACTCGATAGGCGAAAACGCCGACCGGTTGCGCTTGCCAGTGATGGGCGCAGGCATAACGCTTTGCGGCGGGCGGCGAGTAGGCGGCGCGACGGGCGTAGGCGCAACTACTTCCGGCGGCTCGCCTCTAATCGGGTCGTCAAAGAAATTGAAATCAGCAACCGTCACATCCTCTTCCTCATCCTCTTCTTCCCACGGCTCCGAGGCCGGCGTCCACTCCATGCGGGCCGGCGACGGATCGGTAGGCGTGGGGTAGATAGTAGATTCTTGGGCAGCGGCCGGGGGCACTGCCAGCACCGGCGGGGCCTCAATCGTAGTTGCCGATGGGGTCGGCGGCGGCGGGGGCAAGGAAAACGAGACGGCCGATGCATCGTCGGTAGTTGGCCGGAACTCGTCTAAAGCTTCCGTACGGGAAGTAGGGTCGTTAGTTTGGCCCATGATTCGGCGAATAGCATCGCCGGGCCGTTTTACTTGTTTGGTCTGCGCAATGGCCTCGCGCATGGCCAGCATGCCTTCGCCAACCGACGTATAGGCATCGGGTTGGGCCAGCCAACCTAGGCCGCTGGATTCACAAGGCACCGAAACCGCAAACGACGCCGGCCACAGAATTACCCGGCCATCTAAAGCGACATGCACCCATGGCGACTCGTCGAGTTCTCGTGATGAAATAGCAAAATAGACTAATTTCTGTACGGTAGCCAGGAATTGCCGAGCGAGTCTTGGCGCTGGGGGACTAAATCCATCGATCAAACGGGCCTGGCGGCCACAAGGCACCAACGTGACCGCTAAACTATCTCTTCCCTGCACGGGAATGAGACCGGTTTTTTCAAGGGCCAGTCGGAGCCGCACCTCGCCAGAAACGTCTACTGCTGGAGTAACATGAATGACGGTGCCGTCGGTGTTTATAAGAGAATCCTTTCCAAACGGCCGCACAGTGGCCATTTCCGAGCATATCTGGGCCATTACCCGGGCTTTCACCGCGGTAAGAAACGGCCAGGGCCGCGAAGTGGCTGCGTCGTTGGCTATAGTCCGAGGAAGAAACCTTCCTGTTCCGACCAGCACCAAGTCCAGTTGAGGCGGCGGGTCGGGGATACTAGTATTTGTAGGCAGTTTAAGCCCCGGCAGTTCAGTATCACTGTTGTCGGGGCTGTCTAGCCCAAACACATTGCTGGAAAATACCCATAACTCTTTCCCGCTAGCAGCCACCAAACAAGTGGGGTCATCATAGCGCATGGCGGTTTCAGCCATCTGCACTTGGATGGCTTCATCTTTGCCAATGCGAGGAGTGTATATTTTATATGGTGCGGCCGTGAATCGGCCCGCCACGAACCGGTCTCCGAAAACCCGCTCGGGCAGCACCACCATGATTATTATATGTGCTGATGAATGCGCCGGTGATGGAAAGGATAGGGATAGCTGCAGGAACCCGAAATGATGAAATTATTATATTTAGGAGCAGCCGGAAAGGCAAGCCTAGGGCGGTAACTACGCCCCGAACAGGTTTTTTTTTAAGTTTTAGGGGAGAGTCTCTAATTAACGCAAATAACAACTAAGACGCTGGTGGGCAAGGAAGACAGGATATGCAGTCTAGAAGCTGACAGGGGAAATTGTTGAGGATTAACGTTTTTTTGCTGAATTTTAACAGTTTAAATAAATTGGGAGCTCTTTGGTTTGCTATCTCGATTCCTGGCTTGATTGTCGACTTGATTGTTGGCTTATATTTTGACAAGTCTGCTTTGTGCTGAGGAGTCTACTAGGACCTATAGGGTAGACCTCTCCAGGTATGCTGGGTAATTAGGTGCTATAACGACTAAACCACCCCAGTTACCCCAATTTATAAACCCCGGCCCAAAACCAGAAATAACTCGAAGGATCAACTAAAACCACCGCTACCGAAATAGGGAGGCAGCATCATGGCTCCCGAAGGGAGGTGCAGTCCCCGCGAATCCCCTTACCCTTGTGCGCGTGGCGTGCATTATCTATCCGGTCAACGGTGCAACCACAAGGTCATTTCCACCAAAACCACTCCGTCGGCAATTGTCCGGCCTCATCCCGGCCAAAAACGGGAAATAAGAGCCCCAATTACTATGGACATCTAATATTCTAAACCGCCCCACAGTCAAGGCCGGCGATAGTTGTTATCGCCCGGGGCTGATTAAGCAGATAAAAAACTTGTCGCCCCGGCAGCCACCACCCACCAGTGAGCTGTTAAATGTTGCCTTCGGGCCTGGCTTCCAGCCACCCCTCAACAAATAACCACAAGCAATGGAGCAAATAAGGAGATAACTATAAGATCAATTTGTAACATAAATACTTAGTGCAGTGTCTTTGGCTTTGGCGAGCCCACCCGTAACCCGGTGGCTGGGTTGATGATTTCCAAAGGCTTTCTGACCCGTTGCGTGGATAGCGGGGTCTTGCGATAGTTATTGTGCAAAGGATCCGAGGATACTTGTTCCGGAGACCGCAATAAAGTGGATGCGGCGGCTGCCGACGGTAAACTGGTGCGCTCAGGGGTAATTGCCGGACAGAATTCCTGGTCGTCGTCGGCGTCGAAGCCACGGCTGGCGTCCAGCCGCACTTTATATAATTTAGGGTATGCTGCAGCCGAGAAGTTCGGCGATGCACTTGACGGCCGGCTCGGGCCCTCTGTGTAGTAGGACCCTGCCGATGAGGTAGGCGATGTTGAATAGTACATTGCGATGACAAAACCCGGAGGGGGGTGGATTGGGAAGATCTTTTGGTCTGCTTGGTCAGATCGGCCAGATCGGGGGAGAGGGGGCGGCCAAGGAGGCGCAGTCACGTGCACCGGGCTCTTGGCTGCGCTTACTCACCGGAGACCCAGGGTAAGGACATGGGCCAGGAAATGCCGGGCGAGGCACCGCGCCGCATCGGCGTTGCGAGCTGGCAAATCGGCTCTAGACCATGTGTCCTAATCGGGGTCTAGCCGGGTCCTAATCGGCGAAGCGAGAAAGCGAAAAGCATGATGTCTATACAGTGGGTAGATATTATTTTTCAGGGAAAGTTTTCAAAAACTTTTTTCTTAGTTGGTTTGGGAAGGTTACAGGGAAGGGTCTTGGAAGGAAGGTCTTGGGAGTCTTAGAGGCCTTGGGAAGGTCTTGGGAAGACCTTAGGAAGGGCCTTAGGAAGGCCTTAGGAAGGCCAGGTTGAATTGGGTTGATCTTCATATTTATAGCTCAAGTTACAGGGAAAGATACTAAAATAGCGAAGTTAGTTAAACATGCATGGACTGGCGGTGTTCAACCCTCCCGCCAACTCAGAAAGAGATAGAGGTCTCGGTTGGAGGGGGCAGGTTGTTCACTTCAAACCATGCATCGAATGAATAAAAGGATAGCGAGAAAAAGCGGTGAGAGCCAAATAAATATCAGACGAAAGAACGTGGCCATTGAATTGAGAGGCACAGCATATCACATAGCAAGTCGTATCACATTTAGGGCTCTTGGCCATTTTCAAATAGGAACGGGAGAGGGAGGGAGAGGTGGCCGTTCACTCTTTGCCAGAGCCATGAGGAAGCTCTGGCAACGGCTTTTGGAGCAGCTGGCGCCGTTTGCTGACTCGATCCGACAGCATCGGCCCCGAAACGGCCGCCAGGGTCTCGAGAGACCGCAGCTCGGAGACGGGCAGCGACCGCGCGCTGGGGGGCAGCGGCGGCAGCTCGCGGCCGTCGGTCGGACTAGGATCAGGTTCCCGTTTAACCATATCCTTGAGCTGCGCCACGCTGGGCAGCGAGGTTTTGTAGCGGTCGGCACACTCGAAGTCGCTCATCGAGGGCTCGAGGTCGCCGTCTTCATGGTTGAGCACCGACGACAACCAGATCGAGGTCTGGGACGAGCGCGAGGACGCCACCGAGATTCCGCTCGCGCTCTCCAACGACGAGCAGCTGTTCATGCGCTTGCGCGAGGGAACCGGGCTGGGCTCTGGGTTGGGCACGGGGCTTCGCGGGGTCATCGGAGTGGTGTAACCACTGCCGGCGCTACTGAGCAAAGGTGGAGTGACTTTGCCCGGCACGTCGGCGAAGCAGGTGATATTTGCCGGAGCAGACGTGGGCGCGGACGGCGGCGCCGACGGGGGCGCCGAGGCAGCGGCCGACGAAGGCGCATTCAAGGGAGTGGCCGAGTGCGGGCTGGGCGGCACCGACGACATACTCAACGGGCTGGGGAGGGCACCGAACGCCAGCGACGGATACAATCCATAGTATTGAGCCCCATATATATATTGCTGCTGCGAATGCTGCAGGGCCATCACCGAGGGCGAGGCCTGGAAGTACGGCACGGCAATGGCCTGGGCCGGAAGGGCCTGGGCCGGAGGAGGCAGCGGCGGCAATGGCGGCTGCGCATGCACGTGGGGCGGGGCCAGGCCCGGTTGGGGCCCGTGGATGTGGGAAACCGGGTGGGAAACCGGCGGCACGCCTACGGCCGGGCCTCGCGACACCGGGCCTGAGCTGGGCCCCGGGGGAGCCGAGGACTGGTTTGAGCGCAGGACCTGCTCGGTGGCATGGACGGTGAACATATGTTGGCGGAGGTTATCCAAGCGAGAAAACGAGCGCCCGCAATGGCAAGCAAACGGGCGTTCGCCGGTGTGTTTGCGGATATGGCGGGCCAGGTGCTCTGAGCGAGTGAAGGACATTTTGCAGTCACCATAGCCAGTGCATCGAAACACTTTGGCGGCTGGTTTAACCGACCTCACCCTTGGAGGCGGTCTTAGAACCGGAGTGCCCGGTTCATGTCTTGCTTCAAGCGAATCTGAAGCCGCCAGCACTGCCGTCGGGGTAAGGGACTTAGGGCTGGTCATGTCAGGGGACGGGGGGAGGATGGTTGGCTAGGGAGATCAACGGGTAGATCCAACGAGAGAAGAGGGTCAAGAATAGCGGAATCACGGGGATTAAAGCAATCTTATACTGGAATTTACCCTGGGGTCGAGCCTCACCGTCGCTTGCCTGGATCGGCTGGTAGGGGGGTGGGAGGGTTATGTTCGGAATGCGCCAATCTAAAATTATCGGGTCAGCGCAACTTATTAAGTATCCCGTGCCCTGGTGCCGGACTGTCAAGGCCACGATATGAGGGGTCATGGCCTATCTGGGGCAAAATAGCCGAACGGGCCGGCTTGCCATGTGAAAAATTTCAACAACCGTGCCAATCGGGGACTACTTGGGCCCTTCACCCCCGCGCAAATCGTGTTTTTGCCGCCGGCCAATACTCACTGATGGCACCCGCTATGCGTGTGTCCCCTCGCTCCTGCATATGGATGCATTGACGCAGTTGCTGACCCCACCGCCGCAACTGACGGATCCCGAGGTGGGGGCGCCTGGTGCTGGGGGTAGTTGGCAAACAGGCCGGCCAATGATCATAAACCATCATAGGTATCCCGCAAAAAAACCCCCCGTCCGCCCAGGACAGGGTGGAAACGTGGCCTCGGCTCGGGGATGCCCGTGTGATATGATTGCATTGCATGCGGTGACCTAAGCGCATTGCGTCAAATGGAAAACACAGCTCCCTGCGCATGTCTCGCCCCTGGTTGGCGGGGAACCCCGGCGAAAATCTTAATGGAAAATGCCTCTGGCGACCTATTCTTGCAAACCATAAACCCGCTCCGGCCGTATTGGCTGCCATGGATCAATTGATATGTCCCTGAAAATCCGTGCACGGCTCATGCACCCCATCGGCACGCGCAACCTCTGAAAAAATACGCCAATCAGTGAAAACCTCGTTTTTTTTTCCGGCCCCTGCGATCGCCAACTATGGTTATGTAGCAACCCACCAACCCTAAGAAAAAATTGCCAATGGATATTGCTATTTTCGCCTGCGTGGACTATTTGACATCTACTTTGTATTACATCAGTAAAACTCATCAAACTCTGGTCTGGCCGCAACCCCTCCCCAGGAATGAAGGAGGGGGGGAAAGAAGGTGGAGGAACAGTGGGGGGTACTAAGACATGGGCGGGAAAATCTGAAACCAGCCCAAAAAAAAAGAGAAAGAGAAAAAGCAAAAAAAAAACAGCAAAGCTAAATTAAAAACACAAACAATATAATCCTACTAACAACTGCATGCCTGCTGCTCGTCGTTGTTATCGACCGTCACATCTACTAGCTCTGTCTTGTGCTGCACCTGAGGAGTGATGTCCATTCCAGCCAGATCCTGAGCGATATTCTTAAACAGCTGCTTGCAATTATGGCCCACCTTGGCGCTGGTCTCCGTGAAACGGGCTCCTAGCGCCTTGGCCTTTTCCTCGCCTTCCTGGGTGGTTACTTGTCGCTCGGCACTCAGGTCGCACTTGTTCCCCACCAATGCAATCAGGGCCTGGCCCTGGCGCTCTGCCTGTACCTCATCGATCCATTTGCTGGCATCGTCGAACGTTTTGCGGTCGGTGACGTCGTACACCACCACCGCAACATTGGAGTCGCGGATGTAAGAAGGAACCAATGTTCGGAACCGTTCCTGGCCGGCCGTGTCCCATAACTGTAACCGGATGGTGCGGTCTGGAAGATACATAGTTTTAGACATGAAATCAATGCCGATGGTGGCCTTGTATTGGGTGTCGAACGAGTCGTACATGAAGCGAGACAGAAGCGACGTCTTGCCTACGCTCTGCGCCCCGAGAAATACCAACCTGGGTTGTTAGTATACTGTTTAATATATACCGGTTGTTTGCCAGGTTCCTAAGGGTCTCAGAGACCTCCTAGCCGGATTCAATCACTTACTTGTACTTCTCCACCACTTCGCGCGACATGTTGATGAGTCAAGGTGCGGCCGGGTTGCAAATCAATGCCACCAGGGGTGACCAGACTCACACCAGACCTAACCAGGAAAGCATCACACTTTATGTTTTATTTTAAGTTTAAGTTTCTCAATTCTTGAATTCAGCTTTCGTTTACTATTCTTTAGAATCAAAGGGCAAATCGACCCTTTAACTAGCTGGAAAATGCAATATTATATACTAAATTGTAACTATCAGTCCACGTAGTCACCACCCAATCGGTAGCCGACGCCCCAACCTTTCTTGACCTCGCTTTCGTACTGCTTGCATACCCGCCAGAACGCTGCGTCGTGGTCTCCGTGGGTATTGTGGGCCAGTTCATGGCAGAGGACCATGCGGATCTCGTTATAATTGCAGAAGCCTTGGTAGTCGTCGGTACGAATCCGCAGGCGAATGACTTGGCCGTGTGATTCATTGAGGCCTAGCCGGCGCTCCGAGGCCCCTGTGTTCATGATAGGGTCTAACTCGGTAAGAAGGCCGACTTTGAGCTGGTACTTGTTCATTAGAGTTTGGATGCTTTTGTCGTCTTTGAGCCGCTGCAAATACTCGAGGGCCGCCTCCGAATTGCCGTAGGGCAATGCTTCTATGCGGTCAAACGTGTAGGGCGACACCATTGTTGTTATCGCCGGCGCGGCCTTTCTCTGGTCCAGAGTGCTCATTGCCTTTGCCCGTCGCAAAGTCTGTTTCTGCAACTCTTTGCTGGCCGATTGCACGCTATCTATGTCTTGTTGCGGAGTGCCCATGACCATTATCTTTGCCACTTTGCCGCCGAGCGCCTGGGCCAGCGACATGTCGCTTCCGGTGGGAAGCTGTTTTCCAGCGGCGAGAAGTTTCTGGTTTTCTGGGGGAATCAGCCATTGCGAGGAAATCAGATCCTGCAAAGCCTTAACCGACGTCTCGCCGTCGGTTTCTAGCACTTTGCCACGGAAGGTCACTTTCATGTGGGTGTTATGCAAGCTTATGTGACGGTGGGTTCTAGTTGTATCCCTATAGTCCCTATATAGTATCTGGACAGTAATGGACAGTAATGGTCAGTAATGGACAGAATCGATAGTGGCGCTTTTAGTAGGGATCACAAACAAAACAAGTAATCGTATTAAACGGATTGAATAGCCGTTTTAATTGGGACTTAATTGGGACTTAATTAGGGACAATTAGGGATTTCTAGTAGTCTTTAGTTAGTCTACTGTGAAGTGGGAGTAGCTTACAACATGGACCTCAACAAGGTCGGCGAGAGCTATGTGCAGCGCATGGTTTCCGGCGGCGACGGAAAGGCCCGAGTGCTTCTGCTGGACAAGGAAACTACGGGAATGATCTCGTTGGTGAGCACGCAGTCGGAGCTGCTCAAGAACGATGTGTTTCTGGTCGACCATCTCGCGAATCCGGCAAGACAGAAAATGCGCCATTTGGACTGCCTGTGTTTCGTGCGGCCCAGCACAGAGACGATCCAGTTACTGGTCGAGGAATTGCGCAATCCCAAGTACGCGCGGTACACGCTTGTGTTCTCCAATGTGGTCAAGAAGTCGCATTTGGAGCGGGTGGCCGAGGCCGACGACCACGAGGTGGTTGTGAAGGTCTTGGAGATGTTCTGCGACTATTTCACCATTAACAAAGACCTATTTTCGGCCGGGATCCACCAGTCGATCTACGGCGCCGAAACCGGCAGCTGGAACCCTAAAAGCCTGGACAGAGCCGCCGATAGCATTCTAAGTGTGCTGGTGAGTCTTAAGCTGAAACCGCTGATCCGCTACGAAGCTAACTCGCAGATGTGCCGGCGGTTAGCGGCCGATATCTCGCGGCAAATCGAGCAGCAAGCCAGTCTTTTCGACTTCCCGCCCAGAGACACTCCGCCCATATTACTATTGGTCGACCGCCGCAACGACCCGCTCACACCGCTGCTGAGCCATTGGACGTACCAGGCGCTGGTGGACGAGATTATCGGCATTGATAACAATAGGGTAAACCTGGACGAGGCGCCGGACCTCGCCAACGAGCTGCGGGAGATCGTGTTGAGCCAGAGCCAGGACCCGTTTTTCGCGGAAACCATGTACCTGAACTTCGGCGATCTCGGCGAACGCATCAGGGACTATGTGTCGCAGTACCAAACCAAGACGCAATCGAGCAAACAGATCTCGACAGTTGCAGATATGAAACGGTTTGTGGAAGAGTATCCTGAGTTCCGCCGGCTCAGCGGCAACGTGTCCAAACATGTGTCGTTAGTGAGCGAGCTGTCGCGGCAGGTAGATGTGCGGCATCTGCTTGCCGTCAGCGAGACCGAGCAGTCGCTGGCGTGCTCCGATAACCATGCCAAAGACCTCAAGCAGCTGCAAACTTTCCTGGGCAACCCGGCGATCTCGCCGACTGCCAAGTACCGGTTAGTAGCTTTATATGGACTGCGGTACCAGCAACGCGATGCGGCGCCGCTGGCAGGCCTGCTCAGCCAGATTACGCCTGAAGACAGCCAGCTGCGGCGCGGGGTGGAGAACCTGGTGCGCAGCTATGCCGGCCAGCCGGACCGCCAGGAAGACCTGTTCAACGGGGCGTCATTACTGCAACGAGCGCAGTTTAGTCTTAAGAACCTGAGTTTGCAAGGCGTCGACAACGTTTACACGCAGCACAAACCACTGTTGGAGCAGACCCTCCAGCAGCTGCAAAAGGGCCGGCTGCGCAAAAACAAGTACCCGTTCTACGACCCCGGCGACGGCAGCCTGCCGGGCTGGGCCAAGCAAGGCGACGAGACGGAGCACCCGCAGGATGTCATAGTATTCTTTGTGGGCGGCGTGACCTATGAAGAGGCGCGGGTGACTGCGGAATCCAATGCGGGCTCGGGGCGGATGCGCACGATAGTGGGGGGGACGCGGGTGGTCAATCACGATTTGCTTCGGGAGGTTGCCGAGTTGCAGTGGTAGCCCAATTGATATTATAAATAACTAAATAACAAAAAGCATAAAAAACAAACGTTGCCAAAACTTGGTCTTCTGGCCAGTCTGTCTAAGTCCTCTGTCTAAGTCCCCGGCAGGGTTAGGACACTACATATGATGAGGTGGTGGCCGCCCATTTACATCAGCCATGTCAGTGTCCACCTACAAGCAGAACGACGCGATGGGCGCCGGCACGCTGGACAAAATGACCGTGTTCCAGAAATGCATGTCGTCGTTCAACAGCTCGCACGTGAGCGCCAAGGACGCGCGCTGGAACCTCGCCAAGCTCGTGCATCTCATCTACACCGGCGACACGTTCCCGCCCGAAGAGGCCACCGCTCTGTTCTTTACTATCACCAAGCTGTTCCAGAAAGAGTCCCCCGGCCTGCGCCAGATGACTTACCTGGCCATCCGCGAGATGCGGCCCTTTACCGACAACGTGCTGATGGTGATGGCCGCGGTCATGAAGGACGTGCAAGGAGCCACCAATCAGGTGTACCGCCCCGATGCGATCCGCGCCCTGGCCAGCATTGTGGATGCCGAGCACGTGGAGAGCATCGACCGGCTGATGCGTATGGCGATTGTCGACAAGAACGGCGCCGTCTCGTCGGCCGCGTTGGTGTCTGCTTACCACTTGCTGCCCGTGGCCAAAGACACCGTGCGCCGGTGGTCTACCGAGGTGCAGGAGGCGCTGGCGGGCCCGAAAATATACATGTCGCAGGTCGAGGCCCATACCGGCACCGACACGCGCGCGCCCAGCTCGGCCATCACCCAGTACCATGCATTAGGGCTGCTGTACCACATGCGGGTGCAAGACCGCATGGCGCTGATCAAGCTGATCCAGCAGCTGAGCGGGTCGGCCGGCGCGCTGCGGTCGCCGCAGGCTACCGTTATGTTGATCCGGTACGTCTCGAGCATCATCGACGACGACGCCAAGCTGCGGCCGTCGCTTCTGCAGTACCTGGTGGGCTGGCTCAAGCACCGCAGCGATATGGTGAATTTGGAGGCCGCCAAGGCCATCCTCGGTATGGGCGCGCTCACGCCTGCCGAGGCCGAGCCGGCTATCGATACTTTGCGGGTATTCTTGGGCTCGCCCCGCACCGCGTCGCGGTTCTCGGCCGTGCGCATGCTTAACCGGTTTGCGCTCCAGCGGCCCGAAGTAGTCTCCTCGTGCAACAGCGAGTTAGAGGCGCTGATTTCCGACCGCAACCAGGCAGTGGCCATCTACGCGATTACCGCGTTGCTCAAGACCGGTACTGAGGACAGCGTGCAGCGGCTAGTGGACCAGATCGGCACCCTTGTCGACTCGATTGAAGACGACCTCCGATTGGTGGTCGTCGACGCTATCCGCACCTTGGCCATCAAGTTCCCGGCCAAGCACGGCGTGATCCTCAAGTTCTTTGCGTCCGAGCTTATCGATGTAGGCGGGCTGCCCCTCAAAACCGCGGTGGTGGACGCCGTCACCAGCATTATGGCCGCCAACCCGAGCTGTCGCGACGACGCGTTGTCGCAGCTCGCCGAGTTCATCGAGGACTGCGAGTATACCGAGCTGACGGTCCGGGTGCTACATGTCCTGGGCGCCAACGGCCCGCTGGCGTCGAACCCGACGCAGTACGTGCGGGCGATTTACAACCGCGTGGTGCTCGAAAACTCGCTGGTGCGCGCGGCGGCCGTTTCCGCGCTCGCGAAGTTCGCGTTGGTCGACGACGCCGCCCTGCAGACGTCGGTGCGTGTGCTGCTGCAGCGGTGCCTGGCTGATCTCACCGATGAGGTCCGCGACCGCGCGGCATTATCGCTGGGGGTGCTGGATGTGGGCGCGCCCGTGTCAGTGGAGTTCTTGGCCCCGCAGGCGAAACTGTCGCTGCCCAATTTGGAGGACGCGCTGCTGGACTACATTTCCGATTCCGCGAACTTCAAGGCGCGCTTTTCGTGCGAGAACGTGCGCAAGATCACCGACGAAGAGCGCCGCGCCGCGCTGGACGCCCAGAGCACCATCCGCGCCGTTCTGGAAGAACAGCCGCCCGCGCCCGAACCGGTGCCGGCGCCCGAATCGGGCCGCCAGCAGCTGCAGGAGGCCGCCGAGCAGCTGGCCGAGATCCCCGACATTGCCGCTTTCGGCAAACTGCTGCACACATCCGCGCCCAAACCGCTTACCGAGTCGGAAATGGAGTATGTGGTGCAGGCCAGCGTGCACGTGTTTGCCGAGCACCTGGTGGTGCAGCTCGATGTGGAGAACACGTTCGATATGCTGCTGGAGAATGTAGTTGCTGAAATCGACGCTGAGGATGTCGGTTTGGACGAGCAGTTCATGGTGCCCATCGATGTGTTGGAACCCAACTCCAAGGGCGTCATCTACGTGGCGTTCGCGCGCGACGGCATGGCGCTTGGCGCCGTGCCCGTGCGGCTTTCGTTCACCATCAAGGAGGACGCCGACGACGAGGGCCAGCCCGAAGAGTACGGCGTTAACGACCTGACGATCTCGCCGGGCGACTATTTCGTGCCTACGTTTGTGGGCAGCTTCGACCACCAATGGGACGAGCTGGCCGGCGCGGAAACAACCGTCACGCGCCAGCTGGCGGCGCCGCGCACGATTTCTGATGCCGTCGACGCCATCGCGTCGTTCCTCGGGCTTATGGCCCTCACCGACCCTGCGCCGTCCGACGCAAACACACACACTCTGCAACTGTTTGGCCGCAGCGTCGACAACGTGCCGGTGGCGGCGACTGTCCGGTTGGTGCGCACAAAAGCCGGCGTGGCCGGCAAGTTCACGTTGCGGTCCGCCGACCAGTCGCTGGTGGATCTCATTGCCGAGTCGATTGACCTGTAGCCCTAATCCTAAAATAAAATACTTAAAAATTAAACACTATTGCTTTTACTGGCTTTTTACGGTTAGTTGGCTGGCCGGTTTGGCCGGTTTGGCTGGCTTGTTTGGCTGGAGCTGGCCAGCTATTCATGCAGGGTAGGGACATAATGCAGGCGGTTTATGCAGGCTGGGGACGCGCGCGATATTAATGCCCGGCAGGCCTTATCAGTCGCTGGTCAGGGCCAACACTCTCTTTAGTGGCTCCAAGAGTGTCCTCGTGAAAGCCAATGCGGTACTTTAAGACGGCTCCAGATGTAGACCTGGCGGTGCTCAGAGTGACGTTCGCAAAAGACCTCTCCACCTGCTTGGAGAATATAGCGTTTTGTATTCAGAACACATGGGACGCAAAGTCCGGGCGGGCGTTTTGGAAGGCGGTCAAGAAAGTGGCTATTGCCGGCCCGGCCGCCGAGCTGGCATGTGCTTTGAACCCGCCTAAACCGGGGGTCGAGCAGGCCCGACTTAGGGTCCTGGTGTTGATATGCAAAGTAGTGCAGGAAGGCCATCCCTCGGTGATATGGAGTACACACCGAAACGTGCGGTATATCCTGAAAATGCGGGATGCTTCCAGTTCAGGGGCCATAGAGCACTTTGCGAACTGCCTGCTTCAGAAACTGGCCATGAACCGCCGCTACCTCACCATCACCGGCTCGTTTCAGGACGCCCATACCATTATAGGCTCGAGAAAAACGTTTATTGACGATATTCGAGCGTATAAAACTCTGCTGGGGGAACTGGACGTTGTCCAGATCCAGACATGGGCCAGGGACTGGCACATTTTGTTGATTGCTACCTACCTCTACGAAAAGCATGCGTTACTCGAGTGTGCTTCCAACATGGTTCCTCTCCTCGAGCACGACCGCAAACAAATGCTTGTTTCCGAGCTTGATGCCTGGTACGAAAACTTTAGCGATCTCTGTGAATTCTGCGCGGCCGTGCCGGCTTGGAACAACAAACCGCTGGGCCAGATCTTTAAAATCCCGGATATATACCAACCAACGATACCCGATCACAATATCCAGGAACCAGACAGACCGCCTCCCTATACCGACTGTCCCGCCAGCCGATCCAAGCGATGGAAGCGGCTATTCTCGCGCAGTGATCCCGACACTACCGACTCGAGCAAGTCGTCCAAATCGACAAAATCTGACGATCCAACCCATGAATTTCGAGATTAACACCTATATTTAGTTTTGATAGTATATTTTAAGTATATTGGTAGAGTATTAGTGAACCTCTATTTGGCCCCTATCCGTCCCTATCCGGTCCCTATCGGTTCTTCCCTAACCCTCGACGTGAAATTTCAAACGTCGACCATTTACTAACAAAACTCTTCAAATGCCCCCCAAGAAACAGACGCAGGAAACAAAGGTGCCGCTCGGCCGGCCCGGAAACAACCTGAAATCAGGTATTGTCGGCCTCGCCAATGTGGGAAAATCCACGTTTTTCCAGGCTATCACAAAGTGTCCGTTGGGAAACCCGGCTAACTACCCGTTTGCAACCATCGACCCCGAAGAGGCCCGGGTCATTGTGCCGTCGCCTCGGTTCGATGAACTGTGCAAGCTGTACAAGCCTGCCAGCGAGGTGAATGCGTTTCTGACCATTTACGATATTGCTGGCCTTACCAAGGGTGCGCATGCCGGCGAGGGGCTGGGCAATGCGTTTTTGTCCAACATCCGGGCCGTCGATGCCGTTTACCAGGTGGTGCGGTGCTTCGACGATGCGGAGATCATCCACATCGAAGGTGACGTCAACCCGGTGCGGGATCTGGATATCATCAACGAGGAGCTGCGGCTCAAGGACATCGAGTTCTCCAAGAAGCACAAAGAGGCCGTGGAGAAGATCGCTCGCCGCGGCGGCCAGAGCATGGAGGTCAAGGCGGCCAAGGACGAGATCGCCACCTGCGACAAGATCATCGGCATTCTCGAAGACGGCCACCGGATCTACAACAACGACTGGTCCCCCAAGGAGGTCGAGATCATCAACTCGATGCTGCTGCTGACCGCCAAGCCGTCGATCTACCTGGTGAACCTTAGCGAGCGCGACTACATCCGCAAGAAGAACAAGCATCTTGTTGCCATCAAGGAGTGGGTCGACAAGTACTCGCCCGGCGATGTGATCATCCCCATCTCGGTATCTCTGGAAGAGCGTCTGGCGGCTATGGAGACCGACGAGGAGCGCGAGGAGGAGCTCAAGAACATTGGCACCCAGTCGGCGCTGCCCAAGATCATTCTTACTATGCGGTCTGCGCTGGGGCTGATCTCGTTCTTCACCTGCGGTGCCGACGAGGTCCGCGAGTGGACGATCCGCAAGGGCACCAAGGCGCCTGCCGCTGCCGGTGTGATCCACGGCGATCTGCAAAAAACCTTCATTCTCGCTCAGGTCCAGCGCTACGACGATCTGGTCGAGCTCGGCGACGAGACGGCCGTCAAGGCGGCCGGCAAGCTCATGCAGAAGGGCAAAGACTATGTGGTCGAGGACGGCGACATTATCTACTTCCGGGCTGGCGCGGGCAAAAACTAGGTCGTTTCATTGTTCTTTTTTTACACATGGCTCTGTAGATACATAGGCCTGCTCTATATCCCAAAGTACTTTTTGTTTTTCTGTTTTATGTACGAGTAGATCTAGTAGTAGATCACACATGCAAAGCGGCAGTCGCCTCGACAAGGGAGGGTTCGGAGGCGGCAGAAGCGGCCAGCGCTTGCCAGGCAGGAACCGAGCTCGGGTTGTAGAATACAGCGCGTCGGGCGTTCTCGAGCCCGTCGGCAGCCGAGTACGCGTCTGATAACTGCGAGCACGTTTTTGACGAGCCCTTGGAAACCGCTAGCGCCTGCTGGGCATCTACATGCGACCACAGCACTGCCGCGGCCGGATTAGTGAACAATGCCCGGTAGTACGGTTCTTTACTGTTTTCAAGTCGCGAAAGCACTTCAGGGACCTGGAAATCGCGGTCGGTCTTGAGATCAGTGGCTGGAAGACCCGCCAGCTCCTCGCTGATGGCCTGCACGACATCTCGGTCGTCAATCAACAGACCAATCACGCCTAAAAGCAGCGTAGTCCGTAGCGACGAGCCTTTGACCTCGATACTCTCGTATAAGTTATCCATAGCGACCTGTTTCTCTTCGTCGCCGCCATGGGCAAATAGCACCTGCACCACGAGGATCACCACATCCTGAGCGCTATCTGAGTAGTCGAGGGCAGTGGTGAGGGCCTCGAGCGCGGCATCGAAGTTGCGACTGAAATAGTTGGCTAGGCCTAATACCAGCATTGCACATAAGTTGACGGTGACCGACTCGCAGCCTACATCAAGGGCGGCTTGGGCATGCTCGATGGCAGTTGAGTAGTCTTCTTTGCCGAGGTAAACCCGGGCGAGATGGCCGTATAGCCGGGCCTCATCCTCTACATTCTCCTGCGGCTGCTTTAAAAGCTCTTCTAGTCGCAAACTGGCCTCGGCATAGTCGCCGGCCCGTTCAAGGAGGAGACCCATAACCAGCAAAACCTGTTTGAGCTCAGGCTGCAGTCGCAAAAGCTGTTCAAGAGCAGAAATAGCATTGATATTCACTTTGCTCGACATGTCTTCCCGCATTTGCCGGTAGGTGCATAGTCCATACAGCAGTCGGGCCACTCTTGAGTTACCCGGAGCAACCAGATAGGCATGCTCAAACAAACGGCCGGCCTGAGCCAGCGACTTGCCCTGAATGTACTCGATAATCGCCTGGCCCAACCAGGCACTAGACGAGTCCGGATCGGCACTTAGCGCGCGATCGAGCGCTTCGGAAGCAAGCTCTAAATCGCCTTGGCCCAGATACAGTAAACCGAGATTGGCCCAGGTCACTGGCGAGCGGCCGTTGATGCTGAGACTGCGAATAAAGCAGTGCTGAGCCACGCGGGCATTAATCGGCTCGAGAACAACGCCGTACAAGTTCCAGAACGTGTCGTTGCGTGATTCAAGAGTGATAGCCCGTTTTAACGCGTCCATAGCCGCTTGTTTGTTTTTGGTATGGAAACTTGCCAACGCGAGGTTGAATTGAGCAGCCGCGCGGCCCGCTTTGGCCTCCCCGGCAGTCTCAATCGCTTTATCGAAACTATGAATCATAGTTCTTTCCAGGATCTCAACCATCGACCCTTGCGGCTCGGCGCCTTCCCATAAATCGATCACCGCTTGCCGAGGTACTCTATCGAGATGGCACTGGGCCTCTAAAAGGCTTTGGCAAGCGACGCCTACCCCGGTCCATACCGACGAATGGTCATGACGGACCTGGAGTTCTTTACCAGCAACTTCAAGCGCCTGGATGCTCTGGTCAGTAGCGTCTCCAAGATAGCCTTCGGAAAGATAGTAACTAGCGGCGCGAAGATGACTATCAACCAGGGCAGACGCCAACGCAGGGCTATCCGGATCGAGTTCCCGGGCCTTTTGCAGACTCTCGGCCGCTTCGCTGAAATTAAGCGTCTCGCGCTGAGCAACACTTAGCGTATATAATGCAGACAAGTTCGTCGCATCGAGCGCCAAAGCGCGTTGCAGCGCCTTATAAGCGCTTTGGAACCGGCCCGAATAAGTATAGGCCTCGCCTAGCCCGACCCACGAATTGGCATCGTGAGGAGCCAGCCGTAAACACTTTTGAAAGTACTTAACGGCCTCGCTCCAGTTCCGTTCCGCTAAAGAAACAATGCCTAACGCGCGATAGGGCCAGGCCGGTAAATCGCCGCGGTCGCTATCTAAGACCCGCGACGCAATGATCTCAACAAGATCCCATTGGCCGGCAGCAGCAAAGTCGGTAGCCAGCCGCTCGCCAGCAATGATCTCGCCATTATCGATTTCTAAAGCCTTGTAGAAACAGCGGGTCGCCCGCGAGGTATCTTTCTGGCCTTCGTAAAACAGCCCTAAATAGGTATAGGCCGGCGCGTAGCTGGGGTTCTGCTGGAGAGCAGTCACAAACGCGCTGAACGCCGCTTGGTAGTTCTCTTGCTGCCAGTAAGAATAGCCGATGCGCCAATGAAGCAACGCGCGCTGGTCTCGGTCTTGCTGAGATGTGCCACTAGCAAGATCGAGCGCCTTGTCAAGGTGCTGGCGGCCCTCGTCGTACTGGCCTTCCTTGATCTCGCACCATGCCAAAGCGGAAACCACGGCGAAATTACTAGGATTGGCATGAACAATCTCGTCCAGTCTGTGTTTAGCGCCTACAATATCGCCCTCGCCCATCTGGATCATGGCTTTGCCGACAATAGCGTCGATATTATCGCCCGAGGCCAGCGCGAAATCGAACAGTTTAGTGGCCAGCACAAAGTTCTTGGGCGGCTGGTGATGCACATAGGCAGTTCCCAAAAGAACCGATAAGTGGGTTTTCGTATTTGGCAGATCCACAGCATAGTTTTCTTTAACTTGGGCCACAATCCGCAAAGCCTCATTAGCCATTTCCACGGCCGATTCCCAGTCACCATTCTGCAAATGAAGGTCAGCCGCCATTCTCAATGCCAGAATAGTCGGTTTAGTAGTTCCGTAGCCCGCAGCAAGTCCTTCGCCAAATCCTTCCACGAGTTCTTGATGAGTCCATACCGGCTTCTCATCATCAGGACTGAGCGGAAACGGCGATAACGGCGAATGCCGGAACGCATCAATCAGAACGGCAAACCCGTTCCCGGGGAAAAGATCACAGAATTTCGCTACCAGAGTCCTGTCGAACTGGGAATAGCTGGAAACATCCATCCAGTCCCAATGGACCAGAAACGCTTCCGGAGACTCGGGAGTGAACAAGATCATGCCGCTCACCAAATCGATGATATTATCTCTAAGTTGCGCCTTTGAGTCTTTAGGTTCATTAACGAGAATATCGAGCCGGAACGTGAGCAGCTCGCCCTCGATGGCCCGTCGCTCAACGTCATCATCACTGGCCTCCAACAACTGTTCATAAAGCTCATCTAGATTAGACTCTTTATAGAGTTTTACCCGCTCCATAGCCACTTTCGCCGGGGTAAGCGAAATAGACATCTTTGAACGAGCAGTTAAGCGGGCTAGGTCGTCTTTTAGCTGCTTTTTGCGCGGGGCAATCAGTTTCTGTAAAACCACCGGAACCGACAGCATGCGGCCCTTTAAAAACGGGTAGATCGGCGAATCAGGCAGCTGTAAATAATACAGCTGGTCAATAGCTTTCGGATTCGAGCTGGCCATCACCGACCGGACGGCTTTTTGGAACTCATCAGTAGCGATATCCCGGTCGTCGGTTTGTTCATAAGTAAGAATCAAACCTTTTACGGCCTCCAAGAAGTTCGACCACTGCTTGGTATCATTATATAGCTTGGCCAAGCCTTTATAGGCATAAGGGTTCTCGGGCTGGAGCTCAATAGCCTTTCGAAACGCTTCTTCGGCATCTGCGTCCCGGCCTTCTCGTTGGAAAGCCGACCCTTGTAAAAGATAGGCAGTATAGTCCGGACCCTTTGATTCCACAAACTCATCAAGGATTTCCAACGCTTGTTTGTTGTGGCCATCGGCAATCGCCTGTCTGGCCTCTTTCAGCGACATTGTTAAGCAGTCACTTGGTAGACCCAGTGACCCTACCTAACTAAGGCCAAAAACATGGAGGAGTTTGTGCACACCAACGTGATTTTAGGCGAGTTATTTGGCTGGACGCCCGTCCAACTAAACGATGATTCCCAGATATACATGCGGGAGATCTGCAAAAACGTGGTGGACGGCATTTCCCTCATGTACAATGAAGTCAATCGCAAGGTCGCCGACAACGCGTTTGCTGGCGAAGTCGAGTCGGGAACAGAGCATTTGCACGTGCGATGTAAACGCATGGTAACCAACATGTATGATCGCGTGGAGGCGTACACCATGAAGAACATCTTTACTCTTCCTACTGAATTAGTAGAAGGCGGGTTTATCCGGCTGCCCGGCACTGAAAACTTGGACTTTCAGGTATCAAAAGCCATTAATGACGATTTACAACAGGCTGAACAGCAACTTAAAGAGGAACTACAGAGAATATACGAGTTAAAGGGCTTGAAATCCCGGCTAGATACCGAGCTTAAGCTCCTAGAGTCCTTGGAACCTAATGTTCCCGAACCTGAACTTGGCGACCTCGGTCCTTTGCTAGATG
Organism: Wickerhamiella allomyrinae; assembly: GCA_030581455.1. Taxonomy (NCBI): domain Eukaryota; kingdom Fungi; phylum Ascomycota; class Dipodascomycetes; order Dipodascales; family Trichomonascaceae; genus Wickerhamiella; species Wickerhamiella allomyrinae. Next base: position 89,388 of record JAKTTL010000017.1, read on the forward strand.
TTGCCGAAACAGTTAGTACTGAAACCAAGGCAGTCAACAACATCGGGCCTATAGAACGCACGATTTCCATGGCTGAATTGGCTTCCCTGCTTCCTGAAGTCTAGCAGTGTATATTATCTATATTCTCGTTTTTATTTTGATCATTTCTTGCTGGATATCTTATTGTGGCTTATGGTCGTATCTATAGGGCATATCTGAACTCGGGGTTTTCGAAATCAGTAAGGTCGGCGAACTCGGCATTGACCAGCTCTTTGGGAAGCTTCTCATTCCGCTTGTCGCGACGCTTGTTCTCAAAGTAGTTCAGTAAAAACAACACAATCACTAACACAAGCAACGCGATTTCACTCGCCGCCATAGAGATTTTGGCAGTCATATAGGTAGGGTCCTCGCTAGACTTGAAGGTCTGAGGACCCACCAGGCTTCCAACACAGTACCCAATCATCAGCACCGCACTAGTGAATAGCTTCTTGGTGTAACCAGCAGTATTAGACGAAATACATGAACACAACGTGATCAGAGTCATAGGCAGGGCCACACCAATAATAAACAGACCGGCCATCTTGCATTGATTGTTGGGTCCCCAGGCAAGCAAACACAGACAGGCAGTAGTTAAGGCAGACCCGAAAATGGCATAGTACATGCGGCGGTTGTTCAGGAAGTACATGGTCAGAATACCAATTAGAGTACAGCCAACAATCTCGATAGCACCATTAGGAAGATTCATCAGTAGAGACTCACCGGTCGAGAAACCCATACCGGTGTACAGAATGCTGCTGAAGTTGGTGAGACCGCCATTGGGGATACAAGCAAGCACCTCGATGGCAAAGTAGATGTAGGTCCGAGGATCAAGCAGAGCTTCTTTGATTTGGTACCACTTGAACTTGGGGGTTCCGTAGCCCTGTTTGTTCTGACGGATCCGTTCCACCTGTTGTTCGCGCTCTTCCTTATTCAAGAACCAGGCCTTGGGGGGCTCATCAGGAACATGGAAGAAGAAGATGATGCCCAGAAAAATGGTGATCACACCCTCAATGATGAACAACAGTCGCCAGTCGGCAAGACCGCCATGGCCCTTCTCTTGCCGTCGTAGCAGGCCATAAGCAATGCCACCACCAACAAGAGTGCCGATACCATTGGCACCATACCAAATACATGTACGCGAGAACTGCTCCGAGCGCTTATACCACTGAGCAGTAATAGCAATGAACGATGGGGTGATCCCGCCTTCCAGAGCCCCGAGAATCACGCGACAGGTAGTAAAGCCGGCATAGTTCTGGGCCGCCGCTGAAAAGGCCATAATGGCGCCCCACAGAATAATAATAATTGCCGTGGTTTTGGCCAGCGGGAACCGCTGGAGAGCAGAGCTGATAGGGAATTCAAAAACCAGTTGACCCACGTAGAACGCAGAGCCTACCCAGGAATACATGGAGCCTACCATATGCAGATCACTGCGGAGGCCCATGACAGCAGCAGAACCATTGGATACCTTGTCCATGTACTGGATAGCATAGACGGCAGCCATGATAGTGCAGATATGCAGATCGGCCTTGAAGCGGATGCGCTTGTCGACTGCTTCGTCCAAAACAACTCCTTCGTGAACATACTTAGCAGCAATGTCGTCAACAGAACTATTGGACGAAGATTCGTCGCCAACCGCAACCGTTTTGGCCTCGTACTCTACCTTCGACATGATGAGGAGTTGTCTTTGAGGATCCTGCCCCTTTTATGCATCGGGATTTCCCACTACAGGGGCCTGCAGCACAGGTCACATGAATTGTCACAACCGATGGTAGTCTGCTGGCCAGCGGCGCATAGCCATTAAGCGAACCCATTTGTGGTACAACAAAGTCGCCACTGTTTGTATGAAGATAGCTACTATTTGTTGTATAGATGGACATTAGTGCGTTCTGACTGCCGGTTTAACACTGGTGAATCCTTTTGCTTATGCACGGTTCCGAGTCATGCAGGGTGTGCTTCGGCGGATGTAGGGTAAATGCATGATGGGTACATGAGACTAGACTCGCAGGAAGCCGATACCCGGTGCAAAAACTGGGACCCAGAGTATCTTTACAAGTATATAACCCTGACTATCCTTTTTAATCCGGATGTGACAGTCCTATATGTGGTATGCTTAGGGTTACAGTGGTTTGATATGCAATGATGTAATAGCACGACGGATGACCCACGGGGAAAGCTCGCCCATGCATGAGGACGCCGATCGGCCAACATAATCGGCGATTAATGCAACCCGGTGCTTGGCTATGACCCTGCGACGGGAACCCGAATGACGCCATGTCCCTGTAGCCGGTTTAGCCGAGGTATTTCCAGATATTTACTTCCTGTTCCAGCAAGCTCCAGCAGATCCAGCAGCTCCAGCAGCTCCAGCAGCTCCAGCAAGTACCACAACTAATACACAGCTAATACCACAACATGACCATAGCAGTCACCAACTACTCTCCAAAGATAATACAATGAAATGAATAGGGCTAGATACGTTATTAACTCTCCTACCCCCGCCTGCCCGCGGCCAATAACTTACATCTCCATATGCATGAGCGCCTCGTCGTCAGGGTTGGCGGGCGGCGAGGCCGAGTCGGCCTCGTCCTCGAAATCGACGTCGAAGAAGTCGTCGTCCGAGCCCACCACTGCCTCGTACAGTTTGCGGGCCTGCTGCACGACTCCATCGTAGGAAAGCTCGCCTAGCGGGTAGGGAACCTCGAAGATAGAGGACGAGCCGGCCAATAACTGCGGCGCCGAGGGCGCGGCAGACGTGGCCTGCGTGTAGCCGAGCTTGAACAGGTACTGCAGCTTCTCCTTGGGCACAAAGCTTGCCATGCTCTGGCCCAGACGCACCGACGATACTACGGGGGTTCCGTCTGGTTTATATGCGATATCGTCAGGGGCCACCGAGCCGAGGTCAAAGTCGGTGGTGGACTCACGCAGAATCGATGCTTCCAACCGCTTCAACGCCTCGCTGAGGTCCTGGCGCGCTTGGTCGGTGTCCCGCTCGTGGCTGCTCAAATACCAGCAGCTGTAGCCGGCAGGCACGTGGCCTGACCCGGGTCCATACACCACGGTGTTGACAGCATGCTTATTGTTGGACGGCAATGTCCCGGGCGGGAATGCTACGATCGCCGCGCTCTCGTTGTCGGCAAACCACTCCTTGCACTCATTAGTGACCACGGCCACCAACCGGGTCGTGGTCGACTCGGCGTCGGCCACCTGGCGGAGCCGGCGTAACGGCGAGGGCTGGGTAGGCGATAAGAACACCTTTTCAGCCACCTGCACGCGCGAGCCGTCGCTGAGCACGGCAATGTTGTTGGACTCGTCATAAGACTCCAAAGTCACGCCCAGCTTATAGGTCGCCCCGGCAACCGCTGCCGAGCGGCAAAACCCCTGGGCAAGCTCTCCTCCGGAACCATACATGGAATAAAGCACGGGGAAATGTCCATAAATATCCAGCGACAGCAAGTACCGGCGTATTCTCGTCAGGGCCAGAGTGGCCGGCACGTTGACATTATCGCACAAGCCAATGGCCACCACCAACTCGGTAATCTGCGGAAGCTCGAGTTTGAATGTCTTGGCCAGGAATTCGCTAGCAGGAACCGACCCCAGGGACTGCAGCATCTGCTCGTCCACCTTCCACTCCACCACGAACTTAATGAACTTCATGAGACTGCGCTTGGTGGTCGACGACAATGTCTGGTCAGTGAAGATCGCTTGTTTGTTGCCCGAAACCTTCTCAAACGAGTCCATTTCAAACGTGTGGAACTGGGTGAGGGGCTTGAACTCCAGGTACTTGAACACCCTCGACTTGATGAGCAGGTCCAGCATGTCACTCTTGGCAAACAACACATGCGGCGCCAGATCGACCAGGTATCGCTTGGTGTCCATGGGCCTTGGCACGTATAGTTGCGCGTTCATAGCCGTGCTTTCGGGGCCATTGGCGACGTTTTCGATCCAGTACTGTAACTCCTTGGTATTGAGGCACGCCGACGAGTCGCCGTAGAACGAGTTCGCATCAACATGCAGCACATTGGTTCCTTGCCATGCCAGGGCGGCAGCAAGCAGGCTTTCTACCAGCCCCGTGCCGCAGATGAGCACGTCACATTTCTCCGGAATGGTTTCGATAGTAGGCCGGTCCACGCCTGCTAGGGGCGGTACGACCGAGCCCCGTCTGCTGGCGCTTTTAGCCGAATACGAGGACATTTGACGTCAGTGAACTCAAACGATTGTCTAAAAAGCGGGCACTTTGCTCAAGAGTTCAAAGTCCAATGACGCGACCCTTTGGAGGTGCAGATTTTTAGTGCTGACAAAAGATGGCTCAGGGATTTCGCAACCCTGATAAACCCGGTTAAACCGGCGACCCGATGACTAGCATAATCACTGGGAGCCAGGGCGGGGATTATGCGGAGGGGGGTTCCTTTTAGAGAACAAGCGCCTTAGAAGGGCATTGGAAGGGCCTTAGAAGGACCTGAGAAGCAGAGAAGACAATAAGGACGTCAGGCGAGCAATAAGATTTTCCGAGGTTTTGGCTTTTGGCTTTTGAATTTTGTTCTTATCGCTTTTTTTAGTAGCCTTTTTTAGAGTTAATGCCTTGCAGTTAATGAGGGCCCCCCGCTCTTTGCGGTCAGAACAAGGTCGATGCTGCGATAAGGCCTTAACAGCCACCCACTATTGAGCAACTACGACAACACAACGTACCAATATCCCTATTGATAGGAACTGGTCTCGCGTTGCTCAATGGTTTCACCATCGCATTCTCTTATCGCATTTACCCCTCAAACCGAGAGCCGCAAAGGAGCCTCGGCACTACAGGCGGATGCAGCCCGCAAGTTCACGAAACATGATCAAGACAAAATCCCGCACGCAATTGCGTAAATAGAACCCCGGCTTTTGCTCATATCTTTTGCGCCTCTATAGGTTTGTGGAGACAAACCACAAAGGTGGAACTAGCGCAATGGGAGAGTGCGCATTAGATATCAGGCACCCAATGGGGCAATCAGTTTCCTAACCCTGCGGCCCAAGCCATCTTTTGTGGATGTAGCCTTGGAGGCATGATTTGCTGGTAGAACTAGTCCAATACCTTTTTGAGCGATTTCTTTTTTCGTTTTTACTAGATCGGCAACCCTGCCTGTAGTTTTGGTTCACCGAAAGGTAAGTGCGATCGTCCTTTTGTTCAAATGACTGCTAATTGCGACATCGATAAGAAAAAAGAGAGGCGATCGGTTTGAATAGTTGTCTTTTTAGTACAAGACAAGCCTAGTGTGATATGGCCATCACCGGTACCTTTCCCGAAGCGGAACTACAGGGTTCGGCTTGCCGGCCTAGTATGAAAAATGCAAAGAAAAAGATAAAAAACAAACATTTGAATAGATCTGGTCGCTGAAATAGCCTACGGCTTCATCCGAGCCCCTAGGAACATGTCAGTAACAAGTAACTTGGTATTTTTCAGGAGATTTAAAAAAACACACAAAAATGACATAATCTTTTTTCTCCGCGAGTGAAAAACTCGGGACCTGTTAGGGCTTAGGGCTTTTGTCATATTCCCACTAACAATACCATTCCCACTCGAGCCCCACCGATTCACCACAAATGCCTACCCGTCTCTCGAAAACCCGCAAGTCGCGCGGCCACGTCTCGGCCGGTTATGGCCGCATTGGCAAGCACCGCAAGAATCCCGGTGGTCGTGGTATGGCCGGTGGCCAGCATCACCACCGCACTAACCTGGATAAGTACCATCCTGGTTACTTCGGAAAGCTCGGTTTCCGTCACTACCACCTTCTTAAGAACCGTCAGTGGCGCCCGGTGCTGAACCTGGACAAGCTGTGGTCGCTGGTGCCCGCTGAGGACCGCGAGAAGCACCTCACTTCTGCCAGCGCTGACGCTGCTGTTGTTATCGACACTCTGGCTGCTGGCTACGGCAAGGTTCTTGGTAAGGGCCGCATCCCCGATGTGCCCGTTATTGTGCGTGCTCGCTTTGTCTCCGAGCTCGCTGAGAAGAAGATCAAAGCCGCTGGTGGTGTGGTTGAGCTTATCGCCTAAATAATGACATCATAACTAGATTGAAAAATGGCCTCTAGGGGTTTGAATATTGCACTTTTTTTCTATCATATATAGTCTATTTTCTGGCTAACTAACTACTAGCCTTTGTATGTTGGCGGAACTAGCTAGTCAAGTCAAGCTGGTGGTAACGTATAAAATAATTACTCTACTGAGTGAAATATAGTTAATTAGCCACCCGCAAGGTTAGATAGTTCGAAATGGGGGCCGACGCCCCACGAAACCTGAATCAGGGGCAAATCTGACTCGGGAGACTTGAGAATGGGTAGGCAAGAGTTCATTGTCAAAGTCAATGCCGTACTCGTCACTAACAATTGTCCGGTTCAAGGTAGCTACTCGGCGGGAAAAGTCGGTTACAGTGCCATTGGCAAACACTTTATCCACAGTAGCGAGGTCGGATCCATAGTAACTATTGTTGGAAATAGCCTTTGATTCGAAATCCCCAACTGGGGTAGAGATATCGACCACTTCCTTCTGAACAATAGTGATACCATCGCTTTCGGTGACAATAACGGTATACTTATAGCCACGGGTCCAATTCGTACCTGTATCCTCGTGCTGGTCTGCTGGTCGGGTATGAAGCCAGTCTTCACCGTGGCTTTCAGCCGCAATCGCTAAAGTGTTATCGGTGCTCAGTTGAACGTTAGACTGAGTAGAGAACTGGTTCCATTGCACAATCACTTCCTTGCTGTTGAAGTTAAGCGATGCGCGGGTGCGGAGAACTGTGGTTGAAGTAACGATTTGTGCGTTAGGGGCCTGAAGGGTATCTGGGTCGCGCTCAACCACTGAAGGAAGCCGTGTGCCAGACCCTTCGACGCCTTGGTCTTGCCATGTCAATAATGCCAAATTCACCAGCCATTCTTGGCGAGGAAGTTTAGAATCAAGGCCATTGGATACATGCGCAGTGATACTCGCTTCGGCATCCCATAGTTCCGGCAGGAACGGCGTGACATCGATATAGTAGCTCGGCACATCATAAGTATGAATACCCACTAGCGGCGACCATAGTAAAGGTTGGAATCCACCGGTATAGATCACGGGAAACGGGGTAGCGAACCCCGCCAGTTGGTTGTTGATCCAGATCTCCACTAACCGGGTGGGGCCGCTGTCTTCATCCAACGACCCGGCATACCAGAACTCTTCATTGGCATTGCCCGACGCATATATCTGAACAATTGCTCTTGTAGTGTTCCGGGGCAGTTGATCGATCTTGGCGTCATCGTCTTGAGGCACGTTGGCCAGCAAAGGTCCTAATGCCTTGACATCAGTAGGGGGCTTATCACTATACCATCCCGACTCGCGGATCTCGGTGGTGTCAGAGCGAAAGAAGTCTGCATAGATCGTAGTGGCAAACGGACCGGTGAGATCGCCAGTTACAATGTTGTAGAGCTGGAAAGTGAGGTTACCCGGCCGTTTGAACAAGGGCAGCAAATGAGACACATCTTTCGTGAAATTGGCAGATACGCTTCTGTTACCCGGTTCAGGGGTAGACGGCCGCCAAATCTCTACTCCGTCCAAATACAAGTGCGATAGCCGGTCATATTGGCGGCCAAACGTATCGAACTCCACATATAGCTTGACCTTATTGAACTCTTCGTCGGGAGGAGTGTAGAGACTAACATAGTCCTGGCCCCAGGAGTTATTGAAAGTCTCCTGAACAAGCTTTTGGTGAGCAATTGGCGCTCCGTAGTCTAGTGTGGGGTACCAAATAGAGTCTACATAAACGACATTCGAGCCATCGACTAAACCAAGCATATCATGAGACATATCAAGAGACATACCATGAGACATATCACCGGACCGAGGCGACCCAGATAGGAAGTTCACAACGACTACCCAAACCAACACCACATACCGCCCAATTAGCCCAACCACATTGCCTAACTGCGTTTGGTTGCTATCCATTATGCAAGGAATCTGCAGGGAGATAGGAGGTTAGTGCCCAAGGCAGTAACCCCACTACTAGCAGGAACAACCGCACCCAAAATTAACACCCATAAAAGTTAGACCAAAATTGCCACAAACACACTAAACCCTCATTAACTAGCCAAAAAAGTCACAATACTGAAGTCAGTTTAGACAGGTTACAGACAGTTTAGACAGGTACAGAGTTTACCCGGCCTAGTCAGTCCGGGTAAGGAACCAATCTGTCCCAAACAAAACATTCGCGTTTATTTATGTGGACAGTAGAAGAGGCAATCCCGGCAGGCGTGGGCGAGCGGCTCGAGAAACTCGCTGCGCAGAATTCGCCGCCCTCGGCATATCTCGCCGCTTTCCTCGAGTTGGTGTCGTTTCTGAAAAGCACCAAACGCACGGGCTGGGTCGATCGAGACCTGCCCCAGCCCGAGAGCATTGCCGATCATATGTACCGCATGGCGGTGATCTCCATGCTCACGAACCAGAGCAACCTCGATATGGGCAAATGCGTGCGGATCGCGCTTGTGCACGACATTGCCGAGTGCATAGTGGGCGATATCACGCCTTATGCCGACGTAACCAAGCCGGAAAAGCATCGCCGCGAGCTGGCCACCATGGACTACCTCAGAGACTTGGTGGGCAAGTTCAACAAGCAGGCCGGAGACGAAATGCATGCGTTGTGGAACGAGTACGAGAACCAGACGACGGCGGAGGCCCGGTTTGTCAAGGACGTCGATAAGTACGAGCTGCTGGTGCAGGCCGGCGAGTACCAGCGGCTGCATCCTACGATTGATCTGAGCGAGTTTGCATGTGTGAAGAAGATGATAGCTACTGATGAGGTCAAGGAATGGGCTGACGGGCTAGCTGAATATAATAGTGCATAGACATTGCTTGCTTTTTTTTTTACTAGTCCGCTTCGCGGAAAGATAAGGTATCAGTGGAGTCTATAGATTATCAGAGTCAAACACTATACGGGCAAGCAAATGGCGGCCAGAGATGGCCAGGACCGCCCATACTGCCTGGATCGTGAGAAGAATCGTGGTGAGCTGGTCTTCGCGCATAGGCCCGCCCCAAACAAGCACCAAGTTGATAAGCGTCATGTTCGAGACCTCAAGCGTGTCTTTATCCTCATAGACCCGAATCAGGTTGAGTTTATCGAGCACCCGCAGCAGGGCCTTGACAACGGCCGGCGACTTCGAGACGTCTGCCCGCGACGGCACCAGCAGCCCGTTGGAATCGAGATTAGGCATGCGATGGCGCGGACAGGGTACGATGCGGAACAGCTGGGGCATGGAATAAAGGAAATTGAAGATCTGCGGGCCGAACAAACTGAGCATTGTTTTCGAGAAATGGCCCAGAATGCCTACGACCGCAAACACCATGCCCGCTAGGTAGCAGTAAGTATCGCCGACAAACCCCTTGGCAGGACACCAATTGTACCTCAGGAGCGGCAGCGAGGCCCCCACAAATGGCACGAGAATAAACAGACTCAGGCGGTGGCTGTTGACAGCGGCATTATCGGCCGGAAGCAAACAGATATATAACAAGTCGTTTGCCAACGCCCCGCAGGCCAGCACCACTGCCTGGCCGACTTCAAGCCCATTCACGCCGGCATAGATATTGATACAATTGGTGAGGAAAATCGCCACCGCGCCCATATATACATAGTATAGCCAGCCCAGATCGATCGACGACCCCCAGTTGAGGAACGGCGGCAAGGCCACGTGGGTGACCCCGAAGTCCACATAGTAGATCACCAGCATAGGCAGCGCGGCCACGGCAGGCAAGAAGAACTTATGCCGCCACCTCAAATCAAACAAGTCATCGGCAACTCCGAGCATGAGCATTCCTTGTAAACTTAGCACTCCGCTGAGGTACTCGGCCAGCTTCGAGTGCGGGAACAACGACGCTTCCGAGCTGACTTCGATAAACTGGTCCCGCGTGCCGCCGCCATGCGTGGTGACCAGGTACTTGAAAAACATAAACGGAATAAAGAAGAGAAGCGAAAACATATACACTACGCCCACCACCGCGCCCAAAGTCTCGGGCAACGTCGGGCCTTCTCGTTTCAACCGGTCGCGGCCGCTCAATCCCACTTTAATCAAAGCCGGCGCAGCCACCGGAAGCATTTTGGCCACCAAGACGGCATTCACAATGCCAAAACCCACGCTGGTGAGCAGTGGCGAGCCCAATGGGTTGAAGATCAGGCCCAAAGCCACCGGCACCGCTATAACAAACATGGTGACGTGCGTGGGAATTATGGCCGGGGTGAATAATAATATGCACACCTCTGGGGCGTTGGATGCCACTTTTGGCCAGCGCGCAGCCTTCCCGTTAACCGGCCAGGTGCGGCCGGGTAAACCGGAAAACGGCGAGGAATACTTGTTGCAAGTCAGAGAAGAGGCATTGCGCATGGCGGCCGCCAGTCTTGACACTTCGAATTTTTCAGGATCAGATCAAATCCAAATAGATCAATTGCCTGAAAACCAAAGAGATGTTGGTCCCACTGAGACACAGACAGAGCAGCCTACTGAGAGACGACTCAAACGGCCTCGCATGGCCTCGCCGGGACTCAACTATGATGAGTTCTCGGCTATGCTCTGCTATAAAGTAGCCAAATCTACTTATGGAGACCTCCCGTTGCCGCTGTCCCTTGAGGATCTTTACTACAGCGCCCACGACTATGCTATTAAAGCCACTGTTGATACTCCTGCATGCGACAGCCAGGCCACTTGGAAAGCCTATATTTCAAGTGCCGACCCAAAGCCTTTAGACCATATCTCTGTGTTTCGAGTGCTTGCCTACCTAGCTAAATGGGGGGCTTATCGTTGGACACTGCAAATGGCTACCTGGGCCTGGGCGTTACTACTTCGAGTGCCTTCCACAGTGACCAGCGACGAGGTAGCGGTCTTGCGGGATGTGGTTCGCAGTACTCCAGCCGAAGATATCTTAGATTCCTCTGAACAAATCACCGAATTGCGGTCTGCCTTTACCCATGTGGTATCCACTGTGTTTGGCCAGGCCGATTTGGCCACTGAGGGAACAAAAGAATAATAATATATGCAGATAGGTTATTTATGTTTTTTTCGAGGCGAGTCGCCGCGAGCAACAGATGCAAACCGTTTAAGGTTCTCGGCCGCGCGCGCCGTATCGAGATTAGTGCCTGCTTGTTGTTTTTGCGCCCTCTCCCGCTGGTCTTTCCAGGCAGGATCCAAGTTCATGATGCGCATGTGTTCCTGGAACTTACTGGCCGGGATCTGCTCGCCCGTATAAGGTGATTTATATGTAGTTTCCGAAGCCGCCGGCATGAGCCGTTTAACAACAATATCTTGTTTGCGGGCCGGCGGCTCGAGGATATCGTCGTCGTTAAATGTGATGGTCTCGACAATGGTAAAGTCCTGCCAGTCGATTTGGGCAAATGCAATCCTTTCCTCCTCCTCTTTTTCGGTTTTAGCCTGCTCCTGCTGCTGCTGGCGAGCATTATACTCGGCCCGTTTGAGAGCTCGTCTCAGCACATCTCTATCTTCGAGCCTTTGTTTTAGATGATCCGGTAGGTCATGAGCCAGTTTATACTGTTTAACCAAAGCGTCGAAAAGCCCTCGCAAAGTATGCGAAGAATTCAAGAATGCAAACTGGCCTTCCGGCTTCAATTGGTCGGGAAACGAGCGGTTCCGTGATGTGTACAGGGCGGTAAGCTTGATGATTTGCAGATCGCGGTTCGAAATCTCCGGTTGGGGGTAGCTGAACAGCAGTTCATCGGGGTTTTCTTCCGGTAAAACCGATTTTTCACTATCTTCATGCTCTCCATTAGCAGTTTCCTGCGCTTTGAGCCGCTGGTCGTACCATGGGAAGTAAGGATCCGACGAGTTAAGGAAACTGAATAACGTAGGTTTTGACAGAAGCAGTCGCGACGCAGTAGTCTCGCCGCCTTGGCGAATAAATGGAATAGTCTTGTCGATTACACTGCGGACCTCTGGAGGAGGAATGATCGGTTCCATGTATTCAGACAACCCAAAAGTGTTTTATTTCAACTCTGCCTTTGTATTATTGTGCCTAAGCATCCCTTGGGCACCCCTTCCATATACCCCCCCCTCTCGCTCCTGGCTTGGGATTAGGGCTTTAGGGCTTTTCCTCCCAACTGCCCGCCGCCGCTTACAACCCCACTCAGGCCCGGTGTGCCAGACGACCAGATATGTCTCAACTCGCTGTTTCGTACGCCGCGATCATCCTGGCCGATGCGGACCTGGATATCACCGCCGATAAGCTGCTCACACTGACGTCGATCGCCAAGATCGAGGACCTGGAGCCCATCTACGCCCAGCTGTACGCCAAGGCCGTCAACGCGCTTGACAAGAAGGCCCTGCTGACCTCGTTCGCCACTGCTTCTGCCGCGCCTGCTGCTGGCGCTGGTGCCGTTGCTGGCGGTGCTGCTGCGGGCGGCGCTGCTGCTGCCGAGGCCGAGAAGGAGGCCGAGAAGAAGGAGGAGTCCGAGTCCGACGAGGACATGGGCATGGGCCTGTTTGACTAGAAAGGGTCGTTTGGACTAATAAAATATAGTGTTTTGGATAGTTTTGCTTGGAGTATCTCAAGCATAGTATTGATTACTGACATGATACCGTTGACGCCATTAACTAGTGCAAGTCAAGTCAACCCCAAGTCAATTAGCGATAGTTACAGCTGACATGCCGACGCTGCTGGAGCAGATCGACAAGCACCAAAGAGCAGCAGGGGCAGAGCCCGTGTCTCCGGCAAGCACAGGCATGGTTATGCATGCTAGGTACTTGATTGTGCCTTTAGTGCTGGTCCACTTTGTGTTTGCCTACCTGGTTCGCCTGGAGTATGGCCAGCCCTACTCGTTGACATTAGCGGCCCAAGACTCCTGGCTAACCGTGCCGGTCTTCTGGATCCTGCTGTCACTTCCTCGCAAGTACTTCCATCACCCGCTATCTAGGGGGTTAATGTGGGTGTGCAGTGTGGCAATTGGCGTTTATTTAATATACATAGCTAACGAGGAAGGCTATTATGCATCCATGCATCGGGCCCCTTCTTTGGCGACGGTGTTTACATGGCTATTTTCGGAGCTAAGCTGGCAGGCCGATACTCTGTGTCTTATTGTGGTAGGCACTTATACGTGGTGGAAAGGATATAGGCTTTAAAAAACAAATAAAATAAAACTGAAGATAATGAATAAAGTTCGCTTTCGCGAACCAGGTATAGAGATTTAATTACAAGTCAATGTTACTATTTACGCGGTAAGTGGTGGTAGAGTCGTCCGTCAAAGGTACGGGAGCCTCCTCCATGTCGCTATCGCCTGCGTGGTCCTGCGGAGCGTCGGATGTGCCTGGCTGCGGAGATTCGCGCGGCTGTTCTTTGCCAACACTGATTTTGTGGGGCGCGCCGACGATTTCGTGGCCCAAGGCGTCGTCGAACGACGGCAGGGCCTCCTCGCCGCCGTAGCCAGGCAGGGTAACGCTTTCGTGCACACAGTGTTTGGATAGCAGGATGATGGGGGTATCGATCTTGACCTCGAAGTGGAACCGTTTCTGGTCTTCCGGGTCTAGTTTTGATACCCGCAGCCCCACCACGATGCGATGGCGGGCCTTAATGTAAGGCGATACCATATTTGGTTCCAGGAACCGCTTTTCGCCGTTGCGGCCTCGGCCATAAGCCTGGGGCAGCGCCTGGATAGGTCGGTCGGAGACGGTACCGGCGATGATCTCGCAGTTGATCTGCGTGGGTTCAGTGGGGTGCAGCAGCGTGCCCACGCGCGGCTCCTGATTGGCATTGGTGCCGTCGTGGCTTTCGTTCATAGGGGCGTTGATCTGCACCAGCACCAGCTTAAGCGACGAGTCGGCAGTGTGGATGCTGCTGTCGGTGCTGAACAGGTAGTCTACGAGCTCCAGCATGTACACCCTTACTTGGTGGACCATTATATCGCGGCCGGGCAGCGGCATGAGCGAGATCGAAAGCCGGGACGGCAGATCCAAAGTGATATATCGCTGCTCGAGATTAACGGAGTATACCAGGCGTTCGTCCCACACCCGCGACAACACCACGTCCTGGGTATTTGTAGTCCCGTCGGACTCGGTGGGCGGGGCGCGGGCGATCTCGATCTCGAGCTTGCCGGTGACGTTAGGCGCAAACGCGCCGCCGCGGACCAGCCGGGCGGCCAAAAAGTGCTTGACCGACCCGTTGGGCACCAGCACCGACTCGGGGCACGCGGCGTCCACCAGCAAACTGAAATGGAAACAGTACTCGCCGGCGGGGTACACAATGCTGTCGCAGTTGATGGGCGGGTACCTTACTTTGCGGGCGGGCTCGGTAAGCGGCGAGTATATGGGCAGCCCGTTGATGGTCTTTGTGGGCGGCGATGTCTTTGTTTCCATCTGGCCGCGGTGTTTGACGGTGCCGACATCCTTATAGATGGCGGAATCGGCGCCGTGAGTGTCCTGGCCGATCAGCATGGCGCTGTGCTCGAACTTGGCCAGTCCCTGCTGCTGCTGGCGGCACGTGTCCACGGGCACGAAATCCCAGTAGTGCTGGCCGAGATAGGCCACGTCCTCGAGCTCGGCCGACGACGGCAGCGGCGCGTCCAGCACGGGCTGCGGCACCAGGTTCCACACCGTTCGCGACACCGTGTAGAACACCAGCGACAGCTGCTTGATTTTTGTCGGCTTGGACAGCTTGAGCACGACCGAGCCCCGCAGCAGCGCGCCGGGCGACGACGTGTCGATATCGTCGAATGAAGGAAGATCGTCGCCGGTCAATCCGCCGCCCAGGCCTTCCGACGACCGCGCGGACGGGCCCGGACTAGGCGAACTGCGACGAGGCGCCGGCGGCTGAGGGTCCTGGCCGCTGCTGCTGCTGGGCAGCCGAGATGAGGTCAAAGGCGTAGGAGGAGCGTCGCCGCTGGCATTTGTGACAGATCCGTCGGCGGTGGCGGCGGCCGACGGCGCGGTGGTGTCGGCAGCCGACGATCTGCGACGGCCCGACTGAGGGTCTCGCCCGTGCCATGGCAGAAACAGAACCGGCTCCTGTAGACTGATGGCTAGGTCGATGTTGCCGCTATGCGAGGTGTTGACCGACCGCGGCACTCCTAGACAGTGGTCGGAGATGTGCGACTTGGCCCGGGGCGGGCTCATGGTTGGGTGGGTGATTACTGCAAGGAGCTTGATTTGGAACTGGGACCCACCAAGATTTGCAGCGGGCAGGCAGAGGGGTGGCGACTACTGACCAACTAGAGGCTTGGCAAGGCCAATGGCCGGCTGGTTGCAAATTAGGATAACTATATTTCTCGGAAATCTTGTTGGTTAACCTTTGGGTAACTCAATTCGACGTTCTAGCCCAAACGCCGGGCCCCCTCGGCTCCTGAGATCAGCCGCTGGTCCTGCACGTGGTGGGTTAGGGCCGCCTGCCTAAAAGGGTATTCTCCCCCTAGCCATATCTCCGCCTCGCGGCCAATTCCTCTAAATTGGGTTGTTATCGGTTTGGTTTTGGTTTTGTTTCGGTTTCTTTTTTTCTTTTTTTTTCTTACTAGGCCGACAAGTCGGCCTGTAGTTCCGCTTCGCGGAAAATGACCGGTGATTGCCTGAAAAGTTTAATTAATCTCCTTTTCTGCGCAGCAGAACTACAGGCCGACTTGTCGGCCTAGTAAGAAAAGAAAAAAAAGCCAACAAAAAAGAAAACAAAAAAGAAAATAACCTAGAAATAACGTAAACTAAACTAAACTAAACCCCCAAAAAAAGGTATTTAGGGGGTATTGGGGAAGAAAGCTAGGGGGAGGTACGAGTGGATGAGGTGAGTGGATGAGGTGTAAGCAGGCCCGCGGGAGGCTCACCTCAGCATGTCGTCGCTCAAGTCGTTCATCAAAGCGGTGCGAGCCGCCAAAACGGCCGCCGACGAGCGCACGGTGATCCAGAAGGAATCGGCGAAAATCCGCACCTCGTTCCGCGACGACCGCACGACCCACGCGCAGCGCCGCAACAACGTGTCCAAACTTCTGTACTTGTTTACGGTGGGCGAGCGCACCCATTTCGGCCAGGTCGAGTGTCTCAAGCTGCTGGCGTCGCCGCACTTCACCGACAAGCGCCTGGGCTATTTGGGCACTATGCTGTTATTGGACGAGAACCAGGAGGTGCTGATGCTGATCACCAACTCGCTGGACGTCGACTTGTCGCACCCTAACCAGTACGTGGTGAGTTTGGCGTTATGTACGCTGGCCAACATCGCGTCCACGTCGATGGGCCGCGATTTGTTCCCTCGGATCGACAAGCTGATCACCGCCAGCAACACCTATCTCAAGAAAAAGGCCGCGCTTTGTGCGCTGCGGATCATCCGCCGCGTGCCCGATTTGGAAGAGATGTTCGTCGAGCACGCCAAGCAGCTGCTCACCGATACAAACCACGGCGTCCTGCTGTGTGGCGCCAGTTTGGCTACCGACATGATCGACAACAACCCGGACTTGGTCGACCAGTTTGCGCCGCTGTTGCCCGAGATCATTGCTACGCTTAAGACCCTCAGTTCTACGGGGTACTCGCCCGAGTTCGATGTGCATGGCGTGCCCGATCCGTTTCTGCAAACTAGGCTTATCCGGTTGCTCCGAGCACTTGGCCAAGATAACAAATTGTTGAGCGAGCAGATGAGCGACATTCTGGCCGCGGTAGCGACGAATACCGACCATACCAAGAACGTCGGTGTGTCGGTGCTTTACGAGGCCGTCCTGGCCATTTTCGCCATTGAGGCCGACTCGGGGTTGCGGGTGCTTGCCATCAACATTTTAGGCACGTTTTTGGCCGACCGTGATAACAATACCCGCTATGTCGCTTTGAACACTTTGCTCAAAGTCGTGGCGGTCGAGCCCGTGGCCGTCCAACGTCACCGGGCGATTATTGTCGAGTGCTTTTCCGATAACGATATCTCTATCCGGCGGCGGGCGCTCGAGCTGTCATACGCTTTGATCAACGCCCAGAACGTGCGGGTGATGGTGCGCGAGCTGCTGACGTTTCTGGAGACCTGCGATGCCGAGTTCCGCTCGCAGCTGGTATCGCAGATCGCGCTGGCCAGCGAGCGGTTTGCGCCCAATAAACGCTGGCACGTCGACACGCTCATGCGCACGTTCGATCTCGCCGGCAAGTATACTAAGGAGAACGTGCTGAGCGCGTTCATTCTCATCATCATCGACGCGCCCGAGCTCCAGCTCTACGCGGTGCAGAAGCTGTTTGTGGCCCTCAAGCGCGACTACAGCCAGCAGGGCCTGGTGGTGGTGGCCCTCTGGTTGCTGGGCGAGTACGCGGACCAGCTGCTCAAGGCCGGCTCGTTCAGCAACGAAGATGCGCAGGTTGATGTCAACGAAACCGCTTTGGTGGATCTCGTGCAGTCGGTACTGGCCAGCCCCTTCGCGACCCAGGTCGTGCAGGAGTATGCCGTCAATGCGCTAGTCAAGTTCACAGTACGGCTACGCGATAGTCGCGAGCTCGAGCGGGTACGCCGGCTGCTCCAAGACTACGAGCAGTCGCTGGATCCCGAGATCCAGCAGCGCGCCGTTGAGTATAAAGTGCTATTTGGCCACGACGGCCTACGTCGCGGCGTTTTAGCCAAGATGCCGGCGCCCGAATTCGGCGAGGATCTCGAGGCCCAGCACGCCAAGGCGATGTCCAAGCAGCTTGTACGCCGCAAACGGCGTCAACAGGCGGCGCCCACCGGCGTAGCCGATCTGCTGGATCTTGGCGGCGACGCGGCGCCCTCCAGCGATCTGCTAGCCGACATTTTCGGCACCTCAGGTACCCCAGGCACATCTGCATCTGCATCTGCCCCCACTACCGGTCCTACCGCCCCCACCAACCAAAACATTCTCGACCTCTTCTCGACCTCTACCGGCACTACTGCCCCCACTGCCCCCACCATCCCCACTACAGCGGCACTGTCGGCAGCCACAGATATCCCGAGCGGCCCGCCGGCATACAGCAGCGACCATCTCCGCGTGCATGTCGCTGGCACCAACGAGGCGCCCGGCACGGCCAATCTGCGGGCTGTTTTCGTCGCGTCCGCCGCCGTGTCCGACATCTCGCTGCTCGTAGCCGTCCCCAAATCGCTGAAGCTGTCGCTGCAGCCGCTCCCCAAAACCTCGCTAGCGGCCGGCGAGTCGGTCACTCAAAAGATGCGCGTCACGGGACCGCCCGGCACCGCCATCCGTCTGCGGCTGCGGATCTCTTACAATGCGGGCGGCCAAGTCGTCCAAGAACAGGCCGACTTTAGCGGTCTTCCCAAAGGCTTGCTTTAGCCAGTGTAGCCACAAACAATAACAAAATCTAAAGTCTAAAATAAAAGCAGTTTAAAAAGAAATCTAAAAAATAATGTCCACTGTCCAGCACTGTCCAGGACCTCTTAAGCCCTGCAGGGAGTGCCGGTTTGTCATGCCTGCCGATAAACGTCGCCCCGACCTGGCCATCCCCTACGTCCATGTCCCGCCAAAGGCACCTTTGGGCAGCGGCGCTAATACGCTAGGAAGCACGCTGCCCATGGCGGCTATGTTCATGAAATCCAAAGTGCTCGGCTGGTGCGCGCTGTTCTCGGCCCTGCAAGGCTACCTCAACGAGCCTACCGAGCGGCCCGCCGACTCGCAGCCGGCGATCCTCACTCTTGGTATTGCTTTTATGGGTGTTGTCGTGTGCTACATGGACTTTGTCGGCAAACGGGCTGTCCCTCCCGTCCCGCAGGCCGTTTCCGATGCTGTCGAAACCACTATCGAGGCTGCTGTCGAGACTGCTGTCGAGACCGCCAAAGCCACTCTACATAAACTCGTAGACTAAAAACTCTTTTCCTTGCTCTTTTTTTCTTTTTCTCTTTCTTTTTTTCTTACTAGGCCGACAAGTCGGCCTGTAACCGCTTCGCGGGAAACTACCTTCACTACTACTTACACTACTACCCACTGTCACATGTGTTAAGCTTTCCGCGAAGCGGTTACAGGCCGACTTGTCGGCCTAGTATGAAAAAAGAAAGAGAAAAAGAAAAAGTATAATTGAATGAATAATTTAGACTAGTCTTCGTATGGACATTCCTCGGCGGTATGGCCGTCACGCTCGCAGAGGCCGCACCACTGCGAGCGGCCGGCGGCAGGATCAATTGTTTGGACCGGTTCCGATTTCGATTCCACGGCCGATTCCGGTTTCGATTCCACGGTCGGTTCCGGTTTCGATTCCGGCGCCGGTTCTGGTGATAAATCGGCAGGCGACGGCATGGCCGAGGGAACTACCGGCGAGTCGATGGGCGAGTCGATGGCGATAGGGTCGGTGTCGGCGTAGCCAAAGGATGCCTTTTTGTCGGAGCCGCCGGGCACGTAGAGTACAGTTTTATCGGGCTTGCGGCCGGCCAGCGCTCGTTCCAGCTTGTCTTCGAGCTCCATTTCGCGAACGACTTTTGCTTCCAGCGCCTTTTCCAGCCGCTCTACGTCGCTAGATTTAGAGGCTGGGGCCGGCTGGTTCTGGGCCTGGGCGAGCGCATCTTTGGTGGCTTCTAGTTGTTTGTTGGCGGTCTCGAGGTCTTTTTTGGTGGTATGCAGGGCCGCCTTGGTGGCTTCCAAATCTTTCTTGGTCGTGGCCAGCACCGACTTTGTGTCGTCCTTTTTGAGGTCGAGCTCTTTTTGGGTACTGTCAAGAATAGACTTTTGGGTTTCCAATTGGGTTTGCAATTCCCGGTTGGCGGTCTCTAAACCAGTCTTGGTCGAGTCCAGCTCGGCTCTTGTGGTCTCCAAAACCTTCTTTGTAGACTCGAGTTCCTGTTTAGCAGTCTCCAAAGAAGTCTTTGTAGACTCTAGTTCTTCTTTAGTAGTCTCCAAAAGCGCCTTTGTAGACTCTAGTTCCTGTTTAGTCTCGAGCTCGTCTTGTCCGGTCGGCGCACTGGGTGCACCCGCCAGCTGCTCCCTCAACTCCTGATTGTCCTTGCGAAGAGTTTCCATTTCCTGCAGGCTGCCTTGCAGCTCGCGGAACCGTTTATCCTGGCTCTCCACTTGCTGCATCACCAGATCAAGCTCCTCGTCGGCCGGCCGCCGCGACCGCTGCTTGGCCTCCTCGGCCTCGGCCTGAAGCTTCTCCAGCTGCTCGCGCTCCTCGCGCAGGCGCTCGGTATCAATTAGAAGCTGGTTCTGCATCGCGGCCAGCGCCGCGCGCTGGCGCTCTACTTCGCCGTCCTGGCCCACCGAGCGGATCCGCTCGTCGCACTCCTCGCGAAGCGCGCGGAACCGCTGCTCGTAGTCGCGCACCGTGTCGTCGCGATCGATCTGCAGTTTGCTGAGGTTGTCGCGGAACTCGCGGCGCTTCTCGCTGTTCTCGGCCCGCATGGCCTGGATGCGCCGGTCTTTCTCGTCCAGTTGCTGCCGGAGCTGCGCCAGCTCGGCCTGAACGTCTTCATTAACCGGCGCCGGGGTCGACAGAGCTGATGGGCCCGACGGCGTAGACTCGAACGAGCTCTCTCTAGGCGACGAGAAAAGCGCCGGGGCCCGCGACAGACTAGATCGGCTTCGGCGCGGCGAAATCGGCGACTGCATGCTTAGCCGCGCCGACTGCACGCTCGCGCTAACCAGTTTGGTATATAACACAAACAGACCGGTGCCGGGCACACTTGTTTGGAAGTAGTGGTGGCCTTTATAGTCTCCCGAATGCTTTCCCTGACTGGCATACTCGCCGACCAGTTCTACGCCCGCATACTCGCTGGGCTTGTCGGGAATACGTCCCGTCCACTTTAGAATGGCTGTTTGGCCCTGGGGAAGCACTACTTTGTCGCCCAATTTCAAGGCCATTCGTGGCACAAATGTAGGTAAATAATTCTCGCGTCGCGCCCAACCCTACATAAAGCCCGCGCCCCTCCCAGTCCCAGTCCTTTAGTCTTCCGCGAAGCGGAACTACAGGCCGACTTGTCGGCCTAGTAAGAAAAAAGAAAAAGAAAAATACTTTGTTTCATACATATTTCATAGCCGTTTCATATACATTTCATATACATATCATATAGTTTTGAGTCTAGACGAGACACTTGGGGAAGTAGGCTGCAGGAACCACTAACCGGTCTCAGTCAGCTAGGCCCTTGGCTTCATGTCGCTTCTCTTGGACCAGAACTTAGTGGGCGAAGTCGCAGAGTACTGCCCACAGCAGTTCCTGGACTACTACACATGCCTAGGCAATGGCAACGCAGAGGCCTGTTTCCCTCAGCAAAAAACCCTTACTGCCTGTGTGAAGACCCAGGCCCCGAGTTTTAAGAAGATCGTCGCCAGCTGCCAAAAAGAGATGCTTGCTTATGAGCAGTGCATCCGGGCCCACCCGGACTTTCGGACAAAGTGTTTTGATCTGCTCAATGAGATGCGCACCTGCAGTTCTCAGGCCCTCGGCAATAACGTTTAGACTATCCACATACTATAGAGTCACTCGAGTCTACAGAGTCTACAGAGTCTACAGAGTCTACAGATGGTAGAGACGGTTAGCGTTAGCAATTAGGTTGTGGAAAACAGACTTACCCGGTGGGTCCTGGGACATGGCGAACCATTGACAGAGTCCCCAAAACTCTACACTACACCACACCACATGTCGGAAAGGCAAACCCAGTAAGACTCTGGTCGTCAGTGATGTCCCTAACCGATCCCTCTTGATTGTTTTTAGTGTCGAACAAGATGGTATCAACAAGCGACGATCTACATTGGCCGTTCCGAGGGACATCCATCCATATACGCAAATACATGGCTGGGTCCCCTGGGCCACTGCAAGAAGCTAAAGGGGTGCTAAAAGGCAAGATTAGGGGGTTTTAGTAGACCTTTGCCAAACTGGCTTTCCGACACGCAATGTGGACAAGGAAAACCCGCGTGGGCCATAAACAATCTTAGCGCGTCGCTTTGGTCAGCACGCTAATTAGTTTGTCTACAATATGTCTACAAATGTCTATAAGACCTCAAATTTCGGCGCATTTTCCCTATATTGAGTTTAGTTTCCTCAAATAAAATAACTATGCCAGGTGAGGAGGGAGAAGGAAGTTGGGAATAGAGTTTTTGATGTGATAAATATGCTCGCAATTCCGGCATACCATCGTGCCCTCGGTGATCTGGGTTTCCAGAAGGAGGCTGTGCAAATCTTTAAGAAGTTGGTCGTTTTCCGGCGCCTGCGGGTCCTCAATAACCGGTTTGGCCGCTGGCAACGAAGTGTTTCCTAGTTGATGAGCGACCTGAACAAGGGCCGGCCAGTCAAGCTTGACGAGGATATTGGCAACAAACGCCGGGTCGTAATCGATTTCTTTTCGAACCAGCTCGCAATCCTTATATTCAAGCGGAAAAGCGTCTGAAGAACGGGCACAGGAATGCACCGCACACTGAACAAAATTTGTGGTGAGAAATTTCATTGTCAGCCAGCCGTTAGGAGACTCCCTTTTAATCTGCCCCTAAGTTAGAGTACGTTGATGAAACTCTTTGGTTGATTTTTCCATGATTCACCATTCCTCTAAGAAGCACTGAGTACTAACCCAGAAACCAGCTGTAACCAGTCCTGGCCAGTTCCTATCTGTTTTTGCAAGTAATAATATAGTCTTAGCTCTTCACTAGTAACCACTTGGTTTGTTGGATCGACACTTCTTCGGCAGCCGCCTCGTTGTAGTCGTACCATTCGCCGTCCTCGAACTCAACACTGAATTTGCTCGGCTTGCTGCTCCCCACGCATTCAAACACTCCATCGGCAATGAACTCGTCCAGATCAAGGCCTCGGCAGTCGAAGGTTGCAAGCGTCTTGGCCTTGCCAGACTCCTCTAAACTGTAGCTGGTAGGAAGCACTTTCACCGTTACCGAGCCATGCTTGCCACAGAACTTGCACTTCATCTGGAAGTGGGCCTCTCCCCGCGAGTTCTGAAGCGGCTGGAGTTCCCACTGATGGAAGTCAATGGGCTTTTCATTGAGTTCCCGGCAATCAGAACACCGCACCTTGAATGTAAAATGATAGGGCTCTGCCGCACTGTCCTTGAATTTCAGGTCAGTAACCCCTTCCAATTCGGCCTGCACTTGGAGTGAGATCATTCTGACTATCCGGTTCCCACTAAGCACTAAATGATCCGGTTGTTATGTCGAATACCGAGAAGAAGGTTCTTCTGCACACCTTCGGATACCTCGTATTTCCAACTGGATCCAACTGCTGAAGACGTGCTGGGCCGGCCCCGCGTAGAGTCTACCCGTTTACAGGCTGCGGCCCGCCGGATTGCTGAACAGTTCATGTTGTACGATGCCATTGACCAGGTGCTTTTAGAGCAGGAAGCGCAGCTGGACTTTGGCAAGCCCAGGCCCGTCAGTTCTGAGCTAGTAGAAGTGGACTCTGAAGAACTGCAAAAGCTGGGGCGGGCCGATCTGGTCGATGCCCGGCACTATTTATTCAACTCGTACCAGATCGAGGCATCGAACCAGCTGGCCGGGTTTGTAGAGGAGATCGAGCAGACGCCGCGACAGCCGGGCCAGAAACTGAAGATCCAGTCGGAACTAAGGTCGCTTCTGCGCGGCGGCGAGCCGAATTTCCTGGCCGAAATTGCTACCCTTTTGGCAGAACAGGGCGTGCCGAATCTCGGCACTCTTCACGATATGATGCGCGGGTTGATTGCAAAGGGCTACTATAAACCGGCCCAGGTAGTTCTTGATTCGCTGTTGATGAGCAGAATGACGCTTAACAACTCTACGCTGGCCCTGGCTTTGGAATTGGCTACGTATACCGGAGACCATCGCTTGTTTGCCTCTTATGCACAGCTCATCAGTTTGCCGAAACCTACTGGCAAAATGAGTTGCGTGCAGGACTATAATAAGAGCAAGGGCTATACATTCCCGTCATTGGTTAAACGGTTCGATTTGTCTACTATCGGCAATGACCTTCCCTGTGTCTTGGCCAAAGGCGCCACGAAATTCGAGGACCCGCAACTGCTAGATCGAACAGTGGCCTGGGCAATCGACACTAACAAACTTACGTTCTCTTTGTTATCTACAAACTTTGCCGCAGCAAGACTGTGGGGAGACCTAATCCGTGCCCAGTTCACATGGAATACCCTTCTAACTATGGTGGACAACGGCGACGTAGCCAAGGCCCTTAAAGACAAAAAGCTTCCTTTCGAACTTGTGCGGGCAGCCCATCGAGCTGGTCTCAGAGATGCTGCTCAGTACATGAAAGCTAATCGAGGGTAAGTTTTGGGGTTTTTTTAGGCTTCTACAGATATGTATAGGTTGTGTATTTATAGGTATTTTTCTCATGTAAAAGCAGCCCGGCCATGCCCAAGACCTTGACCAAGACTGAATCAAGCGAGTGACCGTGATTTGGACATGGCCGGGCGTTTGGAATTTAGATTTGCAGCACGAGGAACGCGTATTGAGCCACGACTAAGGCCACTATCGGGATACCCACATAGACAATGACTTTGGTAACGACCTCGACATCATAACGCATTCGTGGCGCCTTAATGAGAGGCAGCGGGGGCGGCGGAGTAGATTCGCGCCGGCCTCGCGACATACTGCGGCGCCGCACCTCGTCGGCCCTAGCGCGGGCCTCGTAGATGTCTGCCGCCGATTGCGGGCCCACCGAGTCGCTGCGGCCGCGATGCTTGCGGACCTCGCGGATGAGCTCGGCGATCTGCCTTGGCGAGTCCGGAATCACATCGTCGCTGAGATCAGACGGAACCTTATCGTACTGGGTGGCCGGCAGGAAGTAGCGGCGCGGGTGGTCGATGCCCAGCGCCTCCATTTTGCGGAACAGCGGCGGCAGGTATTTCAAAAGATTCCGTTTCGAGAAATGCCGCCATACCAGAACAAATGCCACCCCGACCACGAACCGCAGCAGGACCTGGATAATGCCTTTATATTCATAAACAATCACGCCGCCATAGTAGTGGTTATTGATAGATTCGCCGATCTCGGTGCCCAACAGCACGGCCAAAAACGCCACGCTGTCTTCGAAACATGGACAATTGTCAACCGGCTCGGGATGGGTGCTGATAAGCACAATGATGATGGCCAGGCCAATGCTAGACGCCGACCAGGCAAAGCCCTGCGGGTCGCGGAACAACACGTTCGTATAGTCACGGGTCCATACGCGAAATGCCCATACAAAAATGCCGAGCACAATGCCGAATAGAACATCCAGGAAGCCGTGCATGCCGTTATAGAGCCGGCCAAACGTGATGCTGAGCACTAGCAGAATGTTGCCCAGCAAGATCTGCCATGTGCCGCGACTGTCGTGGAAATGGGTTAACAACGCGACCGAAATCGCATTGCAGGAATGGGTGGACGGGAAGCCGTACTCCAGCATGGCACTGCCTGACATGGAGATGCGATGAAGAGGAGGCGATCGCGGTCGCGGAAGACACAAATAGTCTTTGATCACGCCCGTCAAATACACCCCCACCGCCAGAACCCAGATCGTATCTGCTCCAAGCGATGGCGACCCGTACCAGTAGTATGCGGGCAGCATGATCATGTAGAAAGTGTGGGTGCCGAGGTTAGCGGTTAACGCAAAGTACCGGTCGAGCCAGGGGGTACGAACTTTAGACTGCAGGGCGGCCAACGCGTCGGTTTCCATGCGAACCATATCCAGAACCTTCTGCCGGAGCGCGAAGCGCCAGCCGCTCATGTAGGCCCGGTAGTGATCTTCTGGGTTGGTCCCGGCATCCATAGTTGTCAGCTCTGCAAGGTGGCTCTGGCAGGTAGACATTAGGGACGGATGCGGCAAGTTAAGATAGGAAATCTTGGCATTTCGGCGGTGCCGATTCCACCGGGATGGAGTTAAAAACTACTTAAATCTATCTGGAAATAGACTTGTCTTGCCTCACAGACTTATCCTTATAGTATTTTTTCACTATCAGTTGGCAATTGCATATAGGGCACTAAACAAGTACTCAAAATGAATTGTGTGACACAATAGTGTCCAACTATGGCCAATAACTTCAACAACTAGTACTCGGATCCATAAAAACCTTGGTGCAAAAAGCAGGCTTTGCTTGGATTATGCCCCAATCACAAGCGCTTGCCTGGTTGGGGTTAGGTTATGCGCGTGGAGATCGTCACGCTCTCTCATGCTTAATGACATGGGTATCCGATCGCACTGTTCGGTGTTTCAGCAATTGGTTTAATAAAGTAATTAGCCATGAATTCTCCGGAAAGAAAAGACCAGCAAAATAATAAAAAAAAGTTTTAGTAGTGTTGCCTAAGTACCTAGTGTAACCAAGTCTATGGTTTATTGGTTTATTGAATGGGTTATCGTTTGTGTGGGGTAGGGTCGCTAGGGTAAGCTTGGCAAAAGCAGAAAAGAAATAATAAGAAACACTATATCGTATTTAAGACATACATCGGCGAGATGCATACTGCAGAACCGGTGCGGTTAGAGCCGGTCTCCGATTTGCAACCCCGGTTCCGGCGGGGGCGTAAATTGCAGACAGAGGCCGCTTGTTTATGCTAGCTGACATCATGGACCTGCGAAGCCAGAAAAGACGGTCGTTTCTGGCCCAGCCCGCAGGCGCCTCCAGCGTGTCGCTGAGCCGGACCGCATCGAAACATGCGGCCGCCGCTTCGGGGCCACCCCTCGAGTCCACCGCGCGAACTTCCATGAGCTCCGAAAACCGGACCCGACTCGAACTGAAGCTCGTATGTGTAGGCGATGGCGGGTGCGGCAAGACGTCGCTGCTCACCCGATTTGTGCGCGGGAAATTCCCCGAAAACTACGTTCCTACTGTATTCGATAACTACGCGAAAAACGTGGTTTTCCAAGGCGAGACCGTCGACATTTCCCTGTGGGATACTGCTGGCCAGGAAGAATACGACCGGTTGCGAGTGCTGTCTTATGCAGAAACCCAGGTGTTTCTGGTCTGTTATTCGGTCGACAACTACGTGTCTCTGGAGAATATCTCTGATCGCTGGCTGCCAGAGATCAGACTGTACTGTCCGGACGTGCCGTTTTTATTACTGGCGTTAAAGGCCGACAAGGCCAAAGAAACCGAGGTGCTCACGTTTGCTCAGGGAAGCAAAATCGCTCACGATAATGGCGCCTATGCACATATTGAATGCTCTGCGAAGGAAGATGTTAATGTCGACAAGGTCTTTGATATGGCCATCGCGGCTGTGCTCGGAAAGACAAATGGCTCTCATCAACCGTCTGGTCAAATTGACCCTGGAACCAGTCAATCCGGCCAAACCACACCAGTTCCGGCATCTATTCCGGCATCTGATCCGGCACCTCCGGCATCTGCCCCTCACAAAGCACATACGGGAAATGCAAAATCTACTGACCATCAGTCCGCTGCCCCTCTACCTAGAAAGCGCGCTCACCGTCGCTGTATAATATTATAATTCTAATACTTCTTTCCCCTTCTCTTTATAGACTTGTGTTTGGGTGAATGCATGCGGTCGCAGACCTGCAGGTTGTGCATCAGCGCTTTGAGGGGTCGGTAGCGAGCACGCAAACTGCCACTGCGCCTCCGCTTCGAGAAAATCCTTGCCAACCCACACTACTTGAGCAATTGCGTCCGAGAGTTTCCCCAGCGCGTCGCTTAGTTCGTCTAGTTGAGCGCTAATTTGGCCAGTGAGTTTCTGGTGGTGGGCTTCAAACTCCATGGCGAGTCTAACTGACTAACCCAAAGCCTTTGTGGTCCAAGGCGGAAATGGACGTGGATGAGCTTCTAGCAGAACTTAGTGATGAGGAGCCTCAGCATGTTCCAGAGCCTAGTCAGGAAGATTCAAATGTAGACTTGGACGCTTATGACGTAGACTCTGCGGCAAAAGCCACGGTGGTTATTGACTCGTCGCTAGTGCCTATAGTGGCTTCTCTACACAGAATATATACCCCTCTTTACCCGGAACTACCATCTCTGTTACCAGACGTATCGGAGTTTTTACTAGCGGTCGATGCGTTAGGGCCTAGTTTGAGCACTGAACCTGCTGCCTCGAAGCTTGATGCGTTAGGAAAGCCCCGGTCGTTAGCTATTCAAATGAGTGCTTCTGAAGCATCCGGTAGACCTTTGACCGAAGAAGAGTGGAGCCAGTTTACTGTTTTAAAGGAAAGGGCCTTGGATATGCTCCAAAAACGTGCTAATGCCGTCCAATTGCTTAGCGACCATTTGCAGTCCTCGGCCCCAAATTTACTGGCTATCGTCACTTTACCGACCGCTGTTAACCTTGTCGCATATACTGGCGGATTAGTAGGGTTATCAAGTGCGACCCCAGCTAATCTGCCGTCTCTCGGGGCTCCTAAACAGCGGAGTGGAGCTGCTGGAGATGCCCAGGCTCGCCAGGGAATTCTTTATAGAGACCCATTGGTGAGTTCGGCCGGACGGTCTAATCGTCGGCAGGCTCTCCGGATAGTTTCCGCTAAAGTGGTTCTGGCGGCTCGCATGGACCTCGCAGGCTCAAGCACTACCGGCGAGCAGGGCCAGATCTGGCGGGCCCAGATCGAGGAGCGGTTAGAAAAACTTAGCCGTCCGCCGCCGTCGTCTCAAATGCGAGCGCTTCCTATTCCCGAAGACAAAAAGGGCAAGCGACGCGGAGGCCGGCGGATTCGCAAAATGAAGGAAAAGTTGATGCCTTCCGAACTGCAACGGCAACGAGATCGCCTAGAGTTTGGTCGTCCCACCAACGAATTCTAGTTCAACAATATGTATAGACTTATTATTTTATTTTACTTTAGTTTTTCTGGTTATGTTGGTTATGCCCGAGATGGGGACCAGATATGTAGAGAGTTATCGGAGCTAACCGAGGCGATCCAGCTGTTGGCGGGATTCCATGATACGTCTTCAACCGGTTTTGTGTGGCCGCGATGGCAGAATACAGGCGATAAGGAGCCTGCATCCCACACCATAACGGTGGTATCACTGGATCCGCTCAGAAGAGTGCCCGGATAATTAGGGTTCCAGTCAAGTGCTACTACTCCATCGGTGTGATGCTTTAGTTCGTGCAGCATACACGCTTGGTTGCGTAGATCCCATAGCTGTACTTCTCCAGAGTCAGTGCCTACAGCCAGCAGGTACTCATTTGACCGATTATAGGCAACTGACAGACCGCCGGAACTGGCAGTAGTCTTCAAGTCTCGCGAGCGCCAATCCACTAGCGAAATCGCATCGTCGGTGACTGCCACCGCGAGGTTCTCATTGCTAATATGGGTATCGACTGAATTCACGGCTGAAGCGTACTTCTGGGCATAGGCAGGCTCTAACTGTCCGGTCGTAGAGTTGTAGCCGCTGCGGATATCCCACACAAGCAGCTGGCAATCATTGGTGCCCGTCACAAGAAGCCCTTCCCGGTGTTTACTCCACGATAGGCCAAACCCTTCGGCGGTATGTCCTACCAAAGAAATGTCTGGTTTATAGGTTCCACACGGGTTCCGAGGATAGTGGGTAGCATCAAACACAGACACCTGGCCAGTAGAAGAGATGGTGGCTACTATGTTCGGGTTCTTGGGCATATACCGCGCCTTGTTCACTTCTCCCTCATGATCGATCCGTTGATAAATTGCAAATTCAGCTCCTCCTTTCGGCGAGTGCTCGCCAATAGTGCCTCGCTCGGGGTCGTATTTATCCAATGAAGTTATGGACGGGGCAGGCAGATTGACCCGCGCAAACCGCAAATACTCGGGCATTTGGCCTCCTGTGCGAGTTCCCAGTAACAGCGACTGTGAAACTGTTTTGTCTTTCGTGACCTCGGGAAGCCATTGAACGGTTAGTGACGGCCAGGGAAGGCTGGCTGTGATTAAGGTGTTATACAGATGGGGAGCGTTCTTTTTCCAAGAAAAATAGGTTGGCTGCGCTTCGGGTTGCTCATCTGCAACGTCCACCATCGGCTGGTCTACAGGTGGTTGCTCTGACACGACACTCATTGTGGACGCGTTTTTTCAATTAACGTGCAGGGTCCCTTTCTCAGGTAAGCTGACAAAAACACCCGCGACAGGTCGGCTGCGGAGATAGCTGTTATGTGATAGCTCCATTTCATACATAGACCGATAGACGATAGCAGATATACAAGCAAAGATAATAGTAGAACTATTTTGAACAATAATTGCGATTACTATTAAGTCTAGCAGCTGTTCTAGTTGTGTTATGGTCTATGCAGTGCTTCCCTGTATCAGCTGGTGATTAGCAAATAGTTAGCCTTAGATCGATGACGGACTCGGCCAATCCCCCGGAGCTGCCACCAGATGAGCTGACAACTAACCGCGATCAAGCGGAATGGAGCGGCGAGGATTCGAGTTATGATGATGGAGATGCTGTTCTGGTGACCCGGCAGGTGCCGTGGCTAAGCATCCTGCGACGAACACTGGTGAACCTTTGTATTCCATTTATCAACGGTTTGATGCTTGGCTTCGGCGAGATCCTCGCTCACGAGCTCGGGCTCATCTATGGCTGGCGATCTGCCAAGGTCTACGAGCCTGCTCGCCGAAATCTGCAGCCAAAACGCCGGAGTTGGCTTTGGCCTTTCTAAGTCGGTTATCGTCGGTTATCGGCATGGGAGGGCAATGTGGGGCCAATTGACCTGCTAAAATATGCATAGTTTAGTGCCAGATTCGCCTTAAAGGGTCTGGTAATAAACTTATTTGGGCCGAATGGTCCGTCTGGTTATTGACTATGAAAAAACCAGATGACTCTTCTAATATTATATATTCTGTGTTTAGATTGGTTACAGATTAACTTGATTGGAAGAGCGTGTTAACATAGGTTTCCCTAGTTTCTTGGTATCTGTTTGGGTCTACCTAGGTCTCTCTGGGCTATGCCTGGGCTGTCTATGCGCGACAGCTTGTCTAATCTTAGTTAAAGCTATAGTTAAGCCAATATACAGTTAATCGTTGAGTCTTTTCGGCAGATCACCATAAAAACCGCATTAATCCATTAAGTTTAGGCCGATATTACTTGTCGGCAGTATCGGTGACCGGTCCGTCGGGGCCGTCGGGGTTTGCGCTATTATGCGTTTATTCCCGCAGCCAGCAACACACCACGAGGATGCAGGCATTTTGGCCGGTTCATTTTTGAGACTTGCAACTAATTTGTATCTAAAACACTAAATACCATGAATCATAGACTCGGAACGCGGCGGGAATTGCCAAGAATAGCGCGAGTTCTCGATTTGTTTATGTCCTTCTGTTTGTGGACAAATGCTGTGCGGCCTAAAACCACATTTGTGCAGCACGTGTGAGAGTTAAGAGCAATCAAAAGCCGATATTCAATAACTATAGCCTATTAATACCCGTAAGAACTAGCTGTTCTAGAGGTTAACGCCTTGTTTTCCGCGGTTTAAGTGGGAAGGTTTTCGCTAGTTTGTATAGCTGTATTGGTTGCTATAGAGCCGTGGCCCGTTGCCATGGTTACGTGGTTTTAGTCTGAACGGCCGTTTTGATGGGGGTTTCTATATTACCATGGCTAAAGTCCAGTTATATTATGGTTACTATAGTAGGTTAGAGCGTGCCGAGGCCAAAAATCTGGATGGCCCCGACTTTTATTAAATTAAACCTTGCCAGTTGGCCAGTTGCAGGCCTCACCCCTGTTTGCATCGGCGGGGTCAGGTGACTTTGCGTCGTAAAGAGCAAGCAAGGAAATTACCACGCATGGATACAGATTGAATAGCGAGAACGGGCGGTAAATGGGAGTTTCAAGTTTTGGAGGTTTTAATTCATTTATATTTGTATGTTGGCAGCCGCTGCACAGGGGCCTGGCATGGCTATTTAGCCGCGGTAGCCGCCCCCCGCATCGCCCACGATCCTGGAGATCGTGGTTTCGGCAGGCATCACGTGATGTGCTTGCTGTTCTGGGCCATGCATTGCAGCATGGTCCAAGACTCCTTGCTATTCTGGGTCGTGCATTGCAGCATCGCAAAAACCGGTACCCCCCATATGCTATGTGCAACCATAGAAATAACCTAATTTACCGCTAGTAAGACATCCAATATTATTATTTTGCGTCTTATGAACCTTGCTCTTTGCTTGCCCTCGTTTCGGGCACGCAATTGGCCTGTGCATAACAAATAATCAGTAGACGCGTCCCCCACGCCACGTGTCACGATCTTGTAAATGGGCCTTCCCAGCGACGAAAAAGCAAATAATTTACACTGTAATTAAAAGGAATTTGTATAGGATCTCAATTAGGGGTTGGTTGGTGCATCAATTGCACCAAAACAACCAAAGATGGCATCGGCCCTGAATCGCTCATGTATTCCCTCCTGCATATGCCGCAGCAACCATGATCGAAGCAACTGCAGCCCAGTTGTGTTGGGGCGGTGCATGCGGTCGTCAACTTTTTGTTGAGGGTCAGTAGAAAGTCCCTATAGACAGGGGCAATAGCCGTCATTAACCATTGACCACTTTATTTGTCTAGGGTGGCGACCAATTACGATTGCAGAAGCGGAGCCACAACCCCCACAGGAGCCCTGGTAGACATGCAGTCCCTCTGCACGCACTGCTGACCACGTGTACTGTTGGGGTTCAGGGGGGCGATGGCGGAAGTTAGGGTGGTAGAGAGGCAGTAGAGACTTAATTCTAGTATATTTTGCTACTATATTGGTGGGCGGCAGGCGTTGACCCTTGCAAATTGCCCCGAAAACCCTAAAGGGTGGGTGCCCCGCCCACCAAGTGGAACCCCGTGCTATGCACAATGACGTCATGGATATGCAGTGCTTAGCCACAGCGTTGGATATAAACTCGGGTATATAAAGGCGCGCATCCCCCACAAAACAAAACAAACCAAAACAACAATGGGATTCACTGATAAGATTCAAGAGGCTGCTGAGAAGTTCACCGGCGGTAACAACAACGACTCGTTCGGCCAGGGCGGCCAGGGCGGCCAGGGCGGCCAGTCCGGTCACTCCGGTCACTCCGGCCACTCCGGTCACGGCGGCCAGTCCGGCGGCCAGTCGGGCGGCTTCGGCGGCAACAACGACTCGTACGGCGGCAGCTCCGGCGGCCAGTCCGGTGGCTTCGGCGGCCAGTCTGGCGGCCAGTCCGGCGGCTTTGGCGGCCAGTCCGGTGGCCAGTCCGGCGGCTTCGGCGGCAACAATGACTCCTTCGGCGGTCAGGGTGGCCAGAGCCAGGGCGGCCAGGGCGGCTTCGGCGGCAACAACGACTCCTTCGGCGGCTCGTCCAGCCGTGGCGGCCAGTCTGGCGGCTTCGGTGGCCAGAGCGGCCAGGGCGGTCGTGGCGGCGAGTTCGGCGGCTCCTCTAACTACTAGAGGGTGCCACTAGATTCGAATGCTCTTTGATAAACTAAATACGTTTATATTCGAAAGGTTCTATCTACCATGTAGTTTAAAGCAAGTATTATCAGATTGACAACAGACGACGAGCTCATTTGATCCTCTACGGTTGCTATAGCAACTGGAAATTAATGGCGGCACAGGTGGCAACAGTGTGCTGCTGCTGCTGCTGCTGCAGGCATATTAAGTCCAATGGATTGTTTATATAGTTATTTTAGGAGCTAGTGATTGCCATTGTTACCGTCCGGGTTCGGCGGTAGCGACGGCTGATAGAATACAGGCTGCGCAGGCGGCGGCGGAGGCGGCAGAGGGGCCTGCGGGTATGTCGCCATTGGCGGGAATGCTGGCGGCTGCCCAGGATTGTAATATTGCGGCTGCGAAGGTTGAGCGGCAGGGTACATCTGGACAGTCTCTGTCCCCGTAGGGTGGGCAAGTTGACCGTTTGATGCGGCCATTGACGCGGCGGTTTTATGGAGGGCGCCATAGATAGCGTCGATATTGTCAGGCACTACCGGCAGGGCCAAAGCAGTTTGGGCGGTACGCATGGCTGCGACGTCGCCGTTCAGAAGGGCAGTCGGCAGCGACGCATAGTCGGGCACATTCTTGAGCCACGCCTCGCATTGCCGTACTGCATCGGAGATGCGCGCCGATTGGCTGGCCAGCTGGCGGGCCTCGCTGACCCGGGGCCGGTCGATGGCCAGCAGCGCGTTCAAGCGAAGAACTACTTGGTGAGTGCGCACTGCCTCTCGCAGCTCTTCTCTGTCCCGTCGTCGCAGGAATGTGTTAGCGGCACTGGCCGACATGGACCTGATTTCCGCCTGCGACATGCTATCGACGCCGTGCATGAGCCGGTTTTTGATATAGATAGATGTTTCCGAGCCCCGGCGGTGCGCGTGGGTGAGCCGGTTGAACACCCGCGTTCGGGTGCTCACTCGCAACTGTCTTGCGGTGTCCAAAGCTCGCGACAACATCTCAAGATCAGCCGTAGAGTTGACCAGTAGCTGCGTGGTGTCGTGCGACCATGCCGCCTGGTCCCGAGCTACCCGCGCCATGCCTAGGGTCCTCGTCATTACCGGCAGTCTTTCTCCTTCGGCCACCAGTTCGTCCAGAACGGCAGCTGATGCCTCGCTTGAGCCGGCACTGATGCTGCGAAGCGTATTCATCACTTTGGTCGAGTAGGCCACGCCCATTTCCAAACGCTGCTTTAGCGGGTCCACCAACGGGCTATGGATCAGCAGAGTGCGGTGCCGGATTAGAAGTTCCCTGATCTCGTCGAGCCGCGTGGTTTTCCCTAGCGCCAGCGCGTTTTCGGCATGGGTTTCCCATCCTCGAGTGGTGGCAACCGCGTTGTCGAGAAGAGGCTTATCCCACTCACTGGCGGAGCGTAGGCCCTCCACCATATCTTTGGATATAATAGGTAGTGTTCGTAGTTGATTATGGGCCTCGATCTGCGCGCGCATAGGGATATCAATGCGGGCTTTTAGTTGGGCTTCTAAGTCGTCAACCAGCTGGCGAGGCGGTTTCAAGCGACTAACCAGCCGCCCGCCACTGAGGTTGGCCGATAGGTAGGCTGCGGGCGCATATGGTTCGTTATTATGAACCACCCAAAATAAATAACACAGTTGGCTGGTGGCCGAGCATGTGATGGGCTCGTCGTCGTCACTGCCAATAACCACGGCGTCATTGCTCAACACGCCTGCCGGTTCCAACTGGGCCAGCAGGTCGCGCGAGCGCTGAAGCAGGTTATGCAAGGGTGCCGATAGAGGCGCCAACACCCTTGGATCAACTGCCAAGTTCAAGGCGTTGATCAGCATGCGGTCATAGCTGTAGATGGTTTGCTGGCGGTCGGCGTCTTTGAGGCCGGTGGAGGCCGATAGAAAGTATGCCGACTCCGACAGATTGAAGCCATGGTCGAAATACATGGCTGCCGATCCGGGGAAGATCATTACCAGCTCCCCGGGGTACTGGTTGATGGAGAATACAGGAATGTCCATGGCCGCTAATTGGTCGGGCGACGGCAGCTTGCCATTGCTGGCCAAGTTCATCACCGCCTTTCGATGCCGCGGGCTCACCACGTGCCATGTTCTCGGCGCTCCGTGGTGAAGAGCACACAGTTCATGGCAGCCGACCGGCGGGGACGACCAGGGGCGAGTAGAGAACAGCATACCGGTCACTAACGAGGCATGGGCGAACGGCACTGGTTCGCGAATATAGGGAATCAGCGAGCCTGGTGCAGACGATAGAGCGCCCAAGTTCCAGGGCGACTGTTCCGATGAGCCTATCTCGCCAGCATTAGGAAGCGATACCGGCTGAATGAACTGGCCGGCAATGCCAATGCCGGTAGCTTGCTCTACTTCCATGAATTCGCCTTCCTTGAGGATCCGCCAGTACTCGGCTTCCACCGTTTGCAGACTGGGATTCGGCGTGTTGAAGTAGCTGCTCTTGACCATGGTGGCCCGCTGGAAGAATTGCCGTAGCGTGTATACTGCCTGGCTAGGGCTTTCGGAAAAGAAGCCTCGGTTTTCGCCAACCGTGGTTACAGTGATACCATTGGGCAGAACTACTTGGTTCTCTTTCGGTTGGGTGCCCGGCTGCACTACATCGAATACCACCGAGCGCGGCGAGGCGGTGAGATCAATGCCATGGTGTCGCAAATAGGTATCGAACGGCTCGATTACCCGGAGGTACCAAATGCGTAACGTCGTAGAGTTCAACCCGGGCGCGCCGATTTCGCGCCCTAACTGGGCCCACATCTTGCGCCGGCACACGTCGGTATAGCCTCCTCTCAGCTGCACGGCCCGATGCAGGCGGTATGCATTAATGGGATTGCCGGCGAAATCCAAGGGATTGGAGCTTAAAGATGCTACCGACGTATTGCCCGAGTCTTCCTGCCTATGAAAGTATTGCAGAGCAGCATTGAAGCCTTCCTCCAGACTGGTCTCTCCCTCCCTTTGGTTGAGGGCTTGGAGGCGGCCTAAAACCGCCAAGGTATCGACATCGACATTCGGACGAAGGGGGATATTGGAGCCGGGCGGCGGCACGATTTTCACCCCTCCATGGCGTTTGCCGAGATGGTCCACATGGGATGCTATGGCAATGGGGTCTTGGAAAAGCCATTCGGTAGGCCGCAGAATTGGAGCGTCGGCGCTTCCGCCGACGGCCAGGATCGACTCGGCAAGACCGGCCGACCGAGCGCCTAATGAATTTAAGTCTGTGTGTGCGGCCGATTTTGAGGAAGGTCTGATCTGCGCATATTTGAAGGCAGGGCCTGGGCCGGAGGTTGTGGTTGCCGAGGCTTGGTCGTTTAAGCTATCTTTCTCGTTGATGGCCGAGATGGCACCTGGAGGACCTAAAAAGCTTAAAGTAGATTTCTTTGGTATAGCTAGCTTAGCCCTTTTAGTTCCGCCAGAGTCCGAGACGCTGGTGGTGACCCAGGCTGCATTTACGGGCGTGAATCCCATCCGCTTCCGTAATGGGTCCAAGGGATCAGGGAAAGCCGGGAGAGGAGGAGAAGGAGGACTAAGCTAGACAGCCTGAGTGGGAGCTGAACCTGAGGGGGGCCTGAGAGGGAAGGGGGGAGTGTGTCTCACTAGTACACTGGGAGTCCACTGGGAGTCCACTGGGAGTCCACATTGCATGCTGGAAAGACACTGAGGAAACCCTCTCAAAGACTCAGGAAAAACTATGGAAAACCTACAGAAAAACACACATTGGAAACTCTGGAATGACACCCAACATAGTGGGAAGACCTAGTTGCTAAATTGAGTTTGGGGGCTAAATCTTAACCTAGTTCTTGTAATTTTGATTGCTGGCTAGTTTTGATGTCTTGCATTCGCGTATCGCCGTGCACATAGCATAAATAGGCTATTACCCAATGAGATATTTGTGGTGGCTGGCCACCCCACTATCAAGCAGGCCAAATCGGAACTCCGCAAATAAGCCAAGACTTTGGGGTAGGGCCCCCGCATGTGCTGCCGTTATCAAAGCCAGTAAGTAAGCGAAGGGTTGCTGGGTACATGGCCAGGGCAAACCGTAATAGCCGGCGTAATTACCGAGAGATTAAGCGCTGGAATGCCGACGGCAGCAGCAAGGCTTGGCAAACGAGTGGATAGCGGCATTTAGTGGCTTGAAAGTGGCGTCATCGGGCACAGATCAGGTGGTAACCCCCATGCGTAGCAAGTGGTGCCGTGGCAACGCATTGCCACACCCCTACCCCACCCTAACCCAGAGTACTATTTGACTAACAGGGAGGAACCATTGAGATTAGACTATACACCAAACACGAAACACCAAAATGGGTCTTCTGGATAATCTCGGCAAAATTGAGGGAATGATGGGTGGAAACAACCACGGCGGCCAGGGTGGCGGCTTCGGCGGCGGCCAGGGCGGCGGCAACCAGGGCGGCCTTATGAGCAAGCTGGGTAACATCCTGGGGGAGAACCACCAGGGCGGCCAGGGCGGCTTTGGTGGTAACCAGGGTGGCCAGGGCGGCTTTGGCGGCAACGGTCCTAACCAGGGCGGCAACCAGGGCGGTCTCATGGGCAAGCTCGGTAACCTGCTTGGTGAGAACCACCAGGGCGGTCAGGGCGGCAACTTCGGCGGCAACCAGGGCGGCTTTGGTGGAAACCAGGGCGGCTTTGGCGGTCGCAATGAGGGCGGCTTTGGCGGCAACAACGACAACTTCGGTGGCCATAACAACAACAACAACTTCGGTGGCCGCAACGAGGGCGGCTTTGGCGGCAACGACAACTACGGCGGCAACCAGGGCGGTTTCGGCGGCAACTCGGAGGGCCGTCACCACGGAGGTAACAACAACTTCGGTGGTGAGGGCTATGGCAACCAGGGCAACCAGGGCCCTCCTGGCGGCTATGGCGGTCGCAATGAGGGCGGCTACGGCGGCAACAGCAACAACCGCTGGTAAGCCATTGTCTCCTATTTCGATATACAGATTATAGCTTAGTGAGTGATTTCTATTTGACAACAGACTGGCCATGGCCAATGGCTCGATGATCGCGATTATCGCGATTATCAAGATCATCAAGATCATCAAGATCGTTGAGATCACCGAGATCATCGAGATCATCGCTATAGATTGATCACTGTTACCAGATCCATGCATACTGTCTATAATCAACATTCGTTTCTCTAATTCTTCTTTTGTGTGATGCGGTCAAATACTAAATGAGTACCCCCATGACATTGTCCGCCTTACTAAATGATCCGGCGTATCCCCCAGATCCGGCTCTTAGGCCTGCCCCGGGCATCCCCCAGCATCTGGGTGCGGTTCCATAGCCATGGCTCCGGGCACGCGCATTCGCATGGCCCTAATATGCTGACCGGCGAAGGCGGGCTCCGCAATCCTGGCGTCCGCATTACTTGGATTGGACTGGCCACTAACCTGGCCATGACGGTTGGCAAGGGAGTTGGCGGCGTGGTATTCCATTCGCAGAGTCTTCTTGCCGACGCCGTCCATGCATTGTCGGACCTGGTCAGTGATTTCCTGACATTGGCCACCGTTTCGGTAGCGCGACGACCGCCTACGGCAAGCTTTCCTAACGGGTATGGCCGCATTGAGACCATTGGTGCGTTTGGCGTATCGGCTTTGCTGGTTCTAGCAGGCGTTTCCACTGGTTGGACATCCTTACTTTCCTGTGGAGAGCTTGTGCTGGGCCACGGCTCGCCGGTGGTGGAGATGATGGCCAAAGTGCCCATCCCGGGCCATACCCATGTTGGAGAGGGCCAGATTGCCGAGTGGAATGCGATGTGGATTGCGCTAGGGTCTATCTTCATTAAAGAGGCGCTGTTCCAGGCTACATATAAGATTGGAAAGAAACAGAACTCGCAGGTGCTGGTGGCCAATGCCTGGCATCACCGCGTGGACTGCTTGGCATCTGCCGTATCCGTCGTATCCATTACCGCCAGCCGCCTGCTTGGCCTGTTCTGGCTAGACTCCATAGGCGGCCTGATCATCTCCGTGATGATTCTGAGAGCAGGGTGGGGGCCTCTGAAAGACTCTGTCAAGGAATTGGCAGGCAATGTCGACGTGGCCATGTCCTCCGAGACTGCCGACCAGATCCGAACCCAGGCAGCCACCAGCCTTAAAATACTTGATCCTAATTGGCAGGTTGCGAAAGTGATCGTGGAGCCGTACGGATCGACATACGCAGCACTGGTCGAGATCTCGCCTTCCACACACTTGCCCGAGGCAATTCCTGTTGATGTGGAAGCATTGCGCCAGCTTCGAGACGATCTAATGCATATTGAGCATGTCAAACAGGTCTACATCACTGTATCTCTAGCGAGCCAGCACGAGTCTGAGCACAAGCATCAGGAGCACCAGAACGGGCACCAGAACGAGCATGAGCACAAGCACCAGCAGTAGTCAAACAGGCTTTCTGCAAAGCAGGACTAAAAAAACTAAAAAAAAAACTAAATGTAATGTTGATACTATACTATGTCAAAGAGAATAAGATGCACCTGACTAGCCGCTCTTGCGGGCCTGCGCAGTCTCGTAGACCCAGTCATTGAGGCCTTTGTGGTTGCGGAAAATCTCAATGGCATAGAATTGCACCCGCAACGCAAACATGGTGTTCTGCTCGGTGTACTCGCCGGCACTATCGAGCCGCAACAGAGTGCCGAAGTTGTAGTCAGGCACCGTCTTTTCGTAGACATTACAGAAGTTGCGCCAGCGCTCCTTGCCCTCTTTAGTCTTCATCATGTTCTCGTCGATATTCTTGCCCCACTTGCCCTCGTTGAATTCGGGGAACTCGCGCAGCAGATGCTCGAGAATAGCCTCGTCGTCGCTGGTCAGTTTGAGCTTGCTGCCCGGAATCGACTCTAGCAGCGCCCAGTAAGTCTGTGCCTGCTCGACGGCCTTGACGGCAAACTGCTTCTCAATGTCCTCCAGGTTCTCAGTGTCCTCGGCTTTGATTGTCTGGCTCATGATATTTTTTTCAGGTGATGATTACACAATTTATAGAAAACCTGGAGAACGAATGGGTCTGCTTAGGAATTGGTGGGAACTATGTATAGTGGGCATTCTCGATGCTTCGAGGGGGTTCAATATCGCTTGTTCTCGCAAGTTTGGTAGTTATAAGGAACTTTTCTGGCTCAATATCTACTTTTTTAGAAAAAAATGCTGTATTAGACGGGCAAATAGGTCTGGGAGTCTTTTAAAATGAACCTGTAGATATAGCATTTGCGAAGCGAGCCTGCCTGGCTTGGCAAAGCCTCAAACGGGCGACTAAACACATAGTTAGCTAGTCTGCCAAGCGAGTTCAGCAGGAAACCAAAAGAATTGAAAAATATTTACAAACAAAGTCCTTTGGGTGCAGGAAGCAGTATAACAGGCCCCCAAACAAGAAGGGCTCATGCACTGCTTGTGGTTCTTGGACCCAACCCTTGGGCTAAATCGGGTGCTTACCATCGCGATTGCAAACAATGATCCGCTCATTGGTCCGGCCCCACCGGATTCGAACCGCGGGATGCCTGATTATTGGCGACGAGATCCTCAATGGCAAGATCCACGATACTAATTCCTGGACGTTTGCCAAATACTGCTTCGAGATGGGCATCGAGCTGCGCAGCGTGTCGGTCGTGCCCGATGAAGAAGCCAACATTGTCGCTGCTATTAACGACATGCAGAAATACGACCTGGTAGTTACATCGGGTGGAATTGGGCCCACCCACGACGACATTACTTACCAGTCGATCGCAAAAGCCTACAATCTGCCCCTAACTTTAGACCCGGAGACGGAAGACAAGATGAATCTTTTGGCAAAGTACAAGCCTAAAGACAAAACGCCTACTGAGCGGGCAGCTGCCCTGCGGATGGCAACTTTCCCTACGGGCCCTACTGTGTCCAAACAGTATCCGGTATCTGACATGTGGGTGCCTGTTATCGGCATCGACCACCGAGTCTACATTTTACCGGGCATTCCTAGTTTGTTCCAGCGGTTACTGGAGGGAATGCGACCAGGAATCGTAGAGCGGCTAGACACGACTGTGATGGAGCGCCGGTTTGTGTCAACATTGGAGCCCGAGTCTACTTTGGCTGCGCCTCTCGAAGAGCTGCAGAACAAGTACGGCGACAAGGGCGTGAAGATCGGATCTTATCCGCACATCAAAGTCCAGCGCAATACAGTGAGCTTGATCTCCCCGAAAAACCTCAATCTGGGGGATGAGCTTGTGCAGCAAGTACTTTCGCGCATCAACGGCAAGGAAATCTCTGCTGAAGAAGAGGCCAAGGCGTCTTAACCCCATAATATTTTTGTAGTTGCAGGTTGCTAACTCTAACTTTTTCGCCAATTAATAGTATATCTAAGGTGTACTCAATAAGTAAAATAGGGCAGTCGGGCCGCTTCAAGCCTCGTCGTCGGTGTCTTCCGGCTTGGGGGTACCCTTTGGAGCAGCCAGCCACTCGAGGTAGCGCAGACGGCGCCGCACTTCGCGCTCCTTCTGCTCGTTGCGCGTCAGCTTCTTCTTCTTCTTGCGGATCTTGATGTTGGCAGGACTGTCTGTGTCGGACGGCGCGGCCGAGTTTCCGGCCGAGTTCGCGGCCGAAGTGGCAGCCGAGCTTTCTAAAGACGTGCCCTCGGGCGTGGCCTCGCTAGTAGCAAAGCGCTCGCTGTGGACAGCCGCCTTGCCCTTCTGCACGACCTTACCGTCGTTGACCACCCACTGCTCAGGACAGAGCGCGCCCACGAACTCGCTGTTATGCGAAATGAGAATCACGCCGCCAGTCCAATCACGGATAGCAATAGCCAGACCGCCCAAACTGTCGCGGTCCAGATAGTTGGTAGGCTCGTCCAGCACCAACAGATGCGGGTTGTTCCAAGTGGCACCGGCAATAACCACCTTGACCAGCTGGCCACCCGATAGAGAGCCCATGGGGGTGTGGTCGGCGATATCACCATCAAGACCGACGTCCTCGAAGTGCTTGCGAATGACCGGCGGCTGAAGCTCGCGGTAGCCAAGGCCCTCCCGGGACGCTTCGTGATCGTCGAACGCCTGCACCAGCTTGCCAAACCCACGCTCAATCAGCTCCTCACGGGGCATGAACGTGTTGTGTTTGGGCAGGAAACCCTTCCACTGGATCTCGTACTGGAACGATTTCTTGAACTTCTGGCGGCCAATGATGGCCTCCAGAGTACGGGGCCGCCCGCCATCGCCAAGATCAATAGGCGTGTTAATCCGTTCCTCCTCCTCGGCAGTCATTTGCCGGGTTTGCTTGAGATGCACCTCGCGGTCATCGCCGTTGCGGTACCGCCATTGCAGGTACTGGTTAGGCGTCTTTTCCTTGTGCTTCTCCACGTGCTGGAACGCGTGCTGGGCAATGTAGCCGATGCGCAGGTTGGGGTGTTTCTCCACACTGCCCTCATCAGGCGCCAGCTCGCCGGTGAGCAGCTTGATCAGCGTAGACTTACCGGCACCGTTAGGGCCCAGAACGGCAACGCGAGTAGAAAGCGATACCGAGCACGACACGTGCGAAAGCGACGGCTTGGCGGCGCCGGGGTACGCGAAGGTGACATCATTGAGGCGGGCAATCGCTCGAGTTTGCGACCGCACACCAGTAAGAATACCGGGCGGCGGGAACGCCATCTTCACGTTGGAGTCAGTAAGCGTATAGTACGCTTTACCCTCGGGCC
This sequence comes from Wickerhamiella allomyrinae, assembly GCA_030581455.1. Classification (NCBI taxonomy): domain Eukaryota; kingdom Fungi; phylum Ascomycota; class Dipodascomycetes; order Dipodascales; family Trichomonascaceae; genus Wickerhamiella; species Wickerhamiella allomyrinae. Next base: position 132,219 of record JAKTTL010000017.1, read on the forward strand.
GCACCTTGACAAACTCGGACAGGTTGCCCTTGTAATAGACCAGTTTCTTCTGCTCGTAGTGGATAATATCCGTGCAAACGGTATCCAGGAACCCGCTGTCGTGGGACACAATTAGCGACGTGATGTCGGTGTGTTCCACCAGATAGTCTTCCAGCCACTTGACGTTGGCCACGTCCAGGTGATTGGTCGGCTCATCCAGGAGAAGAATATCGGCCTTCATCAGCATGGCGCGCGCCAATTCCAGCTTCATTTTCCAGCCTCCGGAAAGCGCGCCCACGTTTTGGCCGCGGCGGTCTTCGTCGAACCCGACTTCGGCCAACGCATCGGCGATATCGGCTTTGGACGAGGTGATTTCCGGGTCCAAGGCAATAAAGTCCACCAAGTTCAGGTTTCCTTCGTCGCCCTGCAGACGGTGCTCCACAAAGCAGGTCCGCAGCTGGCTCTTATCGGGGAACCCTTCCAATTTGCCCTCGGCAATCGACCGCATCAGCGTGGACTTACCGGCACCATTCCGACCACAAAGACCGTAGCGACGGCCCTTGTAAAGCCGCAAAGTAGACTTGTTAAGCAGCATGCGGCCACCATAAGCCAAAGAGAACCGCGCGTTGGTGATCTCGATGCCATCCTCGGCATCGTCGGGCGCGCGCGAGTCGGCAAACATGTTCTCAAAGTGGGCGACCTTCTGGGTAGCCTCCTCGTCGGAAACACCGCAGAATTGCGTATAGGTTTCTTTAAGTTTCGAGAACTCGCGGCAGTTGATAGCCAATTGGGCGACCTGGCCCGCGTAGTTAGCGACGGCCGGGTCAAGACCGGCGGGCAGCGACTCAATAGCGGTATCCAGCGATACTTTATTGGGCTCGGCAAGTTCCTTTTCCGAGCTCTCCAGCACCGCCAATGCCTTGGACGCCAAGTCCCGTACTTCGGGCAACGACGCCGTGTTCACCACCGTCTGCACCAGCGGCTTGAGCTCAGGGATATACCGCTTGACCTCCCAGGGGTTATGCACTAACCGCGTAAGGTTTTCGGTAACGGTGACAGTTTGCCGCAACGAATCCTGCGAGGAAAACACCGACAATGCGCGCACCAGAATCGGCACCAGCACCGCCAGCGCGCTCTCAGTAACTTCGGCCACAAAAGTCACGGCCGATAATGCCTTGATAGTATCCTGGACCTTCTTAGGGTCGGCCAGCGCCGCCACAATCACATCCACGCGGGGAGTAACGTCCTGGTTATCCAAACGGGTCATGAACGCAACCAGCAGCTTGGTGCCCTCCTTGGCCACCTCGGGCTTGAAGTCATGCACCAGGTTGGTGAGCACGGGGATAGCAACGGCAAACCGGGTATCCAAATAGTCGTCGGGGCACTGCTCGAGGATATGCTCGACGGTCTTGGCGGCGCCCAGCTTGGACTGCCACTTGGCGCCCGAGTCAAGGTACCCGAGCACCTCGGTGAGCACGGGTCCGGCAAGGATTTCCGGGGTGGCTTCGGCCTGCACGGCCGCCACGGCCGCCGTGGCCGCGCGCTTGACCGCGGCGTCCTTGTCGATCAATAAATCATAGCAGATCGGCAGCGCCGGCAGCAAATACGCCTGGGCTTGGCTAGGAGAACCAAACTTGCGGCTACATGCCGAAACAAGCATACATGCGGCCTCGCGGGCAATAGTGCTCTTCTTGGCTTTCGCAAGCGCCTCGACGCCGCCCAAAAAGTTCCAGTTGGCAATCGCACTAGGGCCTGCTTCGGCAAGCTTATCGACGGCCGATTGCACGGCCGGCCGCACGTCGGCAATGGTGGCGGCATTGAAACAGGCCTCGAAATCCTCTTTCAAGGGTGTGCCGTCCACCTCCTTCAGCGCGGCCGCCAGGGCGGCCAGATTGAGCGACGACGAGTTGGCCGACGGGGCAGCCGACGACGTCGCAGAGGTCGCAGACGACAGAGGCGCGGAGGCCGGCGCCGATGCCGGGGCAGAATTAGCCGAGGCCAGCTGGCCAGGCACAAACGGCTGCGCGAGCGGCGATTGGCCGGGCACAAACGGCTTGAATTTCCGCGGAGGCATTTAAGAGGTAAGGATAATTTTTTTTCCACTGTCACATGCGCCCTTGCCCTCCAGGTCCTCGCCTTGCCCCTGCCCACTGTGGCCTGCCCGACTTATGCAGCTGCTGCGGCCAATGTTTGTGTTTCATTTGTTTTTCATTTCTTTTGAGTTTTTTTAATTTTTTTTTCTTTTTTACTAGACCGGCAAGCCGGCCTGTATCCGCTGCGCGGAATGATATATGGCAAAATAGAGAATAGCTGTTTTACAAAGGATTAGGCCAGTTATATACTTTATTGGACACGTGCGCGAGCGGCAAAGATCATTTTGAAACCGTTGCACAGCCCCGGAACGTCCGGGTACGCATTGCGCATGAGCTCGTAGCCGTTCGGAATGACCCGCACGTACCAGGTCTGCACGGTGGCGGCCGCGCCGGTTTTGAAGCACAGCAGGAAGTAGCCGGGGCGTTTATGGTCGAAACAGAACGCGTAAACACTCTGCTTGGGCCGCGCGTTGGTGTAAGCGGTAAGCCACTTCTCCACATCCGCTTTGCTGCCGTCCTGGAACTTGTCGGCCTGGGTCATTTCGTCGATCTTGCGGGCCATAGCCTGGATGTGCATGATGATCAGCTCGTCAAGATCCGAGTACTGCCACTGGTCGACCTGCAGGATGCGGCCCAAACTATAGTCGTTGGGCTTGTCCAGCTCCTTGACGTCCACATGTTGGTACAGCATATCGGCCACTTTCCAAGTAATGGTCAGGTGGTCGTTCCCGCGCGATGATGGCCGGATCACCAGATCGCCGCGTTCTAGCGGCGCCAGGTACTCCTCGGCCTGCTTAGCCGTAAACAGCCGGAACAACGGGTGTTTGATGATCCGGCCCTGGCGTTGTTGCTGAGCAATGCGCTGCTGGGTCGCCTGTTCGTCGCGTTTTTGGGCCTCGTGGTTCCATTTCGACGAGTCCTGCACCGTGCGCTTGGCGTTGGCAAGAATGTCGCGCACCACGCCGGCCCGCGTGCTCACAGTAGCAAACAGGCCCTTGTAGTCCACGGTCAGCACCGCGGCCTGCACGGCTTGGCCGGGCGTGAACTGGGCCGAGATGGGCTGCAGCCGGTCGTCGGAGATATTGCCCGATTCGGCTACCGCATCCACGCCGCAGCTCAGACTCAGCACCAGCTGGCGGTTGGTCACGCGCCGCACTACCGCCGAGACCACCACGTCGGGCCGGAACGTTATTTTGGTTTCGCCCGTGAGCATGGTGAACACGTCCAAATCGGAAAGCGCCTGCAAGGGGTGCCGCAACTCGCGGTAGGGGTCCTTGAGCTCGTCGCGAATCGACTCTAATGTGCACAGCTTTTTCTGTTTGAAACTTTTTTCCAGTTCCAACGCATAATCCTCGAGAATCAGTTCGTCCAACCTATCTGGGTCGTCGAGCTGCGCGACTACGCCGCCGCGGCCCTCAGACTCGAAGGCGGCAATGTCCTCTTCGTCGAGTTCTAAAGCGTCGCCCACCATCTTGCGGGCGAGCTCGTAGTCCTCAGGATGGATCCGTGTAGAGTCCAGCACGTCTGCGTCGTCCTCTTTCGCGGCCAGCGAGTCCTGCGGGATCTTAAGGAACGACGCGCAGTTCATGAAAATGGTCTTGGTGGTCAGATCGCCAGTGATTAGGGCAGTGCGGTTGCTGATCTGGCCGCCGCCCGACTGAATAGCGTCGAGAATTCCCGACGCCTTGCGGGGGCCCAGACCGGCCACATAGGGCACCAAATTGGCGATATACGGCGACCGCACGGCCAGATTGATATCCACGCCGTCCAAACACACATAGTCCACAAACGCGGTGTCCAGCGCGTTGCGGAAGGCATCGCCGGGTAGCAGTTCCTGGTGCGGGTGGATTTGCACCGCTGCCAGCTCGTCGCCCAGCGCCGCATACTCGAGAAGCGGCGACTGCATGTAGCGAGCGAGTCCCACGCAGTAGCGCGCGACCGGCGCCATGTCGGCATAATCGGCCACCGCGCGCGGCGACGAATAGAACAGCCGCGCGACCTCGTCGTTGACGTAGCGCGTCTCCAGCGCGATCGCCTGCTCGCCCACCGTCAGGCCTTCGTCGGCAATCAGGTCCTGGACCTGATTGAACAGCCGGCGCGCCGCCACTGTCCAGCCGCCTACGCCGACCACGTCGACTTCATGGCGTTTGACCAGCTCCACAAACGCGGCCCGGAACGCGCCGTCGCGCGCGTCGCCCAATTTAGTATGTTCTACGACCTGGCCGTCCTCGTCCAGCACCACGCCCAATACGGCATCGCGATGCTGGCCCTCGCCCGCCGACACGGCCAACACCCGGGGCACAGTGCCCAGCAGGAAGCCGGCCGGTTTGTAGGGCGCCTGGTCGAGTTTTTTGCTAAACGCGGACCGCAGCTCGAACTGCAGCGCCCGCACACACTCGGAGCGCAGATCCTCGCGGATATTGCGGGCAATCAGGGGCACAATCGCGCGCGAGGCCGCTTTAAAGCCGGCCCGCCGCAGCTCGTTCCATTCGCGAGCTACCGAACTGGTGCCGTCGCTCACGACCGCGTCCCGCAGCGTGTCCTCGAACAGCGTGGTGCGGTACTGCGGGTACTGCACCCGCACCACCACTAGTCCTTGCTGCTCGGCCGCCAGCATGCGCAGATAAAGTTCGGGCCGCAGCCGCAGCTCGTCGAACGTCCAGTTGTGCGCGTACTTGATGTCGGCAAACCGCGAGTTGTCGTCGATCTTGCGCTTGCCGTCGTCGGTCACCACCACGTCGATGCGGGCCTCATTCACGAACTTTTGCCGGAAATACCGCCGGATCGCCGGGTGGTGGAACAGGTCCATGCCGATAGTATCGGTGATGGCCGGAATGTCGCTCTCGCGAGCATCTTTATACTGCTGCGGCACCTCGGCCGGGTCGGTAATGGTGCGGTGGCGGCCTTGCAGCCGCTCGGCCACCGCGTCGGCGTCTACCGCAGCAGTGACTACCGCATAGAGCGGCGACGCCCGCAGCCGCTCGTAGACGCGGAATCGCGAGTGGCGTTTTGTGGTGGCATCGCCGCGGTCGGCGCGCTCGCGCAGCTGCGCCGAGTACGTGTACTGCAGCCAGTCCATCATATCCTGGTACTCGACCAGCGAGGACGCGCGAGCCATCAAGGTGGAAAACAGGTCGTTGTCGACCGCTAGCGACTGCCACAAGTCTAAGGTAGCTTTACGTTTCTCCAGCATGGCGTGAAAGTCCATATCCAGCATCACAATCCGCCACAGATCGTCGCGGGTCAGCAGCTGCTCTACCTGCGGCTTCTCGCCTTCCGAGCCGAGCCGCGAGTACACGAGGTAGTCCTGGCGGTGGTGCCAGATAAAAGGCACCTCCAAGGCCTCAAAGGCAATAGACTCAAGTACTTTCACTACGGCGTCGCCAAACGGCGCCCGCAGCTCGGGCTTGACCGTGAACAGCAGCCGGCGTTCTTGCACCATTGCCCGCGACACCCACTCGCGTTTTTCCTGGAACTCGCTGTCCGAGAGTTCGTAGCCGTATTTAAGCGGCTGCCGCAGCTGCTGGAACCGCTCGGGCACGTCCTCGGACCGAATGGCGTTGTCCTCGGCCGTCAGCATGCGCGCCGCCAGCTCGCTGGGCTCAAACACATCCTGCAGATCCAGCGCACGCTCCTGGTCATCCTCGCGCGCGTCCAGCTCATCTTCGTGCTCTAACGCCCACCCATAAGTGTCGCCATCGCCGAAGATCTCAAAAATCTCGCCGATCTTGTCTTCGCTAAGACCTTCTAGTTCGCTGGCCAGACTGGCCCGCGCCGACGCCCGCATGCGGGTCTGAGTCTCGCGCTCCTCCTGGCGGCGCGCGGCCTCTTCCTCGTCCATCTCGTCGTCGACAATAAAGTCGTCGAACTCGCCGCCCGAGGCGCTGCCGGCATCACTGCGCTCCTCGTCGTCGCTGAACATGTTGGTGAGCTCGCTCTTGCGGTCGCTGCCGCCCAGCCGCTTCAGCCGCTTGAACCGCCCGCCACTATCGTCCTCGTCGCCGGCGGCGCTGCGTACAAGGTCCAGATCGTCCTCGTCGAGCTCAAAGGTCTGCGGGGCGCGCGCGCGCTTCTTGGCCCGCCGTTTGCGCCGCGCCGCTCGGGCGGCCGAGTCCTCGCTGCCGGCGTCGCTCGACTCGTCGTCCTCATCTACAATAAAGCCCTCGCGGACCTTGGCCAGCTCCTGTTCATCGTCCTCCTCTTCCTCGGACGAGTCGTCGCTGCCGTCCGCGTCATCTCCCGACGGCTCGGGCGAGCCCTCGTCGTCATCAACAACTGATTCAGTGACCTTGTCGGCAACTGATTCGGGCACCTGCTCGGGCTCGGCATCGGGAACGGCGCGAACGTCTTGCACGTCCTCCTCGTCGCTGTCGTCAATGCCTTGCAGCCGGCGCATGTGTAAGCGTGAAAAATTGGGACTCCTCAACCCTTTTCTTCCTGTCTCACTCTGGCTCCAGTTCATACAGCTGTAAATAACTATTTAACCACTTGCATTTTTCTTTTTAGGTTTCTTTCTTTTCTTTTCTTTCTTTTTTTCTTACTAGGCCGACAAGTCGGCCTGTAGTTCCGCTTCGCGGAAAACAAGACTAAAGAAACGAGACTAAACTGTAGTTAGCTGTCTTGGTTATAAGTCAACCAGTTTTCAACCAGACAACTGGCAAGCAATCCTTTCCGCGGAGCGGAAGTACAGGCCGACTTGTCGGCCTAGTAAGAAAAAAGAAAAAGGAAAGTGTACTGTATATGTACTGGTGTATGGCCAGTTAAGATGAGTGTACAGCAGTGGGACCCTTTCCCTATGCTCAAGCTCGTGCTAGTGCTGGTCGCAAGCGCTGTGCTTGGCCTGAACGTGTATATCTACAACTACCCGGTCTTGCATGGGTGTGGGTTTGCCCGCGACGCGGATATCAAGATCCTGGCGTTCGGCGACCCGCAGATCACCGGCACAGCCGCAAATACGTCGCTGCGGAAACGACTCGACGTGTACGGCAACGACCGGTTTCTGGCCCACGTGGTACGTACGCTGCGGACAAAGCTGGAGCCGCAGTATATGTGTGTGCTAGGCGATCTGATCTCGTCTCAGTGGATCGACAATGCCGAGTTCCATCGCAGAGCCGACAGGTACGAAGCGATTTTCCCCGGGTCGGTGCCGGCTCCCGTGATCCTGTACAACATTTCCGGCAACCACGATATTGGGTACCATGGCGAGATGAATGAGGAGCGCGTGGCCCGGTTTGAGCAGCGCTACGGCATGGTCAATTTTGTGCACGAGTTTTCCGAGCCCCATCCCTGGCGGATCGTGGTGCTTAACTCGATGGCCATGGACGGGCCCTCATCGCCGTTCCAAGAAGACACGTTTGCGTTTCTGGAAGCGTTGAAAGCAAACCCCTATAATGGCCAGACGGTGCTCATGCTGCATGTGCCGCTCTACAAGCCGGACGGGGTATGTAAAGACAACTCGTTTTTCCGCTTCTATCCCTGGGGGGCCATCCAGGAACAGAACCATCTTAGCTTCGACGCTACCCAGCTGCTTCTTACGTCGGTATTCGGCGGCCACGACAACGGCATCATTCTTACCGGCCACGACCACGAAGGATGCCTCACTACTTATAGATACCAGGACGACCAGTGGCAGGTGCAGTCTGGGCTTACCCATGGCATCAAGGAAGTCACTGTCCGCAGTCTCATGGGCGAGTACGGCGGCAACGGCGGCCTGGTCAGTGCGGTGTGGGACTCCACATCGCAGCAGTACGAGTTTAGTTTCCAGCTATGCCGATTCCAGGTCCAGCATCTGTGGTGGGCCACCAAGGCGATCACCATTATTTCGCTGGCAGCGCTCGGTCTTTTCGGCGGCTATCTTACTTTTGTATAATCTACACAATCCATTTTGTTTGCATCCTTTTTTGTTATTGTTATTATCGTTATTGTTGTTTTGATTTAGGTTTTATTTTTTAGACCGGCAAAACCGGTCTATTTTTTCCGTAATGTGGAACGAAAATATATACACTAAAATAGAAACTGACCGGGATGCTCGTTTGGGTTACTATGATGCATGCATGGAACGCCCCCGATGCCCCCGGGGCCCCGTCAGCCTCCCGGGTTGGATAAGCACAAGTGTCATCAATTTTCTCCCAGCTCGGTCTTTTTGCCATTCTCACTATGAATCCCGCAATTACCAACGTGGTTATCATGCTCGTAATGATGCAGGTGTCTCGCCGCCTGGACATGGAAGACCCGGATATAATCAACTACATCCGCGCTGCGTACATTATCTCCACGCTGCTGATTGCCGCTCTCTACTTCTACACCCGGATGGTGATCGACAAAAAGAAGGACCTCACCACCATCAAGTACATGGAGCAGCCCGGTGCGTTTGCGCCCGAGGGTGAGAGCAAGGTGATTGTCACCACCGTGCATGAGTACGATCTGGAGCAGGTCAACAGCGCCCTCAAGGGCATGCTGCAGGGCATCGGTATGATGGCGTTCATGCACCTGTACATGAAGTACACCAACCCGCTGGTCATGCAGAGTGTGATGCCTCTCAAGTCGGCGCTGGAGAACAAGATCGTCCAGATCCATATCTTCGGCAAGCCCGCCACCGGCGACCTCAAGCGGCCCTTCAAGAGCCCGTCGCTGTTCGGCAGCCTGACTGGCCAGAACGATTCCGCCGATAAGAAGTCGGTGGAGGCGGCCGAGACTGCTGGCAAGGGTGGTGTCAAGGAGGAGTAACAAGTAAAATATCATAGTCGTCTGTCCGTGTGTAGGTTCTCTCAGTCAACATAAACACCAAGTAACAACCCCAGGTAACAAAACCCCCAGGTAATAAAGAAACAGAACCAAGAAAGATCTACTAAAAGAGCATCAAAGGACCTACAGTAGCACCTCAACAGTTGTATGTTATTGTGCTTGGGTAGGCTGTGTTGTATGCTGTAAGGGATGGGGCGTAAGGACATGTGAGAGCTGGCGGAGGACAATCGCGAGCTGGTCAAGATTGGCATGGACGCTTTTGACCTGCTCTGCAGCATCTTTGTATTCCTCGCTAAGGTCTGCGAGCTCGTCGAAATTACCGACAATGTCCTGGACGGGGAATCCTTCGGAAGCCTGCTTAAAGGCATCGTCAAACTCTTTTAACCGCTTGCTGGTAAACTGTTTATACAGCTGAACAGCTTTATTAGAAACTCCATGGCGGCGGTCGGCCACATCACGCGCGGCTACCCCCACATCGGCGAGCACCGAAAACACCTGTCGGTTAAGTTCCTTATCCAGCGGCGTGACGCCGTCCTGCAGCTCACAATTGTTCTGGAAATACTCGATATTGTCTACCGGCGCGTTGCCGACTTCCACCGCATAGCGGGCCATTTCGAATGCCCGTTTCACCTGCGCGTGCGCGAACTCCTGGGCTTTGTCGGTGACGGCACTGCTTTCAGGCGGAATCACGTCGTTCACGCATTGGGTGATATTTTCGTTAAGAACCGAGTATAAATAGCGCAAATCGCCCGTACTCAACGCGACTCGGGTCGGCCGGTCGCCCATTTTAATTTAGGATATATTTTGGCGGGTCCTTGGCGGCTGCCTAATCTTAGCTCACGGTGTTCCTTGCCCCGCGCCCTACCCTGAAGCCGCATCAGTTGCCGGGCCAACCGCGAAATCGTAAACAAATCCTCCCGCCCTGTAACTCCCAAACACCCCCTTTCATCCCTCTTGTTTATTTCGCAATGAAATCCGCTGCGGAGCGTTACTTGCATACCGTGGAAACCCATGCGTTGGAAGACCGCAGCAATGCGTCCTTCAGGCCGGGTGACCGCGCCAAGTCGGCCAGTCCTCGCAAGCCCGTGGATTCTCCGCTGAAAATCAGCCCCATCAGAAATAAACCAACCCCCCACAAGTCTCCCTTGCGGGTGATTACTCCCGTTCGGGCCACTGGGTCGCCCACGCGCGGCTCGGCCGCCAAATCGTCGCCGGGCCGTGCCGGTACCCGCTCGTCGCCGGCCCGCAGCGCAGCGCGAGTGCCCGCTCCTGATTCGTCGCGGGCATCTGCCGCTAGCCCGGAGCGCACCAACAGCCCTATTAAGTCGGCCATGGATCTTTTCGGCGATAAGTCGGCGCGGGTGGGCCCGCCGTCGTCCCACAAAGTGCCGGTTGTGGTTCCTGCAGCCACTCCTGCACCCCCCGCAGCAGACATCTCGCAGGCCAGCGAGATCCCCGGCCACGGCCGCAAGCGTCTCCAGCACCTCCAGGAGAATGCGCCTGCTGTTTCGTGGGACCGCGAGCGCAAAAACCTGCAAGCGTACGAGTACCTGTGTCATGTAGGCGAGGCCAAGGAATGGATGGAAGGCATTTTGAAAGAACCGCTTCCCGGCGCGGCCGATCTGCCATTGAAGCTCCAGGACGGCGTGATTCTGGCTAAAATCACCCGCCATTTCCGGCCCGAGCTTGCCCGCCGCATCTTCGAGCACCCGCGTCTCCAGTACCGCCATATTGACAACATCAACTGCTTTTTCTCGTTTATGGCCGATATCGGGATGCCCGATTTGTTCATGTTCGACCTGGTCGATCTGTACGAGCGCAAGAACATACCCAAAGTCATCTACTGTATCCACGCGCTCTCGCATATCCTCGCCGGTGAGGATCTTGCCCCGGTCATGGACGACTTGGTGGGCAAGCTGGACTTCACCGAGGACCAGCTCAACTTCACTCAGAAGGATCTCGACCGCACCGGCGTCAAACTCAATTTCGATGCCATGAACCGCCACTTCCGGTCCGTGAGCGCCGCAAAGCAGGCAGGAAACGCTGTGCCTGTCGCTGCCATCCCCGAGCTCGAGCAGCCTGAACAAACCGAAGCTCTGGAACAAGATTCTGAACAAGAGTCGGAACAAGCATCTCTGGATAGTTTGGCCAAGGATGTGGCGGCTGTTAAGCTCAGCGATGAGGAGATCATGCTCATGGAGCTGGAAGCTCTCGAGCCCGAAATCACTGCCCTTCAAGCCCTTCTTTCCGGCACTCTTGTGAGACGGACTCTACAAGCGCAACGCACCCGTCTCTACAGCTGTGAAGCGTCCTTGTGTCGGCTGCAGGCTATTACGCGGGCTAACAAGGCTCGCAACCAGTCGCCGATGGCTCGCTATATCAACCAGCGCAACGACGCCCTGGAAAGACTCCAGGCAGTCGCCAAGGGCAATATGGTCCGGACCCGTTTAGATCGGTTGGAGGTCGAGGTTCGCACTAATGCAGCGCTGTACGAGCGCTTGCAGACCGCGTCGCGCGCGTTTATTGCCCGGGAATCCTATCGCCGCGCTCGTAATACTCTGGTGGCCGGCGGCTCGCAGTGGCCCACTCTTCAAGCGGCTATTCGTGGCAACCTTGTGCGGTCTCACATTGCCGAGCAGCGCGAGGCTCTAGAAGCTGCTAGCCGCGAAATTATCGGCGTGCAGGCGGCTTTCCGCGGCCTGATTGCCCGATTCCATCAAGGCTGCATCTACGACGATCTTGACCAGGAAATTGTTGGGATTGTGGGCTTCCAGGCCCGCGCCCGAGCTGCTCTTTGCCGCCGCGACCTCATGTTGGCCACTAATACCTGGACAGTGCATGAGGATAAAGTGCGGACTATCCAGAACCTATGGAGAGCCCGGCGACAGGCGCTGGCCTATCAGTCGCTCATTGCCGACCCGAACCCTTCGTTGGCCACCATTAAACGGTTTGTTCATTTGCTGAATGATAGCGATGCCGATTACCGCGAGGAGATCGAGCTGGAGGCCGCCCGCAAAGACGTGGCTACTGGTGTGCGGGCCAATGAGAGACTGGAACAGTACATCGACCAGCTCGATACCAAGATCGCGTTGCTGCTGAAAAACAAGATCTCCTTGGACGAAGTGGTAGCTCATATGCCCACGGCTCCCCCCAGCGAACTGGACCAGGCGATGCGGGCCAGCGGCAGCAGCGGGATGTCCTCGCATGCCATGACCGATGACGCCTTTGACCTCAAGGCCCTCAACAAGACATCGCGTCGCCGTCTTGAGCTCTACCAGGGCATGTTCTACATTCTGCAGACCAAGCCGGTGTATCTTGCTCGTCTCATGCACTACTTGGAGACCACCAACATGAGCGAACGCGAAGGCAAAGAGGCGGCGGAGCGGGTGCTCAAAGTATTTGCCAATGCCAAGAAACCCCGTGAAGAGTACTTTTTGCTCCAGCTGCTGGCCAAGTCGCTGCAAACCGAAATGGACCACACCAGCTCGCTTTCCGAGTTCGTGCGCGGGTCTTACCTGGCTTGGCGGACCGCCGGCGTTCTCAACAAACGCAAGGCGAGCTGTGCGGCTCTCCAGACAGTGCTGGGCTCCGCTATCACCGAAGTGTTGTCGCAACCGGACCTCGACCTCGAGAGCGACCCGCTGGCCATCTATCGTGATTTGATGGCCGCCGAGGAGCGCCGAGGATTAATCCCTACCCGCAACGCCAATGTGCCTGTGGATGTGGCTATTCAGGACCCGGAAACGCGCCAGAAGTTCGTGGTGCATTTGCAGCACCTGCGGGAATTGGCAAACCTGTTTGTGGATGCCCTGGAGAAGAACGTCGACGCTCTGCCCTACCATATCCGGTACCTAGCCCGCGAGGTTTATATGCATGCTACCCGCAAGACTGCTGCCGGAGTTGCTCGTCAGTCCAGCGGCGCCGGGGCTGCCCTGTCGCTGGTGGGCAAAGTGGTGGTCAATCACTACCTTTTGCCGGCCATGATTGCCGCTGATAACTACGACATTCTTGACCGGGCCTTGGATATGAAAGAGGCCCAGGCGCTTGGCGCCGTAGGCAAGATCTTCTCGCAGTATGCATCGTTGCAGCCGTTTGGTCCTCAGGAACTGTATCTGCAGCCCCTGAATGAGAGTGTGGTTCAGGCCGCCGACCGGCTCCGCCAGATCTTCCGCCGCATTGTGGACATTAAAGACCTCCAGACTCAGTTCGGTATGACCAACCTCGACGATGTCACGTCGCGGGTGCGGCCTCAATTGACCATCAAGACCAGCGACATTCTGGCCCTGCATTCGCTGGTGTTCCAGCAATTGTCAGTGTTAACCGAGCCCTCGGATGAGATGTTGCGGCCGGTCATTTACCAATTGGGTCCGCTGCCTAACGACGCGCGGGAGATTCTGGATATCGCCCGGTTCACGCAGGTGAATCTCGACCTGAACCCGAGCTACGGCACACCGTCAGCCTCGGCCTCGAATCCTGAAACGGGGCTCCTCACGGCGGCAAAGCGCTGCCTGATCTCCGTGCTGGTGGTCCAGAACGGTACCGGTCTCATGGACGTCCTGGTGGCCCCCGTGTCAGATGAAGATGAGCAGGCCTACGATGTGCTGAGAGCCACCTCTTCAGACCAGGAACTTTCCGGGCTCACATTTAGAGAGTTGAAGCTTCTTACTTTGGAGAAGGTCTTGGAGCTGGAAAGTAGCGGCCGCGTGTCGCGCACGAATGGATACCAGGACCTGCTGAACAGTTTGGCAGACGATATCCGCAATACCCACGACCGGCGGCAAGTGCGGTCGCGGGAATTGGCGTTGTGCTCGGCAACTTTGGCCAGTCTCCAGGACAAGCAACGGTACCTGCAGAAGCGCCAGGCCGACTACAATGACTACATTGAGGAGGCCATGACGCAGTTGCAGCAGCAGTCGACCAACAAGAAAAAGACCACGCTGATGCCCCAGATTCTCGCTAAACTTCTCAACAGAGACTATGGTCGCTACCGCAACGCTAAAGCACGCTTCGGGGCCTACCGCTACCCGGCCGGCCGCATCATGGAGCGCGGGTTGTTGGTGCACTTGAAGGGCTACTCTGACCGCCAGCAACGCGACGTGGTGTTCACATTCAGCTGCGACGAGGCCTCCAAGTTCTCTGTACAGGTGGCTTATAAGGGTATCCAGCTTCCGGGTGGCTCTACGACCTTAACGTTGGACGATCTGCTTAATCGGCAGTACAACAACCAAACCTACATTGATCTATTTGACGATGTCGTGCGGTTTAATACCAATCGACTACTTCAGTTTATTTTCCGCAAGTTCTATGGCGCGGAACAGTAATTGTTGTGAGGAAGCATTTCTTTTGTAGTATTTTTTACTTTAACCTGTTTATTTGACGAGCTGCATGAAGAGAGGAGGGGAGGTTAAGGGTATATAGCACTGCCCGGTAATAGCACGGATATTCGTCAAAAGAATAGTGCTCCCCCCTGTAAAGACCATTTAGAACATCATTCCATATTTTCCAATAACCTTTTTTGGCTCGTATTATAGTGGTTATAGTGATATAGGCCAGTTTATAATTATAGTTACATTAACACAGACTAGGTTAACCTTCGGAGCTTAATCTGCCCGACCGAGGGGGGTCTAAGTTTGCCCGCTGACCGATCAAGATCATCATCAACCTCTCCCCCAAAAAGTCTCCGTACATGCAATTCGCCGAACTTCGCGAACGCGCCAAGAGTGGCATCGCGAAGGGCCGGGCTATCTTTGATGCTTTGGAACCGCGGGAAAAAATTATATTTGGCCTGGGATGTGGCGTGTTGATCGTGTTCATGACGTGTTTCGCCATTTTCCACGAAACCATTCTTAACTGGATGGTCGAGCTTTCAACAGGGTTTAAAACCATTCCCTTTGGATGGATCATTATTATCTTGTTACTATTCTTGGTGTCTTTCCCACCAATGATCGGATACTCGGCCCTATCCATGTTCACGGGAATGGTCTATGGCTTTCCAGGAGGATGGCCCGTGTTGGCGGCTGGCACCGTATTTGGGTCCCTGCTTTCATTTGTGACCTTCCGGTATCTTTTCAAGGAACGGGCAGTGGCATTGGCCCATCGCAACGTCAAGTTCATGGCGTTTTCAAAGACATTGGAACATGACAAGTTCACGTTATTATGGATGATCCGGCTGTGTCCGTTGCCCTATTCGTTATCGAATGCGGCCCTCAGTAGCGTCCCTACAATTCCGGCATGGAAGTTTTTTATTGCCACTGCATGTACGACCCCGAAACTGTTTCTGCATATCTTTATTGGCGACCGAATTGCTCGCCTGGGCATGGCGAAAACAACTACCACCGTAGTGCTCAATCTGCTTTCCATTGTCATTGCCCTTGGTGTGGGCGTGGCTACTACCTACATTATTTACCATCGAACTATGGATAGAGCTGCGGCCATTGAGTCGCAGCGAGGACCTTACGATAGCGTGGCCGGCGACCCGGAGCGGGTGGCTAGCCCCGAGGTATCATTGCATGATTTCGACGTTGATAGTGACGTTGCTTCTTTAGAGAGTGC
This sequence comes from Wickerhamiella allomyrinae, assembly GCA_030581455.1. Taxonomy (NCBI): domain Eukaryota; kingdom Fungi; phylum Ascomycota; class Dipodascomycetes; order Dipodascales; family Trichomonascaceae; genus Wickerhamiella; species Wickerhamiella allomyrinae. The sequence continues at coordinate 147,587 of JAKTTL010000017.1, forward strand.
CGATATGGCCACTTCTGGGGACCGCTTAGCTCCAGTATAAAATCTTGTTATATAGAGTTTGACTTAGAATTGAATTACTTGGAGTACGAACTGGGGGTGCTAAATACCACTACGAATAGCAGTATCTACTAAAACATCCAGAGCATTGGTTCGTGATAGGGATATTGTTTCGTTGCTGAGCTCGCAAAATCGTAGCGCAGGCCAAACATGATCGCCATTCACTTCCGGGAGCTTGGGGATTGTTGAGGGTTCCATTGAGCCTGGTAGCAGTGTTATATCCATTGGTGATCAAATTCTCCACTGTAGTCCTATTATACGTTAACTCGAAAGTCGACACATTGGCTGCCTGGTATGTCATGTTGGTGTTTGGAACGTACACGAGTAGTGGGCCTGATGTTTCATGGCAACCAACAAACATAGGAGTAGTTAGGCGTCCCGCATTCATAGGTACGTTGGGGAATTTAATACCATTCCCCTGAGATGTGAATTGACGGTTATAAGTTTGAACAAGTGAGGAGGCGTTGGGCCAATTGTTTGTATCACCTGAATTGTCAAACGCGACAACGACGTCCACAGGTCTCTCAGGTTGAATAAATGGCTGGAGCGGGATATTCTCGTTATCCTCGCCTCCATCACCAAGTCCTAGCCAGCCTATCTCCCCGATCTCACTAGTGATGCCTGCGAATGGATTCGGCTCGATAACAGCAATGTCGGCATTCGCTTGGCTCAAGACAGTTAGAATCTGCCTCACCAAAATAGCCTGGATACCAGTTAGGTGTATATCATTGAATCGTAACCGAAAATCGTTGTAAAGAGACGAGGATGCGCCAGTTAAGAACGTCGCTTGGTCAAATCCGCCGATGCAAGGCCCCGTAGCGGTACCCGCATTGACTGGGGTGCCTAGATATTCCATATCGGAAAATGCCCGCAAACTTGGGTCCCAGGATCCGAACTCAAACGGATTGAATTCAAGAACAGTGGTGGTGAGGTTCACGTTTTTATCGGCCGTTTCCGCGACAGAGGCCTCGATGGGGAATGGCATCTCATAGTTTTTGAATGCATCTATGTTCCTGATTCCACTCCAAGTAAGACCTTCACCGCCCTGAGGGGCTTCAAATAGTTGGTAGCCGAGCCCCAGGCCCCAGATATCACTCAAGGTGACATTGTATCCTGCATTGGCTTTGGCCATGACGGCGTTAAACATTTCCACGTAGTAGTTGATATTCTTTTGAAGATCGTTTCCATATAGGTTAACCAAGCTATTGTCAAAGTCCCATACCGAACTGGAGCCTTGTAGGGCCGGGATAGTTGTCCAATTGTTGAACACCATAGAACTGAGTAAAAAGCTTCCGCCTGACAGACTGCTAAAGTATGAGCTAGCTTGTAGCAGCCCACCGAGATGGCCCTTTTGGTTTGCCCCCGGCGTACGGGAATCAAGGGCAGCAATCTGCCCGGCACCATTGAGCATTGATCGGTAGCCTCCACCTGAAAGAGCGATAGCTACTCGGATAGGACCGTCCCTGAATAGCTCAGATACGTCTAATCCCACAAGATTCGACTTTTCCAACCAGTCTTGCAGCGCTGGCTGGGTAATACTATCTCTTCCATGCAACCATTGGGTTTCCAAGTTGCTCACAGATGTGGCAGGCCTGGTCAGTTTACGGTCTGCATAGCATGGGATCTCATATGGCGCATAGGACGCGGCCGCTATAAAGGGGATGAGTGCGACTACCAGAAGAAGCATTGTGTATTTCGTATCTGTGGCGGCATTATATAGATTTATTGATTAACTTTTAATTTTTTTTCTTCGAGGTGTGCAACTGCATAAACCTTCTTTTGTGCAACCGTTAGGAGCCGTTACGGACCTCGGTAATCTCTACAGTCTGCCCGATCACCTGATGAGTTCGCTATCCATTCCGACCCTATTACAGGAGATGGTCTGGTTGATCTTAAAGGTATATGGCTAAGGATAAGTATGTTCTCAGTTCTGAAAATAAGGTGAGATTACCATTAATTACCATCCGTCAAATATTATGCAGGCATCAGCCCACCAGGCTAAGTGGGGACGCAGGGCTTATGGCATGTGGAGGTTCAGTACGGAGCCCTACCAAACTGGCCTTTGGAGGGCCTTGGACTAGCCCAATGCGGATCTGGTAAAATCACTTGCAAAATTATCAGATCTCTGGGATATTGAACAGGGGCAGATTTTCGAAGAAAAATCCGATATAGTCTAGTGGCTAGGACGTCACGCTCTCACCGTGAAGGCCAGGGTTCAATTCCCTGTATCGGAGTTCATTTTTGCTTGTCAAGCCAGTTATTTCTGAACCTCCAGTTAACACCTATCTTCGCGGCAGATGTTGGGGAGCCGTCTTTTTCTGCTTGAAAAATCTATTACAAAAAAGAAAGGCCGATAATTTTTGGGACAGATAGCTATAGTGTCTAACTAGTCTAGTTATTTAGGGTACATAGTTGAAGAACGAGAGAACGAGAAGAATCATTGACACTTGTTTTGTATTTCTTTCATTTTCTTTTTTCTTACCAGGCCGATAAGTCGGCCTGTAGTTCGTCTTTGCGGAAAGCGGCCTCGCTTTCAACAAAGTCGCAAGGAAATATTCACTAGTGCAATGTTGAACACATACATAACCTACGAATCTGAACCAGTTGCCTTGGTTTTGCTATGGCACTAAGTTAGTACAGAACATCAAATATGATATTTCTTAGAAGTTAGAAGGGATTCTTAAGGGGTGCTAATGGTATTCTATATTTTGGCCAAGGAATAGCGGAGAACATGTAGGGTACGGGCGGCTGCGCACCGGGGCAAGTGGGTGACCTGGAGAAAACCCTTGGGCCTTGGGACCGACCAATCACATTTAGTTACCCTGCGCAGGCTCCCAATCAAATCGGCCCTGGCCCCCCCATCTTACCTACACACTTGTCGTGAAGAACATGTTTTCCCGAGTCCTTCCGTCGCTGAAGCGCAACTCGCTGCGCTCGCTGCGCACGCCCATGCCGTCGCTGGCCCGCACGATGGCGTCTGCCAAGGACGCGCACGCCGTCGGCCACATCAAAGGCGTGATTGGTGCCGTTGTCGATGTCCAGTTCGACCAGGGCAAGCTTCCTGCCATTCTCAACGCGCTGACCATCAAGAAAAAAGACGGCGAAGACCTTGTTTTGGAGGTCGCGCAGCATCTGGGTGAGAACACCGTGCGTACCATTGCTATGGACGGTACGGAGGGTCTTGTCCGCGGCGAGCCGGTGGAAGACACTGGCGCCCCCATCACCGTGCCCGTAGGCGAGGGCACTCTGGGCCGCATCCTTAACGTTATCGGCAAGCCCGTGGACGAGCGCGGACCCGTCAAGACCGACGCATACCGCCCCATCCACGCCGAGGCCCCGTCGTTTGCCGAGCAGTCGACCAGTGCCGAGGTGCTGGAGACCGGTATCAAGGTGGTGGATCTGCTGGCCCCCTACGCCAAGGGTGGTAAGATTGGTCTGTTTGGCGGTGCCGGTGTCGGCAAGACCGTGTTCATCCAGGAGCTGATCAACAACATTGCCAAGGCCCATGGTGGTTTCTCGGTGTTCTGCGGTGTCGGTGAGCGCACTCGTGAGGGTAACGATCTGTACAAGGAAATGATTGAGTCCGGTGTCATCAACCTGGACGGCGAGTCCAAGGTGGCTCTGGTGTTCGGCCAGATGAACGAGCCCCCGGGAGCCCGTGCCCGTGTCGCCCTGACTGGTCTGACCATTGCCGAGTACTTCCGTGATGAGGAGGGCAAGGATGTGCTGCTGTTCATCGATAACATTTTCCGCTTCACCCAGGCCGGTTCCGAGGTGTCGGCTTTGCTGGGCCGTATCCCCTCCGCTGTGGGTTACCAGCCTACTCTGGCCACCGATATGGGTCAGCTGCAGGAGCGGATTACCACCACCAAGAAGGGCTCCGTCACTTCCGTGCAGGCCGTCTACGTGCCCGCTGATGATTTGACCGATCCCGCCCCGGCCACTACCTTCGCCCATCTGGACGCCACCACTGTGTTGTCGCGGGCCATTTCCGAGCTGGGTATCTACCCTGCCGTGGACCCTCTGGACTCCAAGTCGCGTCTGCTGGACGCTTCCGTGGTGGGCCAGGAGCACTACAACGTGGCCACCAAGGTGCAGCAGACCCTGCAGGCCTACAAGTCGCTGCAGGATATCATTGCCATTCTGGGCATGGATGAGCTGTCGGAGGCCGACAAGCTGACGGTGGAGCGCGCTCGTAAGATCCAGCGCTTCCTGTCGCAGCCGTTCGCGGTTGCCGAGGTCTTCACCGGTATCCAGGGCCGCCTGGTGCCTCTCAAGGACACTGTGAACTCGTTCAAGGAGATTCTGGAGGGCAAGTTCGACAACCTGCCCGAGGCCGCCTTCTACATGGTTGGCGACATCCAGGAGGCTCAGTCCAAGGCCGAGAAGATTGCTGCCGAGAGCAGCTAAGTGTTAGACTAGATCGAGTATAGCCATTAGATAGGCATTTAAAAGTCTGTCGTTGCCATCTGTTGATTGCCCCCTGTCGTAGAAACCAAGCACCCCTAGCATCCTAGACGGCCGGACAAACTTTTCAACTTTGGTCTGCTCAGGTCCTTGGCTATGTATGACTAAGCACTAGCGAACAATAGTGAAACACAAGAGTCCACGCTTGTGTTTGTCTCAAGGCCAGTTTAGTTGTATTAACTTGTTTTCAACTTTGGACCCACTTGCTCGATACCTCCAGGGATATACTGAGTAACATCCGACTAAACAATATCTCATTGTCAAAATCCAAGCGCCCCTTCTCTTGGTCCTAAGAGCGGCTTTACTTTTCGAAACTTGTTGTGCTCGGCTGCTAGCCCACCATTGTAGAGCCTCTTAGACAGATCATTGGGCCCTATTTTCCGAGTTTATATCCCTCAAAGAGGTGGATTGTGTGCGGCGCTGGTGTCAACACTGATAGACACGCGGCAAGGATGGGCGCGCCGGGCGCCCCAGTCGTATCGGGCTCGCCGGGATCGCAGGACGATGTTCTTTGCAGAATATACCATTTTAAGGAAGTATATTGGAGTTTCGTGGTTCAAATGGCCGCCTTCCTCCGACGCCCTTTTGGGCGCCAGCTGGATATCGCTGTAGGACAGCTACGGGGACAAAGTTTGGACTGGTTCTGAGCAAACCGCACCTCTACAAGCCATTTACGGGGGTCTCATCCGGCAATTCCTTGTTTTCAGCACAGGCCATTTGGATATGCACGATTTTGCCCTGCAGCAAACTCTAGAAGGCTTCTGCACTTCCCATAAACCGGTTTCTGCAGCTTACTAAACTCTGCATACTGATCACCCCAGGCCGTGGTGGAGCGCGCGAGCCGCGCCCGATCCTCTATAGCTAGCAGCTAAAAAAGCGGGTAGAATTAAAGCTAGAGCCTAATAAAGCATTTTCAACCACTTTTTAGGGTCGGCGAAAGCGCATTGAATGTCTGGATAATGGGCGCGCGCTCCCATTTATGCAGGAAAGGTGGCGTAGCTAAGGGAGTTTACGGGACCTGCATACGGGCTAGGGTCCCTAAATCGACATAAATCGACCCAGAGCTCCGTTTAGACACCTTTCGCGAGGCTTTCAGCCTATTTTTTTCCGGTAGCTAGGTTACTTAATTTTATCCAAATCCATTCAAACTGGTGCGCCGAGTGTAGCTGCCCAATTGCGCCCAGGATCGCGATTTTGAAATCCGATACTCGATCAGAAGTGCCTGCGTCAGCCCGCATGATTTGTAAAGACCATAATCCGGCGCTCCCCTAGACCTTGCAGCCCAATTTATTATATATTCAGCGCCCACCCCCCAACTTTTCTCCCTCATGATTGAC
>JAKTTL010000018.1:0-152820 GCA_030581455.1 Wickerhamiella allomyrinae
ATATTTTGTTCAAATACTGCTTTGCGGGATCGGCGCCGCCCGATGCCAAAACCGATGCGGCCTCGGGCCCTGGCGCTACTAGCTCGGCCCCCCCTCGTCTTATTATCAAGCCAACGACTGGACAAAAAGATCCGCTCCCCCCATCCGCTGACCAACAACGCCACATGGCCGGGCAAATCGATACCGCCTTTGACGGGCAGATCGAGTCATATTTGTTTGCGGACGACCGCGGAAAACGCACGTTCGATGCTTTTGATGCTCTGGAGCCGCTCAATGACTCCCCCTCCGATGCCGGCCTGAAGACAGAAGACCCTACCCGCGAGACCCGCAAAGCGGGCCGCAAACTGGATCCCAACGAGCCCGAGTCCAAACGGCGGGCGCAGAACCGGGCCGCGCAGCGCGCCTTCCGCGAGCGCAAGGAACGCCACCTCAAAGACCTAGAGAACCGAGTGCAGGAGCTCGAACAGTCGTCGCGGTCCTGGCAGAACTCCAATTTAGCCCTCCGCTCAAAACTGTCCGCTCTTGAGCACGAACTCAATGGATACCGCACTGGCCGACTGAAGCCGACCGGGGCAGCTGGTGCTGCCGATGCTGTCGGCGCTGTTGATGCCGTGCCGGGCCCTGCTGCTACCAAGCAAGGACGACTAGATTCCATATTCGGATGGACCGAGTTAGCCACCCCGTCCTACGGCGCCGATACCAACGATCTTCATGGACCGGCGACGATTCTGCCCGGACCGACGGTCCCGGGGTCGCAGGACCTCCATGGGCCCGCCACCGTGTTCCCCATGGGTATCCCGGGCGGCTCCACGGGGCCGTCGACAGCCGGGTCCACCGGACCGTTTTCGGATCTGGGCTTTAGCGACGACGGCGCCGTTTCCAGCCAGGCCATTGCCACGGGCGGGTCGTCATCGGCCAAGAAGGCGCCTGTGTTTGGCGAGTACGAGTCGCCGCAGTCGGTGTCGTCGACGTCGCAAGGCGACGAGTTCTGTGACCAGCTGACCCGGATCGCGTGCCCCGTGAAGCACGCGCTCAAGGGCGGCACCGGTCTGGAGCCGCAGATTGCGTCGGTGGTGGCCGAGCCGTGGCAGGATGCGCCCATCGGGCTCAGCTACGGGTTCCGCGAGGCAGGCCTCAAGGACGAGCCCCTGGACCTGCCCGAGCTGGTCAACGCCGACTACGGCTTTTTCGACCCGCTGGACGACCCGTTGGTAGACCCGCTGGCGGACCCCCTTGGGGAGTCGATCAACGACTTTCTGGGCGGGCCGCTGGCCGACCCTATCGTGCCCTTGGAAGACCCGCTCACAGACTCGATTTCGCCTATGGCCGATAATGGCGATATCACCGACCCTATGGACCTGAAAAGCCCGCACGCGCAGCCGCCGCTGCCGCCTCGAGACTCGCCAAGAATCACTCGCCGCGATGCTAATCCTGCTACCGCTACTACCGCCGGCAGCAGCTCGCAGCCGGCCGCCAACAGCGACGAGGTCCCGGCGCCGAAAGAAAAGTATATGAGCTGCGCAGCGGTATGGGACCGCATCACGTCGCACCCCAACTTCGACGGCATCGACATTGGCGATCTGTGCTCAGAGCTGCAGTCCAAGGCCCGGTGCTCCGATTCGGGCGTGGTGTTAACGGAACGAGACGTGGAGTCGGCCCTCACCAAGACACAACCGGCCAACCGGAGATGACGACGGGGCCCCGCAGGTCACTGCGGGGTGGGCCCCCTCTAGTTTTATTTAGCTTACAGTACCAATTTATTTCGCATTCCCCCAAAGAAACAGGGTCTTTACATAGTGTCTACGGGGATGGAGCTCGCTAGAGCTCGCTAGAGCTCAATGGAGTTCACTAGAGCTCAATGGAGGTCACTAGAGCTCAATGTAGCTCAATCTGCACCGTTCAAGCGAGAAAGAATTAGTCGGAGCGCATGCGCAGCACAAAGTTAACCACCACCGCAGCCAGCAGGAAAAAGCACAGCATGGTGGGGCCGAAGCGGTCGTCGTAAGGACCAGAGCCGCGGCGGCGGATGGCAGCCGCACGCCAGTGGTAGGTCACCAGGGCATAAGCCATAGTGGCCATGGCCACGAACGTGAACAGGGCGGCCGAGACCTGGCCGATGCGGTCGCCAAAGTTGAGCAGGCCCACAGCAAGGCCGCCCAGAATGACGGTGAAGTTCAGCCACGACAGAAACGTACGCTCATTGGCGAAAAACACTTTCGGCTCGACCCGGGTGGGCAGGGCAATGCGCTTACCGGGAGCCACACGCAAAAGCGGAGCAGAGGACATTGGATGGAGAAAGCTAGTGAGCTCCACCCGCCGTGAGATAAGCTAGCACGTGGGTGCGTTCCCTGCCCTAGCCTTGCCCTGGGCCACCCCCGTTAGGGATTACTGCTCCCAATCGAGCTAGTGCGGGGGGTTCCCTATTGGTAGATGAGGACCCGAGCAAACGCGGTTTTCAATTGGGGCTGGGCATCAAAAACGGCCGAACCGCAAGACACTTGATCGATATTTGGATCTAAATGAGATCTCCTTACTTGTATATAAACCTTATTACTCTCTCTCTTCTACTGCCCTGGCTGCCCTAGCTGCCCTGGCACCCCAGCTGCTGGCTTGCCATTGGGGTTCCACCCAGAAGGAGGTCACACTACCAACTTGCAGGGTGCCGTAATGACAAGGGCAAGGGCATCCCACTTACTGTCAGCTGAAATATTCCGATGTCCAACCCGATGTCCAAACCAGTGGTGAACGTGGCTCGCCATCTGTTGACGCCTCGCTGGAGCGTCCGCGAGCTTCTTAGCGCACCTTTGCAAGGAACTCCGCCTACCCGCGAAAAGGCCGTGCGTGTAGCCAAGCTTGCGGGCCTCGCCATCACGCCTACCATTGAAACCGATTTACTCAACCAACTACGGTTTGTAGAGACTCTCGCGGCTGTTGATACCAACAATGTCGAGCCGTTGGCCCGCCTGGTTGCTCCTATCGAGGCGGTTGATCTTGACGACATGCTGGAGCCGAGCGAGAAGCCCGACAATTGGCAGCCCACTAAGTTAGCGTCCGAGCGGGCTGGAGAGTTCTATGTTGTAAAACAGGGTCTTTCCAGCTAAAAGAGTAACGGTCGTTTTATTTACTTGCCAGCGTCGCCTGGTCTGGGAGAACCTATTTATAGACTAGCCTTAATTTATCCTCTTCCCCAGAAAAACCCATCAAGATCCCGCTTCATCTCGCGCTCGCGATACATCCGCGCGCGACGGATCCGTTCACTCACAATATAGCCGTAGACAATGCCTACCAGCGACCCGGCAACATGTCCGGCATAGTCAAGCCGGCCACCCCAGCGGCCGACCATAGCGGCCGCATTGTAGCCCAGGGTAGCCAGGAATACTACCCATGCGCCTACCGGCAGAGGGATAAACCACAAGGCAAGCCGGGCGTTCGGGGCCAGGTAGCAGAAGGTGCCGAGGGCGCCGAACACCGCCCCCGATGCACCTAAACTAGGAGCCACTGCCTGGCCCAGCATTGCCGGGAGCAGCATGGAGCCCAGCGACGACAATACACAGCCGTCCATATAAGATTCCAGGAATGTCGACGCACCCATCCAGCGGGCCAGCGGCACTCCGAACTGATAGAGCACAAACATGTTAATGGCGAGATGCCACCACTCCTGGTGGGAGAACGCCGAGCCAATCATGCTCCAGACATTGAAGAACCGCGAGTCCTTCTGCAGCAGGCCGTACCGGAACATGAACCGCGACGTCGCGGGCAGTCTCCACATGGCAAAGCCGGCGCAGTTGAGGGCAATCAACCCATACACAATGGACTCCGGGTTGCGACGCACGACTGCAAACGGGGCCGAGTTGACGACATGGGGCAGCACGAAGTAGTCGAAAGCAACCACGCCGCCGGCAAATAGCAGCGGCACCTTCCAGCGGTTCCAGCGGTTCCACAGCGAGTTGCCCTGGAACTGCGAGCCGTTTTGCGAGCCGCCGCCCGAGCGCCACGACGAGCCGAGTTCTCGGTGGGTAGCTATGCGGGCCTTTGATGTGGAAAACAACCTTGCCGAGGAGAGCAAGGAGGGTCTTGGGCCGAGCAGGGACCGCGAACTGCAAAGATTCAATCGAAGCATGCTTAGGTGGGAAAGGGTCTGAAATTTCAGGCCTATGGACCCCCATGGGTGCATGGACCCCCATGGACCCACCAGCCAACAAAGCATATAATAGGGGTATAATAGGGGTGCTAATAGATAACCAAAAATAAAAAAGTAACATTATTTACAAACCAAACGATCGATTCGATCGATTTTTCACGGCCGCAGCTCGTGATGATACATCTCGGTAACAGCATTGATCTTGGCCAGGGCAAGTTGCAGCAGCTCCTTGCGGCGCTGCAAATCCACATGCCGCTTGATCTTAGGGTCCTGCGTGGCCAGCTCCTGTACTTGGCTTTCGGTGAGCCGGCCCAGCTTGGCGTCGAGCTCGCGCGGGAACGAGTAGTAGAAGTCGCTGAGCAGCTCGAAGTTCAGAAACAGCACGGCCGTAGCGGTGAGCTTGTCGGCCACCACGTCCAAAAACACTTCCGGGCACTGGTACTTATTGGTTTTGGACCGGCACCGCGACGACTTGATGGCCTGCATGCGCATGCGCAGGATATCGCACCGTTGCTTGAGAAACGCCGCCTCGCGGCCCTTGTACAGTAACGCCGACGAGAAGCCGAACTGGTCGGCCGGCGGCGCTGGCTGGCCGCTGGCAGCGGCCTGCTGGCGGCCCTCGACGTACTTGACGGCCTGCGCCAGTTTCTGCGAGCCCACCATGGTGCGCAGCCGGTCGTAGGCGCCCTGCGCCTGCTTGAGCTCCTCCTTCAGCAGGTTGTACGAGTGCTCGCGCGACGCCGCCCACTCGCGGTCGTCGACTTCCACTTCGTACTTGTAGGGCTTGATGGAGTTCTCCACCTGGTCGGCCGTCGAGTACACCCGCGCGTCCAGCAGCTGGTGCGTGGCCTCGTCGATAGTCTTAATGGCCAGCGGGTGGTTGCGGAACGGCGACCGCTCGATCACGCCCGCCATCTGGTGGCCAATGGCGTCTTCCAGCAGATACGCCGATAGCCGGCCCACCCCGAGCTTGGTGAGGGCGGCCGACGCCGCGTCCAGTTTAGGCTGCCAAATATACATATCGGGCCGGCTCGACGACATATTGGCCAGCGGCAGGCTATCATCGGCCTTCGGCACCTCGATTTCGGGCGGCATATTCCAGTAGCTCTCGGCCAGCGTGTCCAATACCTTTTGATCCAGCGCGCTGCGCACCAGCTGCTTGACCTGCTCGCGGCCGAACTGCGTAGTCAGGTCCTTGAACTGGCCCTTGAATGTGTCGGTGGACTGCGCCAAGTATGTCTGCGGCGTTAGCACCCGGTCATTGTACTCAACTTTGAACCGGTAGCTGCACTCTTCCAGCTCGCGGCGGATGGCCGCGGTGGTCGGCGCCAGGCTATGGGCCATGCTGGTACTCAAAACGTTCATGAGCTTTCCCCGGAGCGTCAGGACCCCCGTCGAAAGATCTCGGTACTCGGGGATCTTGCCGAAATACTGGTCTTCGTGCTTAGCGATGCTAGCGGTGAGCTGCTTTAGGCCGAACCCGAACGACGGCACGCGGGTCACGACGCCCACATAGCCCATTTCCAACGGGTAGTCGCGGTTCGTGAGCATATCGTAGCCGCGGTCCGGGTCGATCAAGTCCATTTTGGTGATGACGCCAATGGTGCGTTCGCCGCGCGGGTCTACACGCCGGCTCGCCCGTAGCGCCGTGGAGTTGGCCAAGTCCACATCGGCAGCACTAATAGCCAGAATCACGTTCGGTTCCTGGATATATTTGTCGCAGAGGTCGGCAATCTTGCGTTTCAACGTCGGCGGCTGGTCGGCCGACACCACTTGGATGTATCCGGGCAAATCAATCAAGGTTAAGTCCGGCACATTTGGCGAATGCACGTTCAACTGGATGGGATCGTCGCTAACCACCTCATCTGCGGGTACGGCCTGGTTCAGCTCGGTGAGCGTGCGCTGCACGCTGGAGAAGTCGGTGATTTTGCCCAGCTTGAGGGCCGGGAACTCGCAGTACTCGGCGGCCAACTCGGGCGAATGCACCAGCGTGAGCTCAATAGGCCGTCGCGTGACCATATTGCCGCCCTTGGGCAGGAACTCGTGGCCGACAATCGCTTCCAGCACCGAGGACTTGCCGCTGGACTGGCTGCCGATGACCACAATCGACGGCAACAACAGGGTTTCTTTGTCGTCGATTTCCAGCAGAATGTTGCGGATATCGATCATCTTCCTGGTTAAATGAACCATGGTATCATCTTCATCAGCGCTGAGCGCCGCTACCGCCGCAGCGGCCCCGCCAATACCGGCATCTCCTCCTGATGGACCAGATCCGCCATTGCCACTGGAATTGGAATTGCCATTGGAATTACCGGAATGGCCGCCAGAGTCGTCTGAACTACCCGAGCTTTTGCCATTGTATGTGTTATTGGCCATGGCGCCGTTCGCATCGTCGACGGCCTTTTCCAACGTCCCGGCCCCGGAATGAACCGTTTCGGAAACACTATCAAACACGCCTAACAGCCAAGACTGGGCCTGATTTACTTTGTCGGCGACCGTAGATCCTGCCTGCTCCAGTTTGTAGTTGATATACGCGGCGCCGCCCACTGTGGCGCCGACGGCAGCGCCAAAGGTCGACTTTGCAACCTTGAAAATCGGGCCCAGCAACGTGCGCTGAGGGATATGCACGGGTTTTCTGCCCAGTAACAAACCCATCGGAGGCGGCCGGCTCATTATTATTGGCCGCAATTGGCCTGCTTGTAGCAGCAGGCGTCGCTTCATTAGAAAACGCGCGCCCAAACAGAGGGAGGGAGGGGAGGGTTGTTTTTGGATGACTGTGGCACCCTCCCGTTTATTAGTGACACCCCAGCTAATTGACCTGAGCTTGTTAGGACCCAACCCAGTCCCCCCTTCCAGGCCATCCAGACCAACCGTTTTTGAAGCAGGACGGTTTTCAGAAGATTGAGTTAACACCGGTCACTTAAAAAAATCCCATATATGTTCGGCTTGGGGTTGTTATTCTACGTAACAGTGCTCCTGTTGAACGCGGTTGCAATCCTCAACGAGGAGCGTTTCTTGGCAAGATGTAAGTTGGAAACCCGCTAAAAGCGAGGCCTGAAAACAAATACTAACTAGTGATTGGAGATGAGGGTGCTTCGTTCGGCGCTGCTCCAGACGATTCCATCAAAGGCCGGCTGCTGTCGTTAATCAGAGCTATCCGCACAGTGATGAGACGTAAGTGTTATTTGAAGCGTTCTCGACCTCAAAAGCGAGACCCTACACCCCCAGAGCGGCAGAGTACTAACCCCCAGCATTTCTTATTGCGTTTAACATTCTGATTATCGTTTACGAGCTTATTTTGGGCTAATACGAGGCCGCACCCGGCCCCTCTAATAGTTAGAACACAAGTCATTAAATACAGCGCAAAATCTAGGCTTTTTTTGCGCGTCTTTTTGGTTGCCACCACCTGGCGCCGCCCTAGTCCTTCTTTTCCAGCGGATTGTAGCGCAAAAACTTTTCAATCAGATCCACATGGGTCAGGATCATCCGCCGGCAGCAGTAGCGCTTAAGACCGATCTTATCAAGGGCGTCTCCTTCTGAAAGGTTCTCATCCTGCAAATACTCGAGGTAGGTCTCCCATTTATCGCCTACCACTTTGCCGCACGAGAAGCACCTAACAGGGATGATCATGTTAGTAAATTTTTTGGATGTGTCAGGCTAAGATCTCCCGGACGGGAGAACCGGCCTGTCCATAGAGACTATACACAATACCATTAATTATGGAATATCTAGATATTTAATATATAACTGTAATGTGCCAAGTATTGGGCCAAATACTGGGCACCAAAATCGCACCGAATCGGCCCTGAATTGCCCCTGGGCACCTGAATAAGTACCTATATAGATAGAGAGCGTTATCGAACAAAAACACCCAAACCTAATAACGAAAAGGCCTCTTTATGCACAAGCTCAAACTGCGACGCTAGCCAGCCAGTTACGGCAGCCGCTCTTTGCATCTTGGTTACGGAAATAGCCGCCAACGCTACCAGGCCTCCTAAGAGATACCACTTCTTCTCCTTGAGGCCAAGCCTGAACCATTTGTCGAGACCATTCAATTGGTGGTATCCATAGGTGAAAACAAGCAGTACGAGCGAAAAGGCCACCAATGGATTGTGCTGGCTCGACCAAGTAATGAACTTCAGCGAGATCTCACTGCTGTCGCCTAATGCCACCAAGGCACTAAGCCGAGTAGAAGTTACATGGGCAATGACCAGAGCGGTCAAAATTAAACCTGAATTGATCACATTATTGGTCTGCCACCGCCATTTCCCGTAGTTTTTCCGGGCCATGTAGATGCGGTGGGCGTGCAGAATTAACCCGCTGGCAACATGCACTACCACGCTGCCAAATACTAATATCGGCTCCCCGACCGTCGATTGATATACTGCCCGGCCGAACATTAAGGTGGACTCGGCGGCCGGAAGCGAAACAAGCGGAGCCACCACGGTAGCGGCCAGATGCAGGCCGGCAAAGGCCCCAAACGTATAAGCGGAGTAGCGTTGGGCCAACTGCAGGGCCTTTAAGGTTAGATCCCTTGCCTTTGGCTTGCTACTTTTCGGGGCCTGATCATCCAGAGGGCCAGGAGCCACTGGCTCGGGCGGCACGTCGTGCAACATGACAAATGCGAGATCGCTGATAGGAGGGACGGGGCTTTAATTGCAGATACAGCCCGACAATATAAACCGATATTTTCATTCCAGACCCTTAGTCGGCTATCGGCTTGGCATCGGGGCTAGCCCTCCACTGCTATGCCTCATTTTTGGCAGTTGGGTGCCAGATGACTCCCCCTACCACTACGTCATGCCCCGGGCGAACCTGCGCTTTCCAAGTAGGTCTTGCATAGACATGTAGGGTTTCTGCACGGTGGTTCTGAGGCCATAGCTAAGGGGAAAACCGGCCCCAAATTGGCCAGCCAAACCAACTATGGCTCTGGTGATAATTAAATTAACCAAGGATCCGTTATCCACGCCTAGGAAATGGGCATGGATCATTGTTCTTCATGGTTGGCCTCGGCTTCCCTCCCCGGCCCTCCACCTCATGCTATATTAAGGCGGGGTACTCTGAATAAATACTAAGGACAGTCCCAAATCACATTCCCCAATATGGGAGAGTACCCGGAAAATGCGGCTGCTCAGGATGGGACTGACTCGACGCAGTACTTATCGCGAGACTACGAGCTATGGGACGACTACAGCAATGATCCCGACTATGTCGACGATGATTGTGCGCCAAAAGTCAAGCATGAAGACCTCGCTCAATTCCCGACGGTACCTCGCGGTATGGCCCAGCAGCAGCAGTCTTCTGGGGACCATGTAAGGGCTAGGCGCGCAACGGTGGCTACACCAGCGGCAGTGAATCGCGAGCTAACATCCTCGAGGTCTCAGCCGCCACCACAAGCTCATCGCCAGCCAGCACCCCGGTCAGGTCACCCCGGAACGCCTGTTCCTGAAGCATACCCTTGGGATCAAGTGCCTCCCATATCCGCCATGTCGGTTTCTAACCAGGATATCGAGCAGTATAACCAGGTTTTCGACTACTCGCCTACGACCCCAGAGCCCGCCCACCCAACGACTCACAAAAAATGTGATACGTCGCTTGGGCCGGCAATGGATTTTGACCTCGAGGTGGAGCTCCAGTCGCCGTTCACGGACCTCCAAATATCCGGGCAACCCCACATGTTGCAGAGCCCGTCTTTGGATTACTATGGCTCCGGGGACAAGCTGGACCATATGTCCGGCGAGTCTTCGCTTGGGCGCCGGCAGTCAGCCCCAAACTATGGCTATAACGCCTATACTGCTTCGCGAGACCTTCAACTTAGCCGCTCTTACTCTCGCGGAGGTCATCATCCTTACGGTATGTACTATGAAAATGGTGCAGGCTTGCCAGTATCCCCCCGGATGAACCACGGCGGTGCCGGAGGGAGTGGGGCTGGTAGTTCTAGTGGGATGGGTAGTTCTAATGTTGGTTGTACGGGGCCTACCAACAGTGGGTTATTGGGAAGCCCGGGATTGAATCAATCGCCTAACTTACAACCACTAGGAGACGGGCCTTCCCCATACGGTACGCATGCGTGGCCTCCACCGGGCCCACCCATGCCGCAAAATGCCTACCCGCTACCCGCGTCCCTGGGCCGACCTCTGTTGGCCCAACGGTCGTCGGCGAAGCAGGGCAAAGACGAAAAGAAACGGCGCACAAAACGATTGGCACCTCCGGAATTTGTGGGAGATAAGGAGCAGGATAAGGCCGGGTTTTATCTGATCAATTTCCGGAAGCGGGGTGCTTGGCAGAGACGAAAATCGGGGTCCCCGAACAAAACTTGAAACCGCCGTTTGAAACAGCAGTTTGTTTCAATCACGGCTTAACTGTTATAAATTCTTAGTTTCTTCTTAATTTTTCTCTTAGTTTTCTTCTTAGGTTTTTTTCTTAGGCTTTAGCAATAGACTTATTCGCATCTTCTCAACTGCCCCCCTAATAGCCATATAGCGCATAGCCGAACCTCCCAACCCGCACCTGGGCTGCCTGCCCGGGCCTGACTGACATAAGATCCGGAACCACTAAACCCTGAACTATGTCCCGACAGTCGCCAGACGCGACGGATGTCACCCCGCAAGCAAATGGAACCAAGCTGGTCTATTGTATATGTAGGCGCAGCGATGATGACGAGAACATGATTTTATGTGAAAAATGCGGCATCTGGTTCCATCTCGAGTGCGTGAAACTGAGTCTGGAACAAGCGATGCTGGTGCAAAAGTACCATTGTGCCGACTGTAACCGGAAATACGGCCTTGTTTCTGAGTGGGAAGTCAAGTGCCGCTTGGACGGATGCCTTAAAAAAGTCCAGCAGGATAGTAAGTACTGCAGCCAGGAACATGCCCTGAAGTTTTTCACTAGCTGCTTGTCGAAGGTAGTTGGCATCGATGCCTCCCAAGCGGCTCGGCTCATCACTGAAGCCGGCAGTTTAAAAGCGTTTAAGGAATTAGGCACCGAATCACAGCCAGCCGCTGGGTTGGCCACTCCCGAGGAGTCACCAGAAACAAGGGCTGAACCAGCCGGTCACCCAGCCGGCCAAAATGGCAGCTGCCAAAACGGCACGAGCGAACATTCAGACGTGTCGAAATACAAGACGTATCTCCAAAAAGTGATTGATCACCAAAAAAAACGGGCAAGGGAACAATCGATCTGCGGTATGGATAGACACTTATTGGATTATGGCTATATGGCTATCCATAGCGACGACGATGCTCTGGATGAGTCCACCATTTGTGAGAATACGCAATGCGAAAAACATAGTGACTGGCAACAGACGTTCCAGCAGCGGTTTAATATGATGTCACGAGTGCCCCTGCATCCTGTACAGCGTATATGAGATATATATAACTTTATTGTGGTCTTTTAGTGCCTCTCCCCTCCTCTACTATACAACTAGATACAACTAGTCAAAACCTTCTAAACCATTTACTTTTCCTCCTCGTCTTCTTCTTCGTCTTCTTCCTCCTCCTCTTCGTCTCCCTCGTCCTCGTTTTCGTCGTCATCGTCCTTCTCATGCTCTTTATCAATAATCGCGCTGGCAATCTTCCACACTTGAGTGATGTTGTCTTCGGAAACAGAGGCAATTGTCCAGGGTAACGTCGGGTGCCAGTCAAAGTCAAAGATCCGGTTCACATGGCCGCCATGGATAAACACCAGCTCAGGAGGACCCTCGGTATCATCGGAAAGCTCTCTATCGCCTAAACTGAGATCCCAAACCTTGATATGACGGTCCTCGCCGCCGCTGGCCAAAACGCCCTCTAAGACAGGCGACCACCGGACACAGCTCAGAGGCAATGCGTGGCCTTGGATAGTTTTCAGAGCAGTGTCGATGTTGCGGGTATCCCAAATAGACACCGTGCCATCATCGCCAGCAGTAGCGAGCTGAGTAGCCGTAAAAGGACTGAAGTCTAGCGAGTTCACGCCGGTAGTGTGGGCCTCTTTGTTGATGTCTACACGTTTGCCGGAGCGCACATCGAATAGCGACAGCGAGTGGTCCTCGCCAGTGGCTCCTAGCACATTGGCATCGTGCCGAGAGAAGGCCACATCGTTGACAAAGTTGTTGGCCTGGAACGTCCACACCGGCTTTTCCACTAGGGTCTCGGCGTGGTCCTTGATATCCCACAACGCAAGCATGTTGTCCTGGGCACCTGTGGCCAGCACGCCTTCCTGCTGGTACGACCAGTCGAGGGCGAAGCCTTCGGCAGAGTGGAGCTTGAGATAGAAGGTGGGGTCGGGCTTCGGGGCCGGCGCGTCGGTGCTGAACTGCGTGCTGTCAAACACGTAGGCAATGCCATGCTCTCCGATGCTAGCAATCAAGTTCGGGTTCTTGGGCGAGTACCGCGCGCGATTGGGGTCGCCGAAATGGGCGATCTTCTGGCCCGGCGACACGAGATTAATGAGCTTGGCCCGCCCGTCGTAAAGCGCGGTGGGGATATCCACCAAGGCTTTATACACGAAATCAACGTTGCCTGATTGGGTGAGCCCGGCGGTGCCTAACAGAAGGCTATAAGTAGTGAAGAAGTCACTTTTGGAGGAATAGGGCGGCCGGTCCGGGAACCATTGCACGGTCACGGACGGCGTGTCGTTTGCCTTGGTCAAGCACACGTCGTAAAGAAACGGCGACTGCTTTTTCCAGATTTTGTACTCCTCATTGGCAACCTTATTGTTGATCTGCTGCTCCTTGAGGAGAGCTGCGTCGCTGTCGGCCATTGGTGATGACAAAAGCTGCCGGTAGATGGCTGCTTTATGTGTGTAAGGTGGTTTAGTATCTAAGGTGCTTTGGGCTTCAGGTGCGTAGTATAGACTTGATATGGGTAGTTTTAAAAACTTTTAAAAAAATAGAGCCTCAAAATAGAGCCTCAAGTGTCTATGAGAATAAACTTTAGGGCAGGACATACCAAAGAGAATTAAGCAAACTGTCAAGGCAGATCCTTAGAGGTACGTTTAGATCCTCCCCAGAAACTAGTATTCAAAAGAGTTCAAGGGTTCATTTTCATTACCCAGAGGTTGAAGGTACTAACACATCAATGTATATTTATCAATAGAACTAATTAAGCCATTGACAACCCCGATAACAAACCGATATTTATTACTACATGCAATCGTAGACTTTTTTAGTCGCCACCCCGCTGGCGCTTGGCCTGGCGACGGCCAGTACCGAAGATCTTCAGACCACGGTTCTTCTTCTGGGCGCGCTGCTGCTTGGACACCTTGTCGACCTTGGTAGCAAGACCGTAGCGGATAAGACGGTAGCGAGGCTCAAACTTCTTGAGCGACTCGGTGGAGTCGTAGACAAGACCGAAACCGGTCGACTTGCCACCACCGTAGTGTGTCTTGAACCCGAACACCGAAACGGCATCCTTGTCGGCCTTGTAGATAGCGGCCAGCTTCTCGCGAAGCTCGTCCTTGGCGACGTTCGACCGCGTGGGGTGGATAACGTCAATAACAAACTGCGACCGGTTCAGCAAAGGGTTGCGCTGGAACTTGCGTGTACGAATGGTGACCGCGTCCGACATTGTATTGTGACAATTCGCTGGGGACCCGATGCATGGGGTCATCAAAGAGTCGGAGTTGGCGCAGTCACAGAATAGGGCTGCTGCCCTAAAGACTTCCCAAAAATTGGTTTGATTAGCTAATCGAGTATTTACCTAGTTTACCCCCTTGGGGTGTACCTAATACACCCCCTTCATATTCACCTCTTCTTCCCGCGCTCTCCTGTTCACACTTACTTTGTGGACGGCTTCTCAAACGCCTTGTACGATACCATCAACGATTTCAGCCAATCAAGAGAAATCAAAAATAGACTAGCAATAATCAGGCTCACAAACGTGCCCATCCAAATGCCAGGAGAGAAGAATACATAGTTCTCAAATAGCGACCGGTACTCGTCGTCATCCGAAGCTTCCACAGAAACAGTCTTTCCGGTATCACTGCTCACAGTAGAAGTAACCGGGGTTGACCGGTACGAAAGCAGGAAGTTGCCCGAGGCGAGATGGTCAATGACGTTGCGCAGGGTCTCGTCATTCTTGGCCAAATCCTTGCTGTTCTTGAAGTCAACGTTCAAAATACGAGCTTGCGAGTCAACATAGTGCTCGTAATTGCCGGTAGAGGAATCAACACTCACAGGAAGGGCCTGGCAATTGTCCATAACGTACTGCTCAGCCAGTCCCCGATAGTCGGACCCATTCTTGATGGTTGGAAGCACCTTGACGGACTTTGCCTTTGTGACAATGCTATTGAGGAAGGGCATAGTGTTTTCATTGACGTCGCGCTCGGCCAGGTCCGGCTGGCTCACGAATACGTAGGCCGAATACGAGCAATCCTTGACTGCGTTGAGAAGCAGCAATTCTTCGACCCAGTCCATGGCAAGCGCATGCGGCTGGTCAATGGAATCAATCTCCAACCGTTCGTAATTGGATATCAGCACAAATGGCGACGTGCCGCGGAGAGCAGCAGCGGCCGACACAGCCATTGCCAGGAGCCAGATGCGCATGTTGGATGAATCAGCAAACCCTGTCCTGAATAGGTGATTATGATTGTGACAGTGGTCGTGGTCCAATAGCCCAATGGTAACAATTGGTAACAATTGGGCCGGAGACATATATATATGGGCAATTTAATATCGTTAATTGATAAAAAGGACCTCTTGAAAAAGAAGAGTGATTTTGCTTTTCCTAAAGCCATTGCGTTTTTCTGTGAAGGCCAGTCGTAGCCATCTAGTCGTAGCCATCTTATTCGAGCTTATAGTACATGTGTAAACCATTATTCTCTTCTTTGAAAACAAAATGCTGCAGCAACGAGACGTTCATATGCACGGCTCCATAATCCCACTTCGGGTAACGTTCATGGTTGCTGCAGATGGAACGCATGATGCATGCACCATAATCCTCGTGCAGCAGCCCTACCTTGAAATCAATCCAAAGCTGAAACCATCCTTCTCCACGTCCATGGACACTATTGAGAGTGAAGTTGACGCGCTGTTGGGCGAGCCTACGATTGATGTGGACTTCTCCTTCCTACATCGGAAGGAGCGCTACTTCCAGACTCTGCCTCGGCCGCGACGGCAGGAGCCGGCAGTCACCTACGAGCCCAGGGCGCCTGTAGAACACTCCAATCTGTTCAAGAACTTCAGCAGTATTTGCGACGTTGAGAGCAGCCCATCCTGGTCGAAACAGATGTCCAGTGGAGATGGTTGGCACGGATCTAGTCGCGTCAAGCGGCTGTCAATCAATCTCAAGGCCGTCACCACATTCCCCCGAGTAATGCGGGTTCCAGGGCTCCCGAAGCGGCCGAATGATACAGAGGAGGGGTCAAGTGCTCCTCAAACCTATCGGCGGGTCAAGGTTCAGTCAATGGCAGGTATTCCGGGCCAACCTTCCAACCACGACCGACGGTCAGAGCGACCAGGTAACGATATCAGTCGTCAAAGTGCTTGGTACCCACCCACTCAGCGGGACACTGTTCATATGGATCGCGAACAGGACGTCTACGAGTACAATGGATACTATGACCATTTCCAAGCCAGCCAGCCATCCTGCGAGAAAGAGTCAGGAGCTTGTCAACACTGTGGAGCATCTGGTGGATCACAAGAACCTCAGGAATACACTCAGTTTAAGCGAAACGAACGCCAACCACTATCGACAACCTTGCGCAGCACTCGGTACATGAGTCGACAAGATGGCCTTGGGCTGGGTTATGCCCCGCAGGAGCCGCCCATGTCGTACGAGCATAGTACGTTTCCAGCACCAGCACGACGGCATATCACCAGCGACGAGCGATACGATTTCTTGGCAAAGGCAAATCAAGAGTTTCAACGTGAACAAGACGGAGAGCATGCCAAAACAGTGAATGGTAATAGTGGGTATTATACGCGGCCGGCGTCATTCCTCTATCAGAATCGGAAGAGCCAGGTCCCATCGAAAGAAGGCATGTCCGTTACTTGGAATCCAAGTCACAGCAGTACCAGTAGAACCCGGGCACAATCGCAGTTTGTCCCCTCTCAATCGTATCCCTATACCACCTATAGTGGGTACAGCAATAATGCCGTCGAACCATCTGATCGGATGCAGTACCAGGCGCATGGTTACCAGCGGCTTCCTCGCGGTGTTGAGAGAGACCACCAAGGCCGGCTATCGCAGCAAAATCCCATTCCGAGCCACAATGTGGATCTCAATGTTGATCCAATGGAAGAGTATCGCCGGGAGCGCTTGCTCTCTTTTGATTCTCCAGTGGAGCCCCTGCGGATCTCTAAACCACTGTCGGTTTATCACACCCCAGACGAGCAACCTCAGTATTTATCTCCTGATGGTGACAATAGTGCCGAGCCGCAATCACCTCTCAGCTGGTCGCCTTCTTCGCGGGCCCGTAACAGCCGGTTTGGAAACTGGACCTACAGTGCATCCGAGTGCCTTAAGCGACAGAGCTATAAAGGGTTTACTCCTACCAACATACGCCGTTTGGAGCGGGTGGTCCTGGCGGCGTCGCCGCCTCAAGAACCGGCTCGGGTAGAACCCCCAGTGGTCGCCAATCGGAGTAGCGGAGGTCATGGTCGTGGTTCAGAGCGGCCTAGGCGCTATCGAGCATTAGACCCGGTTGACTCTAACTCTGGCCAACATTACCAGGACTTTAAAGGGTACTATAACCGGGATACCATCCCTGACTTTGAAGTTTGTCGAAACCATGGCAGTGAGCGGCGGCGGTCACGGCTGCGGGTCCGTCGGCACTGCTACGGCTATGACAGTGACAGACTGGCGGCCATCCCGGAACCGGATGGTGAAGATAGTGAATTCTCAATGGTGTATACGCCACCGGAAATGCTCAAGCCCACCACGGAAACGCCAATACGGCGGGCCCGGGTCTCGCCAATACTGGCCAAGCAGCGAAGGTCGGGGGCATCGCCATTTACGCAGGTCCGGGTAACCCGACGGACAATGGCGCCCATTTCAAGGCGGTAACAAGTTTCATACAACTGTCCATAAATAAATTTAATCTGTCTTCTCTTGGATGGACTTTAAAGCACCGCCTCGAGGCCCTCCTCCCCCTAACCCCCGTGGACCACCCGCATATTAGCATCCCGCTATAACCACCGGACCCTCCATCTCGCTTCAACGCTCTTTGATGCAACTGGATTTCGATTCATGTGTGGCGTACGGATTCGCCATTTTAGTGGCGGTTTATCTTGCTATCTACGCTATTTGCATTGATCCGGTCACGGCCATGTGGCCCCGACCCGCTCGCAGTTTAGTCCGCGAGTGGTGGGCGCGATTGGCCCATAAAATGGTGGCGATAGTCGTTACCAAGGCTTTGGATATCGAAGTGAAAGGCGATAAGTTCGATCCCCGAGCATCGGCGATTGTTTTCTTGAATCACCAAACCAGCATCGATTATGCGGTAGTCCAGGCACTAGCGACCGGGCTGGATATCAACAGCAACTGTTTCTTTTTTGTGCACAATAAACTCACGCAAATGCCGACATTGTCGCTTTTGTGGAGCCATTTCCGGCCGCGAGGCAACTGGGTGGCCTCGAACAAAGTGCTTGACGACGTGTTCCAAGGCATGCCCTGGCAAGCCCCCTCGGCCAGTCCGAAATGGGTCGTGCTTTTCCCCGAAGCCACCAAATTCACGGCCCGCACTAATCATGAGCATCAATTGCTGTGCTATGCGGCCGGGGCGCCTCCTTTGCATCATCTCCTGTACCCCCGGTTCCCTAATATGGTAGGCCCTATTGAGTATTTCCGGCAGTCCACCATCACTACAGTTTATGATTTAACTGTTTTGTACCAGCGGGTTAGCAACCAGCGGCGGTTTGAGGTCCCCAGTTTCGGGGACTTTCTCAGTTCCAAAAAAGACTGGCGAGTGGTGGTGACGGTGCGCAAGCATGTGATAACGTCGCTGCCGACTCGGCAGAAGAAGCTCGAGAAATGGATTGAGCGGCAGTGGTATGCCAAGGATAAAGAGATCGAAAAGCTGGGGCAGCGGGCTGCCAAAAGGTGAATAAAACAAAACGAAACGAAAGGTATATATATACGGATTATCTAGCTATTCGATTTTTTCTTTCTCTTTTCTTTTTCGGTTCCTTCAAATATTAGCCTTCTCGAGTTCATCGGCAAGCTCATCCACCGACGACGAGGCCTCGCTAGCGACCTGTTCATTTTCAGCGTACCGAGCGTCGCGAGCCCCGGCCTCGAGCTCATGGTCGACCTCGTCCTGATCCTCGTCCTCGTCGCTATCGGGCTCTTCCATGTCGTCGAGCTCGTCGAGCTCGCCAAAGCCGCGATCGGCAAACACCTCGTTGAGCTTATCGACG
This sequence comes from Wickerhamiella allomyrinae, assembly GCA_030581455.1. Classification (NCBI taxonomy): domain Eukaryota; kingdom Fungi; phylum Ascomycota; class Dipodascomycetes; order Dipodascales; family Trichomonascaceae; genus Wickerhamiella; species Wickerhamiella allomyrinae. Next base: position 18,477 of record JAKTTL010000018.1, read on the forward strand.
TAAAGATGGTCCTCGCTGAAATTGTTGCCGTTGAGTTCCAGCAGTTTCAGTTGGGGCAGCTTCTGCTCGACCACTAAAGCAAGCTTTTCGAGGCCACGCTCGTCGATCTCATTGTACTGAAGCCGCAGGGTCTTGAGATCCTTGATCGATTCCGACGCCAGCATCTTGGCCAAAAGGGCCTGGCTGCCCTTGGCCGATAGCAAGCAGTCGCTCACGCCGATCTCCTCAATGTTGGGCCACTTGTCAAGAACGGTGGCCATTGCCTGCGAGCCCGTGGCGGTGAATGTGTTGTCCTGGAGATCGAGTTTCTTGAGCACGGGGGCATGGGCCAGGCCCTGCAGCATCAATGCGGCAATGCCTTCCTGGCGGATGCCGTTTTGGTAGAGCCGGAGTTCCTCAATGGTGCCGTGGGCCTTGATGAACGCCGCCCATGCGGGCATGGAGCCGTTTTCGAGCCGGTTGCGGCCGCAGATCACCGTCTGGAGGCTGGCGGCATGCGGAGCCTGCTTCTTGGCGGCCGCCAGCTTCTCCAAAGCCTGGCCGACCCGCGAGCCGGCCTCGGGGCCGAAGCCGTTGTTGCTAAGATGCAAATGCTGCAACGGCACCGCCTTGGCGAGGAACTTTTCAAGCGGCTCGATGGTCGCAATGCCGAACGCATTGTCGCACAGGTTGACGGTATGCAGGTTGGGCAGCTCCAGCAGGGCCGTCAACAAGTCGTCCATGCTCTGCGGGATCTCCGAGCTGAGGCGGCCGGTGAACATGTCGTCCAGGTTGGCGGTTTGCAGCGACTTGACGGTGCGAAGCTGGCGGGCGACGGCGGCACACGCCTCGACGCCGTAGGAGCTGCCTCCGAGGTTGATGGTGGTCACCCCGTCTTTAAGGTCGGTCAGATAGGGCTGGATATCTGCCGCGGAGTTGAATTTTTGGCCAGGCGGAATACTGAAGCTCATAAGCACACGAAAACGTTACACAGAAACTTTACCCAAAATGTTACGGTATGTAATTTGGGTACATATATCTCACCCTGAACAAACCCTAGAGCATAACTAGAGCATAACAAAGGCCTGTCTTTGCATCACCAGCCATCACCAGCAACTATCAAACACCAGTAATAAACAGCAGTAAAAACTAGTAAAAACTAGCAAAAACCAGAAGGCATCAACCATTTACTTTTTCTCTAAACTAGATAGTCAGTCTACTTCTTCTTGGGCCCTCCTAAAGGCGCGCCAATGTCTTTGCCTCGCAACTTGATGCCCAGTTTCCGCTCGATCTTCGCCAGCAACTGCTGGTTAGGAACCGCCCGGCCCGCCTCGTAGTCGTTGATCACCTGCGGCTTCTCGTTCACCGCCGTGGCCAGATCCTTCTGGGTCAGGTTCTTATCCTGGCGACCTTTTTGCATGGCCTTGCCGACGTCGCCAGAAACCTTGGACGGCGGCGCGACGTTGTCGTCGCGGTCGATCTTGGCCAGCCGCTGGCCTTCCGGGTCGCCCTTTTGGTTGCCGGTGGCGAACTTCTTCTCTACGGCAAGAACGTTGCCGCTGCGGCGAGCAGCGTTGATCTCGCCGGCCGACCGGGCAACGGTTGCGCGAGGGCCGCCGCCGCCAATACGGGCCCGCGAGCCTACGACGGTCGCCGAGTCCCAGTCGGTATTGCTTGTTTGGGGGAGTCTGCTCATGATGGATAGATGCTTATAGAGTGCTTATAGAGTGCTTATAGAAGGGCTATTAGGTATGGTCGTGTGACTAACCTGACTAGCCCTGGTTAGTGACTAGCCTATCGACCCAGAATCAACCCAGCAGGGTCGATTCCCTTTCGACCAAAATAATCTATAGCTGAAACTTACCAACCTAGCCAAACTAGCCTAAAAAGCTAAACCTAGGGCTTTTTTAAGACTTTTCTCGCTCATGCCTATTTCCGGTCCTGACGTCGCGTCGCTGACATGCTCCAACTGGGGATCCTCCGTGGCCAGCATCGCAAGTTAGACTCCCCCTCGTCTCTGTACTACGATGAGAAGCTTATAGTAGAGGTGTCGTACTCGGGAAAAGCCAGTTCCGTGCATTTCCAGGCCATGTTTGTCGCCCACACCGCGGCGCTCTCGAGTGATAAAAGCGATTTGGAGTTCGTGACCGTGCATGAAGAGACGTTCACGCCCCACGGCGACGACTGCTGGCAGTCGGAAATCCATTTGCGACGGCCCAATTTCGACCGCCAGGTCGCTGATGTGCATCTCGAGCTCGTAGCTGTCGCCATTACCGGCCAGGCCAAGCCGGACGAGAAACCTATTTTGGAGATCCAGAGCATGCAGCCGGTACAAACGGACAGTCTGTTCATGCCGCTGATCCAAACCTTGAATTTAGACGACCAGGACGCCGCCGTAGATGTGCCGCGGCCGCTAAGAACGCCGGGGCATTCCAAACAGCCGTCGATGCATGCCAGCGAGCCCGAGGAAGAGGAACGCGCGTCTTTGCAGGTGCCTATGAAGCCCAGTCTGCAATTAAACCTTAGAACAGTGCGGCCCGTGCTGGAAAGAGACCGGCTAGTAGGCCAGCTGACGCTAATGACGTCGCCAGACCTCCATGTCGGCCTGGAACTTGAAAGCATCTCGCTAAAACTGGTTAATGCCACTGCCTCCGAAATGGGCACCGTCAACCGGCCCTTCCAACTGTGTCCGGGCGGTCTGTGCGCGCAGTCGTATAATCTGCAAACCATCTCGACAACGCAGTCGAAGCGATCGGCAACGGTGTCGATCCGCCATTGTGTGTTAGAAGAGTGTCGTCCCGTGATTGAAACGGTGTGGCAGACGGAAGTAGATTTCGACGAAATCAAAGGACCGTTGCCGAAAACGCCTATGCTGGGCATCCCCTCGCCGGCTCCGCGACATGGCAGCCTGGCCAGTTTGACCAATTTGAGCAATAAAGCCAATGCCAGCAAAGGCTCGGCCGAGTCGGTCGGAGGACCGCCTAGTGATGTCGACGATATGTCGGTGAGGTCTGTGCGAGCACCTTTAGGCGGGGTATCGATCTTACTTTCGGGGCCCAACTGGGTCAAAGTAGACCATGACTTTGAGTGGCAAGTCTATGTGGTCAACAAGTCGTCTCGGCAGCGCAAAATCAGTATCTATTTCCACTCAAAAGAGGCGCCGCTGCCTGCTATCAACCCTTATAGAAACGAGGAGCGGCCTTTAGTGGCCGATCTCAACAGCCTTCGCTACCGGTCGGCTCAGCAGGCCGCCTTATTAGGCACCGAGCGAGGGATAGTCGCGCTTTCCAACGAACTCCGAGTCGGCACGCTAGCTCCACACTCGTGCTTTAATTCCAGTATAAAACTGCGCGCCCTCACCAAGGGAACCCACTCGGTGTGGGGAAGCACGGTCGTAGATCTGTTTACGGGCGACATGTACGATACCGGCGAGCTCCTTAGTGTGATAGTGGAGGCCTAAAATAGAAAAGCACCCTTGCTTTTGTTAGCTATAATCTTGTTAGCTATAATTGTCTTACTCGTGTACTATACATATGTACATATGTACATGTAAGGAGAGGCACCTGCCCAGCTGCGTCATGATCTCCCTGTCAAACACCTTGGCCAAAACAAGTGTAAGTGTAAAGAGCTCGTAAAGCAAACTAACAAGCCTCTTCCGGAAAGCGAATTGGAACACGCTGTCAAAAGTAAACTGGACGTTCCCCCCACCGAGCTGCAGGCAGCAATTACCAGTCTTTTAGCTGACTTGACGGCGCGGCCGGAAGCAGCCAACTTCAAGTTTGTGGTCACGGTTACCCAGCTAGACGCCGACAAAACGGGGGCATTGACGACCGTTAGTGGCGCCCATTGGGATGCCCAGCAAGACGGCACCTGGGTGTATCAATTGAAGGGAAAAGCAGCCACCAACTTAGTAGTGATTACCTGGATCAAGGCGTAAATGTAGAATACATAGCTTTACAGTTAGGTTATTTGAGATGGGCCGATTGACGGTTACTTGAGATGGGTTACTTGAGATGGGCCGAGGCCATTTTGAACAACGTCTGGTACAGAAACGCCTCGCTCAGCACCAGCTCCACCTCTTTATCCCCCCAGTCACTGGTGGGCAGCGACTGCAGGAAGATCATTATATCTTGAAAGTCCTTGGTCTTGATCTCATCCTTCCACCGGTTCAGAAACGCCGCGCAGACATACACGTGGAACTCGCTAAACCCTTGCGGGCCCTCCGACAAATAGGTATCCCAGATCCGGATCGTGCAGTGCATGGGCACCTCGCGCATCAGCAGGCAGTTTGTCCACCTAAAACTGAACTGCATGAACTCCACGCCTTCCCGCTGCAGGTGATCCACCAGCCCGGCGTCCAGCCGCGTGCACAGCTCCTGCAGCATGGCCACCTGGCGGTGGATGCCCGGCTGGGCGTGGATGTAATTGTCCTGAATGCCGTCCAGCAGCTTGGTCAAGCACCAATAAGCGTCGGCCTCGATCTCGTCCAGCACGCCCTTCTCCAGCTTGGCCGGGTCGTACTCATGCACATTATGGAACTGGATATGCGGGCCCAAAAAAGTTTGGAAAAACGGGGTCACTAAATCGTTGATGCCCTGCACATAGCCGCTGGCCGGGTGCCGGATGGCCCATAAATAGAGAATCCGTTCCAAGGCCCGCTGCGTGGCCGGGTACGAGTAGAGTTTGATGTGCGGATTCGTGCGCGGCACATCAATCGAGATCTGGTGCCACATTTGCTGGTCCAGCTCGGTGCTGAACACCTGGGCAACGCCATTCTGGTACTCTTGCCGCTTATTTTGCAACGTCTTGGTGCGTCGCTCCGCATTGGCAGGGAGATACCCCAGCAGTTGCTGCCAGGTTTGCGGGCGGAGTTCTTCCGGAATCCCGGTATATGAGAGTCTGCGGAGCTCGGCAATATCCACCGTACTGGCCTCGAGCACGGCTCTAAACCGGCGAATGCGCGACAGCCGGCTGTTCATTTCCTCGCATTCGGCCAACGCCACGGTCTCTCGGGATTCAGATACCTGGTTCGACGATATACTGCGCTCAATTCGCGCCCCGCCCACCAAATCGTGTTCGACATTAGCGTCCCAGTCGTCGTCGAGATCAAAATAGGACTCGCGGCGACTGGTTTTCCCGCCCGCTTTCGGAGTCGAGCTTTTGGGCGGGCCCACGCTGCTGCTGCGGCTATCAGGGTCTTTTTGTTTCGATTTCGATTTCGACTTCGATTTCGACTTCGACTTCGACTTGGCCTTGTCCGGCAAACTGCCCTTCTCGGCATGGGAGTAGCCAGCACCCACCACCCGCTGCTGGAAGTCTGAGTCGTCGTCGTCATCGTCGTCCGGCGCCATGCTGGCAATGCGGCGGAAAAACGTCGATGCCGGTGCTCCGCGGCCGCCGTTCTCGCCAAAAACATATTCGGTGCGGTCGACCTCTGCCATTTCCGGCCGGCGAGGCATGGTTGACAAACTGCTAAATAAACCCCTCTGGCTGCCCCCACCCTTGGGCGACCCTTGTGGGCGACCAACTTAACTAACCTTAAATCAGCTGACGTCGAGGAAGACCTCACTTCCCCCACCTCATCACTCTCTTTCCTCCACCTTACTTTGTACTGCAAGGATCCTTTTTTGGCGACTACCCGGAAAAGTGGATATTAATTGCTATTTTTAGATGCTACGGTTGCGGATATTAGCTAGTGGCCAGCGCAGTTGGCCGGTGGGTTGGCCGGTGGGCCCAGTAGGCCCAGTACCCCCTTATCAAATCACCTCGCTGATAAGCGGGTTAGTGAAAAAACGGTCGATTATCATGACCTCGGAGACGGCGGCTTGTAAAACAGTGCTGGCAAGCACGATTGCCAAGCCATTTGCCGAAGAGCTCAAACAGGGCGTCAAACAGCTCCCCAAAACCCCGAAACTGGTCGGCCTTTTAGCCAACTCCGACCCGGCCGCCAAGATGTATGCCCAATGGACGGAAAAGACTTGCCAGGAGCTTGGATTTGACTACGAGCTTCGGGAAATGCCCAAAGAAAGACTGGAGGAAAGTATTATGGAGGCCAATGACGACGAGCAAATCGACGGTATCCTCGTGTACTTCCCCGTATTTGGTGGAACCCAAGATAAGTACCTGCAGCAAGTAGTTGCCAATGAGAAGGACGTCGAGGGGTTATCGCACACCTATATCCATAACATGTACCAGAACAAGCGGTTTCTGGATGCCAACGAGAAACAAAAGAGTATTCTGCCTTGCACCCCCTTGGCAGTCGTCAAGGTCCTCGAGTACCTCGGGGTCTACAACACCGTTCTGCCATACGGGAACCGGCTTTACGGCAAAACCATAACGGTGGTTAACCGCAGTGAGATTGTGGGCCGCCCGCTGGCCGCCTTGCTTGCCAATGACGGAGCTTTGGTGTACTCGGTGGATATCAACGGCTGCCAAAAGTATACGAGAGGCGACGGTCTACGGTATATCAAGCATGTTGTATCGGACACCGATGTCGACCTTAAACATGCGGCTCTTCAGTCGGATGTCATTATCACCGGCGTGCCGTCGCCCTCCTACAAGTTTCCTATTGAGGACATCAAGTTCGGCACCGTATGCGTGAACTTTTCCAGTGAAAAGAACTTTAGTCCCGAAGTCAAAACCAGAGCGTCGCTGTATGTGCCCATGGTTGGCAAGGTCACCATCACGATGTTGTTGCGGAATCTTCTCCGGCTGTGTGTGAATGCCCAGGAGCGGAAGAAGGCTAGTTAGACAATTAGACAATTAGACATAAGGTTAAGATTAAATAGATCACTCCGAGTCGGAGAAGCCGGCGTCGAAATCGCTGCCTTGGTCTTCTTCGGGCTCGCTGTCCTGGTCGTACTGCCGCTTGAGACCCTTCATCTTGCGGGTTTGCAGCTTGCCAAAGTCCTGCTTGCTCATGTGCACGCGGCCCACCTTATCACCCATGATATCGGTTTCAATGTTCTTTTTGGTCTTCTCCTCGATCTTGGCCCGCTTCATGGCCTGTTTCTCCATATCGGGGTTGGCCGGCTGGACTCGGCCAACCCGGAAATCGAAGCTGGGCCCGATTTCTTCCAGCTCTACCCGCGGCATTTTGGGCGTGCTCGACTTGTAGGTTTTAAGCAGATACACTCGGAAATATACAACAGGCAGCGCAGGGCTGTCTTCGTCAATGTCCTGGGCAGTGATGGAGATCACATGCTGGAGGGCCGCCGGGTCCAGGACATCGGTTTCCTGGCCGCGGAAAAAGTCGAGGAACAAGGATTTAATGTGCTGGAAAGTCGGGTGGGAGTCGAACACCTCGCCATTAAAGCTGAGGATCGGCTTAAGACCGACCTGGAAGGTTGTTTTGCGGAAATCGTTAAGCAGCTTGGCCGATGCAATGCTGAGCTCGATCATGTCGTAGATCTGGTAATTGAACGTGCGCACAAACGTGAGGTTGTTAGGCCGTTTTTTATTGTGCGAGGCAACCACCAGCAACGAGCTATCGTTTTTCTCCGAGAAAAACTCTAGGGACGATGCGTCCTCGAAGGGCCGGATATCGTTTTTCTTCTGGAACCGCTTGGCGTCCGGCTTCTTCAGGGCCGCCAGATCGACCATAGCGTCATGGAGCAGTTTATTAGAGTTCGATCCGGGAACAAACAACGCCTGCTTGGGATTCTCATTAACTTTGGGGGCTTTGCTGTCGAGGGCTCGTTTAGAGCGGGCGTTTTTGGCCTTGACGGTGCGAAGCATAGTGAAAAATTACTAACTGCAGATTATTTCTAGTCCCCAACCTGCTTGAACGGCTCCTTTTCAGACCCCTTTAAAATCCGTTTTTCAGACGTTTTTTAGAAAGTTAGATAGGATATTGTAAAAAACCAGTTTTAACTAAAAGTTTTCCATCTCAAAGTTGTAGTAAATTTATAGTTGGTTGATTCCTCTATTTGGATGTTTTTAGTACAGATCTGTTCCCGTTACCTCAGCATGCCTTCGATCCGTAGTGTTCGGCTCGCAGAGTACGCGAAACCTAAATTTGGCGTCGAGAAGCTGGACGCTAATGGAATCGCCGCGAATGAGCGGCTCAAGCCAGCGGGGAATGCCTTGCCTGCAAACGGCGGCGCGTCGGCGAGCGGGCCGCTGCCCGACACCACATTGTCGGTGCTCACCCAAACATCCAGCTACAGTATAGGTATCTATCCGGGCCGCCCCGTTATATTGGCCGAAGAGCACGACGGACTCGATCCGCAGGCGGTGCTCGATATGGCCACGCAGCATGCCGCGCTGGCGGCCGGATCTGGCGTTTATGCCTGGCACTACGCGGCCGGCGAAGTGACGCCGACTACTTTGTATTTCGAAGCCGATGGAATCGACGGCGGATTGCCGGTGTTTGTGCCTCCCGCTGGAGCCGATGTCGAGCCCGGATTAGTGCTGATTTCCCGTGCTACCGGCACGGTTACTTACTGGGAATCGCTGGGCCGGTCGGTCGCGGACGGGCTGTTCAAACCGGGCACATCTGCGCGCGGCAGTGCGGCCTTGAAAAGCGGCGAGCACGTGGTCAAGGCCACCTACATTCCGCAGACGGGGATTGTACTTGTGACCTCGCACGACCGCCAACTATTGGTCGCGTTACGCAACCCGCAGGGCAAGCCGGCCATCACCTGTACGACTATGAGCGGCGCACGCGGCGGTCTTTTCGGGCTTAAAGACGTGCTAGTGACCAGCAGCTGGAAACGCGACATTGTGGGCGTTGCGGGCGGCAAGAAAGTCAACGAAAGCGAGCGGCGGGTATTTCTCATCAATTCGTCGGGCGACGTGTCGATTTGGAACTGCGGCAGTGCCGGCACCGTCTCACTAGTGCTGGAAACCAAACTCATGCCGTTAATTTATGCCCAGGTGCATCTCATGTATGACCAGCCCTCGCTGGTGGTCCACGACATGGTTGTGGATGGAGAGATGTTCTTGTTAGTGAGCAACCGCGTAGGCTCCGAGACCCAGTGGATTGTGGCCACGCTGGATGTGCCTGCTGGCCAGGATCACCAGTTTAATGTCAAGTCGCTGCACCGTCTGCAAACATATACTAGCGACGGCGCGGGCCCGGCCCGGTTAGTGGCCGGAAAACACCTGGTAGTAGCGGTTTTCGAAGACGCGTTGGTGCTGCTGGGCCGCGAAGTGCCTGAACAGGTCGAGACCACGCCGCGGTTCGAGGACTCGGTGCGGTTCCATTCCAATGTCCGCGTATATGGCGCTGCGGGCAGTGCCAAGGGCTTCACAGTCGTAACCAGTTCCGGCGTGTTATCGTTGACGCCCGGCCAGCCGCCGCTGCGGCCTCAGAGCGCCCGCGGCCGGTTAGAGCGCGCGGTAACTGCGAGCCCCAGCTCGCCGCTAGATCTGGCGCCGGCGAGTCCTTTAGGTACTCCCGAGACCGTTGAGGGCGACGTGCGCACGCTGGTTAACCAACTAATTTCCAGCGCAGGCGCGTCGGCCGAGCATATGACCGACTGCAAGAACCATATCACTGCCGTAGCGCGGCTGCTGGATAACGTGCCGGCTCCGCAAGGCTACAGCTCGGCGATCGGCATTGATATGCGGTGGTGGCTGGCCGAGCAAGTATCGGTGGTGGCCGCGGCGGCGGCGTTGAAGTATATAAAGTCGAACGCGGTCCCGGACGACATTCTGCATCACGTCGATGCCATTCCGGGGCTGCTCATTAATTTGCTGGGCAGCAACATGCCCGCGGCGGTCACGGGGTTGACGGCCGCCGATAACGCCTACCACACGGTTGGCGCGCCCGCGACGTTCCCTACCCACTGCCCCTGGCTGGCAAGCAGAGAACTTCTTTCCGCGCTTGAAGACGCCGTGCGCCGCAGCCGCGCCAACCTTACTGCTCCTTTAGTCGAACTGCTCTGTGGAGCCTACCAGCTACGCCTGGGCTACCTAGGCGAGAAGTCGCCAGTGGAAGCCAAAGAACTGGAGAAGTCGGCCAAACCGGCGATCCAGAAACTGCTTTCGACGCTGGCGGCTACTAATACCGACGCGGCATTGCAGATTGCCGAGCGGTACGCCATTGTGGGCTCGCTAGCCAGTGTGCTTGCTGATCTATGGCAGAAAACCCAGGATGCCAAGTACAAGGACCAGATTCTGTTGTTTCTGGACCGGTTTGGCTACGCTTTTGCGGAAGCGTTGTTTGACCACTTAACAAGTTCGGGATATCTGCGCAACATCATCACGTTTGTGCCTATCCACAAGCAGTATTTGGAACGGTATGTAACCGAGCGCCATCTGTACCGGCTAGAATGGGTCCTAGACTTCCTTAATGGCAACCTAGCAGCAGCGGCATCGGTGCTGCAGACTGCCGTAGAGAAGAACGCGGCCGCGCCGGCCTCGCAGCGCCAGCTTTTGGCCAGTTTCCAGAAACTGTGTGCGTTAGAAGCCGGCGCCGATACGCTGGTGATGTCTGCTAATAGCGAGCTGGCGCTGGTGGCGGCCCAGCAATTAGTCCAAACGCAGTACCAATCGGCCAAAGACTACTTATGGAAGAGCCAGCGGCCCGGTGTATCCGCGTTGCTCCAGCACCTGCTCAGCAAGGACCAGGCGCTTACCAGCGACGAGGTCATCGATGTCCTGACGTTTCTGCCCCTGAAAGTTACCGGCAGCGACGAAAACTACCCGCAGGCAGTGATGCTGGCGCCCCGCGGCGGCCGGCTGCATCTGCTAGCGCAGCAGATTCTGTTGCACAATAGCTGGAGCGCGCAGACCGGCCAAGATACTGATACGCTTCTGGGCCGCGCGCTGGCAGTGGCGCCGCACTCGGAAACGGTCCAGGAACTCGTGCAGCCGCAAAACTGGCTGGCGCCCACCGACCAGGCCACGATTGCCGGCATCTACCCGTGGGCGGACTCTAAAGTGGTTGCCGAGCTTGCCGAGGACTTTGCGTTCTTTAATGCCGACCTGAAGAAACTGAGTAGCAACCGCGACCTTGCCTTGATCAGCCGCCAGCTATTGGCGCGGCTGCAGCAGGGACGCGACGAACGCGACAGCAAGCAAGATGCAATGCAGGTAGATTAAATATAGATTTGGGGGTAAATATGTATAAATATGTATAACTATGTATAGCCATGTATCTTAGCAGCCCTGGTCATCAATAGGCAATTTCGAGACCCGCGGGACTTTATCCCTGCCGCTAGCCAAATCCATCACGGCAGTAGTGGCCGTCCAGTTAGTTAGGACATCGGCCGACGCGCGCATCTCATCGACCAACGTATCCACGTGACCAGCCATGGTGCGCATATTTTGTTCCAGCCGCGTAGTTGCTGCTTTAACTTGTTTATAGCGCTCCAATTCCTCGTGCTTTAGCCGCAGGCTATTCCACATATTGAGGTATTACTTGTGGTTGGGTCATCCATCCCAAGTCTATTTACTTTTTTATTTTTTTTTTCTCAATTGCGCGCCCGAAAAAAATGGCGCATACTTGTACGAATGCTAATGAGAGCGCTAAAAAGCGCCTTAACGAGCTGCTGAAAAGAGTGCGCGGTCATCAGGCCCGGTCACCTGCAGCCCCGGAGAAGCCCGAGAAGTCCGATCTGCAGACCCATGTCGCGCCGATGCTCGGGCCGCCGGCGCCTGAGTCACCGGCGCCGGTGGCCGGGCGCAAAAGCAAGCGCCGGCCCGGCCCCTGTAAAGGGGCCCAAAATCATGAGCAGCGCCTGCAGAAACTGGAGCAGATTCTTTCCTATGTCTTGGCGGAAATTTCTGATTTGCGGCAAGGGAACGCCGAGTCGCATGGCCGCCCTTGCCCTGCTCCGGTGGCTTCAGGGCTTGGCGGACGACTAACCGCAGCCGTTCCCGCGCTAGGCCCGTATCTCCCCCAACCCTTGAACCTACCCTGGAACCAACCCTGGCTCCACCAGGGCCAGCGGCAACCCCGCACAGATCTGACGGGGGGTCGGGCCACCCCGATGCGATCGCCGGATGAGCAGTTTCGGCGCGAGCTCGAGAGCGTCAAAAAAGATCTCTTGCAGGCGCTGTCACCTGCGAGATCGTCGCAGGCTATGCATCCATCTGGTGCCAAGCCGACAAGAAAGGCTAAGCGAGGGGCCCAAGCCTCTCGCCCCGGCAGTAGTCAGACGCATTCTTCCCCGCTCTCGCCGAAGCGCAAGCGCAGATTGCGACCCACCATCAACTACCGACTTAAATAAAAAAGGGGCAGGTAGTTTATTTATTAAATAAAATATTTAAAAAAGCTTTTTTTAATCTCAGATATGATCCAGATGGCTCCCGCTAGCTAAAGATAGCCGGAGATAGCCGGAGATAGCGGTAGATTGCCCCCTTTCGGGTCAAACCTGCATACCCCTCTTAGTAGTTGAGCACCAACATCGGATTTTTAGCAGGAGAAATGCCTATAGCATGCATAAGTTGGGGTTCCGATCGACGATTGCTTATCATTTCTCGGCATATCTTTCCCTGGATAGTGCGATATGCAGGGAACGCTATCTGCATGCCCTAACCGTTGGGGCCTGACTTACATAGAAGAGATTGCGGCCCTGACAAAAAAAAATCTTAAACCGGACTTGCATGGATTTCGCAGCCCCAACCAAAATCACAGTGGAAGATCTCTGAGAACATGGAACGTGACGAAGACTACATTCCGGGAACAGACTACATTTTCAGTAAGGACATCGCCGATGGCCAGGACCTCCTTACTGACGGCGATATCGTGTTGGTACCTCAGCCTACCATCTCGCCGAATGATCCTTTGAATTGGAGCAAATGGCGCAAGTACTATCACATGATTCTGGTCTTGATGGTCACCGGATTGACTGCCGCGACCTCCAATGCGGCCAGTGCCGCTGCCCAGTCGCTGATCGACGAGCTCGGCCTGACCTGGGGCGTGTTTAACACCGGTGCCGGTGTGCTGTTTATTGGCATTGGCTGGTGGACGGTGCTGAGCTCTCCCTCGGTGTTTCTATGGGGATGCCGCATTAATTACATTGTCGGCCTGCTCCTGGGCATCATCGGCAATGTCTGGTACGCCAACACCAAGAACGGCAGCGATGCCATCTGGAGCCAGCTGTTTGTGGGGGCGTCGGAGGCGGTGGCCGAGGCCGTGGTCCAGCTGTCGCTTTCGCAGATTTTCTTCCAGCACCAGGTCTCGACTGCCCTTGGTCTCTACGTTATGACCACTTCCGTGGGTACGTTCTTGGGCCCCCTGGTGGGTGGATATGCGGCTGATAACCTGGGCGGCCGGTGGGTCGGATATCTGGGAACGATATGCTCGGGATTTGTGCTGATCGTGGTCTATTTCACTTTGGAAGAAACCTATTTTGACCGCCAGCACTTTGAGCAGAAACACAGACACTCTGCCAAGGGACTGTCGCCGAGCGCGTCGTCGACGTCGGCAAAACCAAAAGAAGAACCCGATAATTATAAGAAACCCACTATCCCGGGCAACATGACCCAAGATGTCGAGATGGGCAGCCCCCGCCTGCAGCCGAGCCGGAGCGTTATGCATAGTGTGCTTAGCCCGCGCCTCACCAACGAGCCTAAGCACCATTTGAGCGACAAACCCCGTACCTACTGGCAAAAGATTGCGCTTATCACTCCGGCGGTTAATCTCAAGGGCTGGGGCTTCAAGCAGTACGCTCTCCGGCTCTGGCATACCATGCGAGTGTTTACCTTCCCTGCCGTCATTTACTCGGGCCTCCAGTGGGGGTTCCAGGATGCCTGGCTCACATACTACATCACAGTTGAGGACGACTACTGGTCAGAAGCGCCCTGGAACTACGGCGATGCCGGCGTGGCGATTATGAATGTGCCGTCCTTAATTGGCGCCATTATCGGCTGTATCTACGCCTCGTGGGTGGCCGATGAGTTTGTGCTGTTCATGGCCAAACGGAACAATGGTATCCGAGAGGCCGAATCTCGGCTCTGGGTTATGCTTCTGGCCGGCATCATCTCGCCTCTGGGGATGTTTTTGTTTGGCATTGGTACCGAACGGGGATGGCCATGGCCGGTGCCTTATGTAGCCCTGGGCTTTATTGGCTTTGGCTTCGGTTGTGCTGGTGATATTGCGATGAGTTATCTTGTCGACTGCTACCCGGAAATGGTTTTGGAGGGCATGGTCGGCGTGTCGCTCATTAACAATATGTTGGGCATGGCGTTTTCCTTTGCTTGTGACGACTGGCTGGATACGGGCGTGCAGAATACGTTTATTGCCATCGGCTGCGTGGACTTTTTTGTAATTGTGGTGTTGACGATTATCATACTCATCTGGGGTAAGAAGTGCCGGATCTGGACCAGAGGCATGTACTACCAATTCATTGATGCTCGGGACAGTATGGACAACAAGTAAGTCAAATAAACCAAATAAGCCTCGCGGTCGTTGGTATCATTTATATATAGTTAACTTGAAAATGACGTTTAATTCAATCTTGATGGCATAACTATTTACTGTCTAGACGTACTGACGTACTGGGTAGATCCTGCCTAGAGACTTCTAGAGATCTAGATGAACTGGCTGGTAGGCCGGAAGACAATGTCGTTGACATCGACGTTCTCAGGCTGAGAGATGGCAAACGCTACCATATCAGCAAACGAAGAAGCAGGAATCGGCACCATGTCGCCAGCAAACTTGAAAGCGCTAGTGGGATCAGCCACATGGGTGACAAGCTCACTCTCCACCGCACCAGGATAGATGGTGGTAGTGCGGATATTGTGAGGCTTGACTTCCTGGCGAAGACCCTCAGTAAGGGCCTTCACAGCAAACTTGGTAGCACAGTATACCGAGCACGCAGGCCACACGTTCAACCCCGCGATCGAAGAGGTGTTAATGATCTGGCCGCTCTTCTGCTTGATCATCTGGGGAAGCACGGCATTAATGCCGTACAAAACGCCCTTGATGTTGATGTCAATCATCTTATCCCAGTTCTTAACATCGCCTTCCTCGAGCAAACTCAAGGGCATGTACCCGGCATTGTTGATGAGGACATCGACCCGGCCATGGAGCTTAACGGCCACATTGATGAGGTTCTTAACATCATCAAGCTTGGTGACATCCGTCTCCACCGCCGATTCCTCGGGCAGACCGACTTCTTTGATCAATGCCTGAAGTCTGTCCAACCGACGGGCACCAACCACGATCTTAGCCCCTTTCTCAGCCAGGGAGCGAGCGGCGGCTTCACCAAGACCACTGGAGGCACCAGTAATGATCACGACCTTATCTTTGATATTGTGAGACATGTTTGAATGTTTGAGTGGTTGAATCTATGGAATATACCTGATCTCAGGGGGGTTTATATAGTTTATGGTTGGACATGGTGTCAACCCTGTTTTCCGGACTAAATCCGAAATCCGATGCAGGTACCTCTTATTGATAAGCAGGGGTAAGGGCATCATGCATCGGAGCTACCGGGTCCGGGGTATCCGGATGCCACTTATAGACATTTAAATCCGCCACCAGATGGAATCTTCTTTCCACCAAAACTCGAAGTCGAACCAGATCAGTGTCGAAGATAATGCTAAGGCTAGTACTATGCTAGGAAAGCAATGCTCGCTATGGCAAGGCTGTTAAGAAGACTACATCTCTTCCCCCCCTACATCTCCTCCGTGGTGGGGCGGTAGACAATGTCGTTGACATCCACATTCTCGGGCTGCGAGATGGCAAAGATAACCATATCCGCAAACGCAGACGCCGGCACCGGGCTCATGTTGCCGGCAAACTTCACCACATTGGGGTTGGGGATATGGCTGGTCAGCTCCGACTTGGTCGCACCGGGGAAAATGGCAGTAGTGCGAATGTTGTGAGGAGTGCCCTCCTTGCGCAGACCCTCAGTAATGGCCTTGACAGCATACTTAGTCGCACTGTACACGGTGGAACCGGGCCACACCGACAAAGCAGCCACCGACGCAGTGTTGATGATCTGGCCGCTCTTTTGCTTGATCATGTAGGGCAGCACGGCATCGATACCCCACAGAACACCCTTGATGTTAATGTCGACCATTCTGTTCCAGTTCTCGGTGTCGCCCTTCTCCAGCAGACTTAGAGGCATGTAGCCGGCATTGTTCATCATCACGTCCACCCGGCCGTACATCTTGATAGCAACATCCACCAGGTGCTTGACCTCGTCCAATTTCGTGACATCAGTCTCCACGGCCGACTCCTCAGGCAGACCGACTTCCTTAATCAGAGCCTGCAGGCGATCCAGACGACGGGCACCCACCACGATCTTAGCTCCTCGCTCAGCGAGAGCACGGGCAGTGGTTTCGCCCAGACCACTGGAGGCACCAGTAATGACAATGACCTTGTCCTTAATATTGTGAGTAGACATTTTTAGAAGCAATTGAGGCGACTCTAAGGGATATAGACCTCAATTAGAGGGAATTTACGGCCTTTATATAAGAGCAAAAAGGTGGGCTACGCCGATTGCCCGATCCCCCGGGGCTTGCGCTCTGCATGCAGCGGGTTGGGGGTATCGAACAGTTTAGATCATCGGAGTACCGCAAGCCCTGCATAGCAAGGGGTTTCCCGCGGGAAGGGTTACGTGGTGGTTTATGACAGGTTTAAGCACAATTGTAATCTTCTATGCATTAAATAACTTAGGCTCAATTTAGACTTGTTTAGGCGTTTAAGCTCTAGAAAAGTTCCCGACAAAGGTGGGCTCGCGCGGGGCCTCCGGCTCTTCGGTATCGGCCTCTGCCACCGTCTGGGTCTGCACAGCAACCATGCGAACTCTTGCCATGGTTTCTCTGAGCTGTTTTTTGTCGTGCTTTTTGCTGAGCCCCATCATCTGGTCAAACAGGTCCAGGGGAGCGTCCCAATAGTATTCCCGTAGTTGTAAGAACCGGTCCGTCATAGTATCAAGATCGGCATTGAGCGTATCCACCAAGCACTCCAGCACCTTCATGCTGTTGCGGATTTCGTCCATATCCAAGTTATACTCTTCGGCACTGAACAATTGCACAAACTCGCGGATATCTTCGCGTACTCGGTCGGCTCCCTGCGGGACTTTGACTTTGCCCTGGGCCTGGGCCATGGCCTGGAGGTAGTGAATGACGGCCAAATCGCACAGTTTCCCGGCAAACGCCGCAAATAAATCATCCATCAGAGACTGGCGCGCGTCGTCCAAATATTCCCGCAGCGTATCCACGATCTGGCCAATGGCCACGCCGCTATGCCATTTCGACGACACAAACAGCTGCTCAAACGCCGGCTTGGTGTCGTTGAAGATAATGGTGGTCATGCCCTTGATGCACATCTTGGTGACCTCGAAATAGCCCGATTGCGCTTCGGAAAACTTCGCCGCCACCTGGCCCTTGTATTTCCGGCTTAGCGCGTCCGTCCACTTGATGATCAGCTCCTCAAGATAGTCGTGGGCCCGGCTCTGGTCGTTGATCAGGGCCATAATGTAGTCGTTTAAGCCGGCGGGCACCTCGTCGGTTTGGTTATCGCTAACGGCAATATCCCGGGCAACTTCATCCTGAACAAGCTTGATCCATTCCCGTTGCCGGCGCATAAGCATTTCGCACACAGCATCCACACAGCCGGCCAGAATACGGGCTTGGTTGCTGTTGGCGGCCACTTCTAGCTGCTGGTTGACCAGCTTGAAGACAGTGGTATTGCCCTCCAGCCCCAGCGTGCCGTCGCTGTGGGTGTCAGGAGGCGTACTCCGAACCACAAACGGTTTCTTTTCACTAGCGGAGATCGTGCTGTACCATTCCTCCAGTTTAGCTACTAGCAGCGCCAGGTAGTCATCGTAAAGATTCTTTTCGCGGCCGTCCAGCAGCGGGGGCTGCAAGGTAGCCTTAGCCACACCGAAATGGTCTTCCATAGTTTTATAGTAGTTTTTCGCGAATTGCAGCACCAGTAAAAGTGTTTGGGCCGGCGGCTCAAACCGCATCACCGTGTCCAGCATGCGGTGGGTGCCCTGATGGTACATGGTAACATACCGGTTAAAGATGGCCCATCGCTCGGGCACGCACTGCACCAACTGGTCTTTTGCCTCGGCCAAGTCGTTGTAGATCCAGTCTACTTGCTCCAAAAGCTCTTCGGCTTGGGTTTCCGGCGAGAAATGGTCCATACAATTGTCGAAAATCTCTTTAACCGACTCCTCAATAGCGGCAAAGAACCGGGCCGGGTAATGCCGGGGCACGCGACTTACAATGCCGCCGCCAACCGTTCGGGTGCGGTTAGGCGCCGTGGAACGTAAATGCGAAACGCTTTTGGGCGCTTCTACTTGCTGGGAAACGTCCGACAACAGGTCCTGGCGCTCTTCGGCATCAATGACCTTGGCCACTCGTACCACCAAGGACCGGTCGCCGGTGCGCAGGATCTCTAATAAACAGGAGGCAATGTCGAAGATAATGCTGTCAAACCGCGCGACCGTCTTGTCCAACGGCGCGAAATGGCGCTGGATGGTTTGGCGAACGTCGCGAGACGAGTTCTCGGCATAGTAAACGGCCAGGTCTTTGACTTCGCGCAGCTGGCTCAAAGCGTAATGCACGGGCAGCAGGTTATCCATGCGGCTGTCGATATCAAAGGCGCCATCCTGGTCCATTAAGGCATTGATCTGGTCGAGATCGTCTTGGAGAGTGACGAAGTTGTTCACGAACCGTTGGGCCAAATCGAAATTCGCGGCCACTGTCGACAGCTTCTGGATCTTCGAGAAGTCCTGGACAGATCGCACCGACTCATTGTGCACATCGTGAAGTTCCTTCATGTTGGACCGCAGCTGGTCGATGTTGCCGCGGGCGGTGACCAGCGACGCGAGGCCCGAGGCCAGCAGCTGCTGCTGGGCCTGCACGCCGGCCTGGAGCTGGCTATCGATGACGTTTTTCTCGCGCTGCAACTTCTGCCTGATATCGGAGATGTTTTCAAACGCATTGCGATTGTTTAACAACTGCGACACCAGGTCCTGATCCATGATGTCAGGTTTGGGACCCTGGACCCTTGGACCCTTGGACATGTCCCGAGCAAGGGTGCTCTACCTGTACAAAGAGCTCTTGTATATGGGCAAAGACTATCCAATACCTTATGACCAGTTCTGTACGAAGCTAAGGACGGCGTTTAAAGGCAAAAAGGCGCTAACCTCGCCCGAAGAAATCGAGAAAGCGCTCGCCCTTGGCGAGTTCATCAAGCAGGAGATAATTGCCCTTCACAAACTGCGCATCTACCGGGCCATAAAGCGCAATTATAATTATTGATTTAGTACTGATTTAGTAGCGGAAGGTTTATGGTTTTGATAATGATAGCTCGATATGATATAAAGGTGCTAGCTAGACTAGGTAGGTAGTGGCCTACTTGGAACCTACTTGGAACCGTCAAGAATTCCACCGCACCGCACGGTTTTAGTCTCCAAGAAGTTCGAAAGATTCTCCTTGCCGAGCTCGCGACCAATGCCAGAAAGACCGAAGCCGCCGAAAGGAACCTGGGCATCAAAGTCGTTGTAGGTGTTGACCCACACCGTGCCCGCATGCAGTCTTTCGGAAACATAGATGGCGCGATTCAAGTTAAGGGTGTGCACGCCGGCCGCCAGGCCGTAGCGGTTGTCGTTGGCCAGGGCAATGGCGTCGTCGACGGTCTTGAACGGCGTCACGGTGACCACGGGCCCGAAGATCTCCTCCTGGGCAATGGTGTCGTGGTTGCCGACATCGGCGAAGATGGTGGGCTGCAAGTAGAAGCCCTTTTCGCCCTCCACGCGCTTGCCACCAGTGACAATGCGGCCGCCCTCCTGGGTGCCCTTCTTGATGAAGTCAAGAATCCGGTTCAGCTGGACCTCGGAAGTCTGCGCTCCGTAGTAGGTCGACTCGTCGAACGGGTTGCCCACCTTGAGGTGCTGGGCCCGGTCCTTCAGCGCGGTAACAAACTTGTCGTAGATGCCCTCCTGCACGTACAACCGCGAGCCGGCGCAGCACACCTCGCCCGAGTTGTAGAAAATGCCCATCAACGCCAGCTCCACTGCTTTGTCGAAGTTGCAGTCGTCGAACACCAGGTTGGCCGACTTGCCGCCCAGCTCCAAAGTGATCTTCTTGATGTTCGAGTCGGCAGCAGCGTTCATGATCTTGCGGCCAGTCGCGGTCGAGCCCGTGAAGGCGATCTTCTTGACCTTGTCGTGCTGGGCCAAGTGGGCGCCCACGGGACCGAACGCACTGAGAATGTTCACTACACCCTTGGGCAGACCGGCCTTGTTCAACAGATCAGCAAACATCAGCGCCGTCAACGGCGTCGACTCGGCCGACTTCAGCACACAGGTGCACCCCACCGAAATAGCGGGGGCGATCTTCCACGACAGCATCATCAGCGGGAAGTTCCAGGGAATGACCATGCCGCACACGCCAATGGGCTCCTTCTTGGTAAAAGTGAAATGGTCGGCATCAGTGGTGATCACATCGCCGTAGATCTTGTTGGCCCAGCCGGCGAAGTTGCGGAACGTCTGGACCACCATGGCAATATCGCCCTTGGCCTGGGCCAGCGTCTTGCCGTTATCCCAGGTCTCCACCGAGGCAAACAAATCGGCCTTCTCCTCAATGAGATCGGCGATCTTGTTCATCACCAGCGCCCGCTTGTCCGGGTGGGCCTGCGACCATTCGGGGAACGCCGCCTCGGCAGCGTCGATGGCCTTATCGGCATCGGCGTTGGTGGCCTGCTCCAAAGTAACGATCTTCTCGTCATTGTAGGGAGCGATCACATCGAAGGTCTTGCCCTCAATTGCGGGCACAAACTCGCCATTGATGTACAGATCGGTGGGCTGCTTGTATTTGAGGCCATTGGGGGTCGTCAAGTCCACGTACTTGTACAGCAGACTTGAGCAATGCAGGCCCCGGCGAGAAGCCGTTGGCCAGCCGGCCATGGGCGTAGCCGCCGCGGATCGTCGGGAAAAAGCAGGAATAACACGGGTTCGCAACATTTCAGTTGGGGATAGGAGATGGTTCTTGGGAGTGCGTTGCGGCCTTTTTATAAATCTTAGCTGATATGCGGGGACGCGCGCTATGCAAGGGGCGGGACAACGATTAGACCTATCGAACGCCGGCGCTTGGATCTGCCAATAAGCGCTAATCTTCCGATTGGGGAACCGACTGGTGAGGATCTGAGGCGATCCTAGCAGAGGGGGGCGCGGTTTAGTGGATATAACCCTAAATATGCCTACGTTGAACCCCAGGGGTCCTCATCTTCTCTGCCCATCGAACCCCTTCCAGAGCAAGCTCTTAGTCGAGGGTTATGGGGCGGGACGAGCCTGCATATGCAGGGTCACACATTGGTAACAGAAAAAGCCAACCACCAGGGAAAGGCCAAACCCAATTAGATCCAAAAACGGCGTAATTTAAATCAAAACGAGGCCAATTTCATAGGGGTACTTAAAACTTATCGCCACCGCCACCACATTGGTTTGTAAACCGCTGGTCCAGGCCTAAATCCTTGGCGCGGGGTGTGCATGGTTCCTTACCCGATTACATATTGCTCTTGGGGACTGGGGACTTCTGCCCCCCAGATCGTATGGACCAAATTCTCGAGCTGTGATTGCCTGGATTATCAGGACGGCTTTTTTACTGTCCAATGGCTGATTGGAAACAAAAATTTCTCGGATTAGGATTGGTGGGCCGTCGGCCTGGGGGGCAAAGGTTACCCGGCCTAAAACGGTTGCAAAAAAAGATTACCTAACTTTGGTTTTCCGAAATTTCAGTTCAAGCTTGAGTTTATATGTCTCGAGTAATTGTGAAAAATTTGCCGGAAAAGGCAACCGAAGATTCAATACGAGACTATTTTAAGGAACGGGGGCCAGTAACAGATGTGAAACTGCTCCGGAAAAAAGATGGATCATCTCGAAGAGTGGCTTTTGTGGGGTTCAAGTCGAATGACCAGGCCTCGGATGCCGCCCGCTTTTATGATAATACGTTTATGAACACTGCCAAAATAAATGTCGAACTGGCAAAAAGCCTTCATGATGATACCCTTATCTCCTCTTATGAGCGTCGGAAACGCAAGCTGGATGCTGCAGAACGAGCGGCCACCACCAAGAAGACTAAACCAGCGACTGAAAAAGAACCTGAAAATGCCCAACTATCGGAGTTTCTGCAAGTTATGAAACCGCAAAGCACTACTGCGATGTGGAAAAATGAAGAATTACCGGTTCAGCCAAAAAATGCTTCTACTGTGGCTCCTGAAGAGGAATCAGATGAGGATATCAATGAACTGCCTTCGCAAAAGGTTGACGATACCAGAGAGACTCTTAATGAACCGAGCATGTCGCTAGCAGACTTTTCCACCAAACAGGAAACTAATAATGAGCCTGAGCCTGAACAGGAACCGCCGCAGAATGACCCTGAAATGTCGGATCTCGACTGGCTGCGCAACCGCCAAACCCGTATAAAAGAAACTAATGCCGAGCCTGAGGCTGAGGCTCAACCTCAAGCTGAGGCCGAGCGTGAAGAAGTACAGGTTGAAGAATTTGATGAGGACCCCAGAGACCAGAATGAGCGCCTGATTGCCGAGACGGGCCGTCTGTTTCTCCGGAACCTTTCTTATACTGTCAACGAGGGAGACGTGCGGGAATTGTTTGATCGCTTTGGGGATATCAAGGAATGCCATGTCCCTATGGATCCTAAAACCGATAAGCCCAAGGGCTTTGCCTACGTGGAGTATTTAGACCCTGAGGAAGCCGCCAGTGCCTACCGCGCACTTGATGGCACAAGTTTCCAAGGCCGACTGCTGCATGTGCTGGGAGCGCACCCTCGCAAGGACAATACCATGGACGAGTTTGACATTAAGAACCTGCCCTTGAAGAAGCAGCAGCAACTTAAGCGCAAAGCCAATGCTGCCAAGGACCAGTTCAGCTGGAACTCCATGTATCTAAACCAAGATGCGGTGATGGAGGCCGCGGCAGCCAAGCTGGGGGTCACCAAATCCGAGCTCATGGACCCTACGGCCAGTAACATGGCAGTCAAGAAGGCCCTGGCCGAGAGCTCGGTTCTGCATAGCGTCCAGGAGTACTTTGAGTCCAAGGGAGTTGATCTCAACAAGTTCAGTACCAAAGAAACCAATGACAAGATCATTCTGGTTAAAAACCTTCCGTTTGGCACTAACATCGAGCAGATCACTGATATGTTTAATCAATACGGCGAGCTGGTACGGGTGCTGATGCCTCCGGAAGGAACCCTGGCTATTGTCCAGTACCGCACTGCCGCTTCCGGGAAGGCCGCGTTTGCCAAGATTGCGTTCCGCAGGATTGGTAACTCGATTATTTATCTTCAAAAGGGCCCTAAAGGCATTCTCGAAGACGAGGATGGCGTTGCCCTGGAGACTCTGGAAGCGCCTACTAAGAAGCCGGTCGAGGCGACGTCGGCTGCCGATGTCATGGCCATCGAGACCGGCGACGGCGAGGATGCATCTCCTGTCCATACCTCGTTGTTCATCAAGAACCTGAACTTCATTACTACCACGCGGGCGCTGGCAAACTTGTTCAGACCCCTTGCCGGGTTTGTTACTGCCCAGATCAAGACCAAGCCCGACCCTAAGAACCCGGGAAAGCATCTCAGCATGGGTTTTGGCTTTGTTGAGTTCAAGCGGCTGGAAGAAGCGCAAACGGCTATGAGTGCATTGCAAGGCCACGAACTAGATGGCCACAAGCTGCAGATCAAACTGTCTCACCGCGGGACTGATAGTGAAGCGCCTAAGCCTAAGGGCAAAGCGTCATCGAAGATCATTATCAAAAACATGCCCTTTGAGACTACTAAAAAGGATATTGTGGAGCTGTTTGGTGCCTTCGGCCAGCTGCGGACGGTTAGGTTGCCTCGGAAATTCAACAAACAAGCCAGAGGCTTCGCGTTTGCTGAATTCGCTACTGCGAAAGAAGCTGAGCATGCTATGAGTTCGCTGAGAGGAACCCATTTGCTGGGCCGCCGCTTGGTGCTTGATTATGCTCAAGCCGACGCTGAAGACCCTGAGGAAGAGATTGCCCGTATGGAGGCCAAGGTCAAGAGCCAAGTGCAGGCCGAAGACCTTGCCGGGCTGCGGCTTAGCGGGCAACAAAAGGCATTTGATATGGACGAGGATGAGGACTAGGTTTCTATTTAAAAATAAATTATTAGTATTGTAGAACTAATTATTGACCTGAAAACTAGCGAACAAGCTTTAGTGCCCTGGTCATGCAGGTCCATGCACCTGGGCCGGGTGACAAATATTTTTTTCTGGTGAAAAATATATCCCAAGGTCAATCCAACTGCATATCATGGTCGAAGCAGCCAAATCCTGGTCTGTGACTTCATCGGCAGGCGGGAAATACCCCGGAGTAGATCCGGTGTTCTTTAAAGACCGCAATAGAGTGGCGGTGGTTACTTCGCTGGCCATCAAAATCTACCAACTCGGTACTCGGCAGGTGATTGCCAAGATCCCGGCCGATTGTGCGAATGTGGTCCAGCTGTACTTAACAAATGATGAAAATACGTTCTTTATGGTGCGGGCCGATGGCTCGGTGGATCAGGTGGGGGTCAAAGAGAACGTTGTTGATAAGTTCGCGGCCCCGAAACGGATTCTCAATATCATTAATGATAACCACGGCGAGCTTTCCACGGTAATTTTGCGCACTCAAGAGGGATATGTAGTGGCCAAAGTGACTGGAACGACTGCCCAAGTGTTATATGAAGCGAAAAATGCCGGGTTATTTGCGCTATCGCCTTCTCGTGACTATATTGTATTTGCCCACCAACGGGCCAAGGACACGGTCATTAGCACCTATCACTTACCATCCGGAGCAAGTACGCAAAGCGTACGGGAGCGGCCTAGCCACAGTATAGCGATTTCCAACAAGGGCTTGGTGGCAGTTGGAGCCCCCACCGGTGTGATTGATGTGTACTATGCCAAGGGAGTGCGGACGTTGAAATGGCACCTGGAGGAAGTTGATGCCCTGCAGTTCTCCCTAAACGACGACTATCTTATTTCCGGCGGCAAAGAGCGGGTGCTTGTATTCTGGCAAATGGATGCCGACAAACAGCAGTTCCTGCCCCGCCTGGACGGAGCCATTACTGGTATTTGCACAAACGCATCGAGTACGCTGTATGGCGTGACGCTGGCAAACCGGCAAGTGGTTGTGCTCTCAGCGGTGGATCTTACCTCTCGTCTGCAAGTCGCAGGCATCAAAGCCCATTTCCCCCGGCTGCCTACCGACCCTGACAAGGAGCGCAAGAAACAGATGCGGTCGAGGGGAAACCACACTACTGCGACCATTGAAGACTACTCCACCAACTATACTATCCATCCTGGCACTCGGCATGCCTATCTGTTTAGTGATATGGGTGCTGGAGTTAACGGCGGCCCCGGCAGCCAAGTCCAGGTGTTCAGTCCTAGCAAAGACGAGCAGGAAGCGGTGTTTTCGTTGGCCCCTACTGTGCAGCCCGGTAAAGTGCGCAAGGAACAGCAGATTCTGGACCCGAACGCAACCCACTTGGAGTTCACTGCCAATGGGGAGTGGATGATCACTGTGGATGTGAAGCAGACAACGCCGATTGATAATCTTATGAGCCGCAATGATATTGAGGTGAGTCTTAAATTCTGGCGCCAAAACAAAGAAACCAACGAATGGGGCCTGGTGACTCGCGTGGCGGCCCCGCACGGCCCTAACCAGCGGATCGAGGCAGTGCGATGCAGTTCCACTGACAACGCCGTTCTTACTGCTGCGCGGGATGGAGGGGTCCGGTTGTGGAAATGCGACGACCGGACTGGGGTGTGGTCATTGCGGCGGATTCTGCCCGGGTTTGCCACCTCGTCCAGTGATGTCCGGTTAGGATGGTCGCATGATTCGAGTGTTATTGCCCTGGGCTTCAACACCAACATCTATCTGCTGGATGGGGCTCGCCTGCAGGTGCATAAAATGCTGTCCAATATGCTGGGAACCTCAGTCCGCGGCCTGGGGTTTGTAGATAACTACCTAGTGGCTCTTTCATCAAGCCGCTTGGCGGTATGGGACCTGGTTGCCAACGCGCAGCTGTGGTCTCTGAAACTTGCCATGGCCTATAATGGAGACCGGCTGCTTGCGGTTGATCCGGTGGCGCGGCGGGTGGCACTGGCCGTGAACTTCTGGACGGCGAAGTTCCAAGTGCAAAGCAAGCTTGTGTTGTTCGATATCAAGAGTCCTTTGCCATTGGCTATAGCCAGCCATCCCAAAGCCATAAGCGCCTTGAAGCTTGTTCCGGGCACGCAGAGCTACTCGTTTATTGATATTACCGGCACGATTAACTCTGTTGCTGGCGCGCAGCCGCTGCCTACGCAAGTGCAGCCCAGCTTCCAAGATACATTGGTTACCCTGCTTAACGAGGCTAAAGCCGACCATGATAACATGGAATTAGACGAGGAGCCTACGTCGCATGCCCTGGATGTCAACTCCTTTGATAAGGTGTTTGACGGCGACAGCACCAACGTTGAGATGCTGTTTGACCGGGTGATGTCGCTGATCAGCCCGTTGCATTAAACTGTGGGTCCTAGTTTGCATATAAATACTGGTAAATTGGTAACTGTTAATCTATTTCACTAGCCTATCGCGCATACCGCATAACCCCCGGCCACTGCCAGGTGGGGCAAGTGGGGTACCCGTCCTTGACTCATCTCTACTACCGATAACATGACCATCACTTCGCTGCTGGACACTGATCTCTATAAATTGACGATGCAGGCGGTCGTGCAGAAGCACTTCCCCGATGCTAACGTCGAGTATCTGTTGACCAATCGCAGCACCGATAAGCATCTCAACGAGGAGGCCGTGGGGTGGATCAAAGAGCAAATCCTACATATGGGCTCGTTGACGTTCACCAAAGACGAAATTGACTATCTCAAGACGAATGTACCGTTTGTGCCCGAGGGATACTTGCAGTTTCTCGATGGATTCAAGCTTAACCCGGCAAACGAAGTGGATGTAAGCTTTGATTCCTCGACCAAGGAACTGCGGATCCATGTCAAGGGTCTGTGGAGCCACACGATTCTGTATGAGATTCCGATTCTCGCTATAGTGAGCGAGGCGTTTTTCAAGTTCGTGGATACCGACTGGGACTACGAGGGCCAGAAAGAAAAGGCCTTTGATAAGGCCCGCCAGCTGCTCAATAACGAATGCCGGTTTTCCGAGTTCGGCACTCGCCGGCGACGGTCTACAAAGGCGCAAGACATTGTCATTGGCGGTATCGTCGAGGCCGCCAAGGCATCGCCCAATAAGGCGTACTTGGTAGGCACTTCTAACGTCATGTTTGCTCGCAAGTACGGTCTCAAGCCCATTGGCACCGTAGCCCACGAGCTGATGATGGGTATTGCCGCTTATTACCGGGACTATGTGGATGCCAATAAAAGGGCTATGGACTTCTGGCTCGATACCGTCGGCGATGCGGCCGCCGGGTTTGCTCTTACCGATACGTTTGGCACTCCTACCTTCCTTAAGACGTTTGTGCCCCCCTATTCGGATGTTTATTGGGGCGTTCGCCAGGACTCGGGCGACCCGATCCAGTATACGAAACTGATTGCCGACCACTATAAACAGCTTGGCTACAAGCCGTTCAGCAAGAGCATCATTTACAGCGACTCGCTGAACATCGAGCTATGTGAGAAATACAAGAAGTGCGCCGAAGAAAACGGCCTGAATGCGTCGTTTGGCGTAGGCACGTTTTTCACCAATGACTTTACCACGAAGAGCAACCCGGCCGTCAAGTCCAAGCCCCTGAATATCGTTATGAAGCTGTCGAGTGCCAACGGGTGTCCGGCAGTAAAGCTTAGCGACAATGTGGGCAAGAACATGGGCCCGGAACAGGAGATTGTAAAGGCCAAGGAGCAGGTCGGCTACACCGAGCATGACTTTAATCTTGACGAGAAAAACCGCTGGTGATGTGGCTGTTACATGCAGCTGCAGCGAGCTGCAAACCCACATGCATGCCCCCGCGCGAAACCCTTGGATTATCACTGTTTCCAGGCCTGTAATTCATGTAATACCCTTAATAGATGGCGTTTAGTAGTCAACTTGATATTTTATGACTTCAGGGGACCTTCAGGAGAGACCCTTCATACCGCCCCTCCCCCCTTGGTTGGAGCTGTCTTGCACCGGGTAAGGGCCGCACCGGGTAAGGGCCGCATCACGCATTGGGCTTCTCCCAACCCCCACAACCAGCAGCAGGAAAAGCTGCCTAAAACAACCCCCCGCCAACTCGCTTTGTTGGCAAAAATGTCCGGCAGCGAATCTTTGGTCCAGGCCCTGGAAAATGCCACCAGTCAACAGAACGAGGCTCAGCGGAAACAAGGCGAGGTCGCTCTGCGCGCTCTGCATGGCACGCCCGGGTTTCTGGCCGCGTTATTGGACATTTACCGCAGCGACGCCAACAGTTTCCCGGTGCGGTGGATGGCGGTGATTTACTTGAAAAACTCGATTGAGACCGCCTGGCGCAAATCGGCCGAGTCGAACCTGCTGCCCGAGGAAAAGAAGTACATTCGCGACCAATTGTTGGATATCGCCATGCTGCCGTTGGAGCCTCGGCTGCACAACCAGTTTGCCGTCGTGGTGGCGAAAATCGCTAAACTGGACTTCCCGCGCGCGTGGCCGACGTTGTTTGAAGACTTGCAACTCAGACTGGTGGCCAGCGCCGCCCCGGAAACATTACAATCGGGGAATACCCGCCCTCTTTATAACTTGTTGGTGACGCTGCACCAGACGTTGAAATCGTTAGGAAGGGTAAGAATCGGGCCGACCCGCTCGCGCCTGGTCGAGCTGGCGCCCTCGTTTGTTAAGTTAACTAGCGACCTTTACTTGCATCTTATGAGCGACCCCAGCGAGGAGCGCATGACTTTGGCATACCCGGCCTTAAAGGCCGCGTGCACACTTGTTTATGACGGCAACGACCGGGGCCACCGGCTGGCAGAGCCCCGGCAGTTTTTCGAAAGCACGTTGGATATCTTGAAGCAGCTGCTCACCTTGTGGGAAGCGAGCCGGCAACCGATTGTCGGCAAACATGCGCGCCGTCTCGGCAAGCTTTATGTGCGGCTGCTGCAAAAAAACCCTATTTCTTTCACGTTGATGCCGCGGGCCATGCAGATCGCGTTGTTTTACCACGACCTGATTGTGAGCCGGGCATCTAGGCTGTTTGCCGCCGACATTGACGACAACGCGCAGGCGCAATGGGCGGAATTCTTTGATAAAATCGTTATCCAGGGCATGCTGATCATCAAGAACCTGCTGCAGGTCGTGCAGCGCGACCCGGCCAACCTCAATGCGGCGTTGCTGCCGTTATCGATGCGGCCCCGTGACGAAGACGACCGCCAGAACCTTGCCGAAGCGTTCCATTTGGTTAACGGGTCCTACTTTTTCGCTGGAGATACCGCGCAGAACTTGCATAGCCTGGTGAATGTGCTGCTGACCCAGTACTTTCTGCTCCGCACCAGCGACCTGCAACTGTGGCAGGATGACCCCGAGGAGTTTTTCTTACTGGACTCGGAGAACTCGTATGAATTCAAGACCTCTTCGTGTGCCCAGAACCTTTTCCATTCGTTGCTAAAGACGTTCCCGAGTATTGCGCCGCAGGTGCTGCAGTTTGTTGAGTCGGTGAGCCAGAAAGAGCTCAGCACCGATGCGGATATCCTTGAGTTCGAGGCGTCGCTGCAGTGCCTCGAATACGGCGCGGCCGTGTTCAGCAACCAGTGCCAGATCGAGCCCATGCTGGTGCAAGTCTATTTGCCGCGGCTGGCGGCCATGGACGCCGATTTGTTCCGGGTAGTTCGGCGCCGGCTCTGCCTGGTGATTTCGGAGTGGATTCCTATCCAGGGCACCGAGCAAATGCGGTCGCTTGTTTACCAGTTGATTTGCGAGGTGTTATTTGCCTCGTCGCCCCTTAACGATCTCGTGGTGGAGCTGGCTGCTATCCAGGCCCTTAAGACCACGGTAGATGATCTTGACTTTTCAGTGGATGAGTTCGTTCCCTATATCGAGCCGACGTTCGCCAAGCTCTATGACCTGATCAATAACCAAGTCGAGACTCTGGCGGTAAAACGGTTTTTGTTGGAGGTGGTGAGCGTGCTAGTCGAGCAGCTGGGCCCGCGGCTGAGCGAGGCGCATATCCACTCGATTTTACGAGTACTGCCGCCGTTATGGGAAGAGAAAGCCGAAGACCAGCTGATCAAATGCGTTGTTTTACAAACATTGACCAACCTCGTCAATGCCGCCAAGGAAAAGTCGCCGTTGTGTTATCCGTTAGTGGAAACATGTTTGGGGGTAGCAGCCGATCGCAAGTCGCCGCTTCATTCTTACTTGATCGAGGATGGCCTAGATCTGTGGCGCGCGTTAGTAGTGAATGCCGCTACCTCTACGCAAACAGTGATCGGGATGTTCCCGACCTTAGTGGATCTCCTCGAGTCGTCTACCGAACACATTTCCGAGCAGCTGAACATCATGGAGAGCTATTTGAAGTTAGAGCCCACCATTGTTACTGATGGAGCGACCACGCTGAAGCTGTTTAACTTGTGTGCAATGTACTTGCCGACGGCGTCGGTCGAAGACACGATGAGTCTTTTGTCGGTCGTCGAAATCATCTTTGCCGCTCAGAGACCGGAAGTCTATCTCGAATCGCTGGCCCAATCAGGCCTTGTCCCCGTGCTGGTGAATCTGGCGCTTACACCCGACAATGCCGACAGCGGCGGGGTGGTGATTTCGGTGCGCGCCGGCAAGGTTTACTCGGCGTTTTCCTGGGTCGCGTTCCAGAACCCGCACGGGTTTGCCCAGGTGCTGGGCGACGCCAATGTTTACGATCTTATTTCCGGGTGGTTCAGCCGTTTTGATAGTCTGGGCGACCCGCGGCTCCGCAAACTCAACTGCCTCGGGATCTCCAGTCTGCTCTACACGACCCCGCCGGCCGTATTTCAGAGATTCAACAAACAATACATCGATACCTGGTCGACTCTGCTGGACGAGGTCACGGAAACTAACGGCGATGCCGCCGTCTATCATGAAACAGTGATGTATCCTGGCGAGACCGAGGAAGACTTAACTCCGGAACAGCTGCGACTGCGGGCCGCGCAGGGCACTGACCCTATGCATACGGTCGGCATGCGGGACTATCTAAAGGCGGTAGTAACTCATATTGAGCAGGACCCGCAAACCAAAGAAGCTCTTGGCGGGTGGTCTCTCTAGGACCCTTTAGGCTGTGGACCCTTTGGGCCATACGTATGTTTATTTAGGACAATATATAGTACTTCTAAACCATTCAGGTGGACGCCGACAAAGAAGTCTGGTGCTGAGATGCATTCGAGGCCTGGCGAGTCAGCAGGCCGCTGTTGGATACGTCGCGCAGCGGCGCCTTGCGCGGGAACGCATCCAGGTACCAGGTGATGACCGCTTCGTAGCACAATGCGAACTGGCGCTGCACTTGCACCAGCCCTAACCGCTGGCACCGCAGCTCCTGCACGCTTTTGTGGACGCGGTCGACGGTATCGGTGTGGGCGTCGGCCATTGACTGGTGTTCGTAGAAGTCAATAACCGAGTCCACCACGCAAAACGTGCCCGTGCGGCCGCAGCCCGCCGAGCAATGCACGACCACCCACTCGGAGCCGTTGTGATGGGTTTGGTAGTCGGCGGTGAGCCGCCGTTTGGTGTTGACCAGCACCAGCACGTCGCTCAGCGCCCAGGGCCGGCCCAGGTCGGTCCAGGCCGTGTATTGCATGTGGGCCACCTTGTGCTTAATGGACGGGTCGTCTTTCTTTTGCAACGTGATGTGCAACACGTTCAGCCGCGAGCACGCGCTTTCGCAGATCGCCTCCTCGCGCACCTCGACTACCTCGATGTTGCCGTACTGCTTTTCTTCCCAGTACTTGTGGGATTTGACCTGCCCGCCCTGGGTGGCCAGGTCGGTGAGCATGACAATACAGGGCACGCGGTGGTCAAAAACGACCTGCCAGAAGTCGCCAAACGAGTTGGGCACCGGCGCCTGCGTGGCGATATAGCGCATTTTCGACGACGTCGTGCCTACATAGTTGGCGTTGATGTAGCCCTGGTCATCGTCAAGAACAACCCGGCTATGGTCGTAAGGACAGATGTTGGTATAGCGGTTTTTGGTATGGTCGTTGCCGGCGCAGAAGGTATATTGGAAGTCTTCGTCGTCATGAGCAGTTAGCGGGGTTAATGGCGGCAGCGGCGACGTTCCTGACGGACATAGAAAGCGACTAGGCGATTTTCCTGATGCCGACTTAGCCGAGTGGGCGGACCGCGCCGACCGCGCTGACCGCGCCGACGTCGCCGAGTTCGCCGGGTCCCGCGAGTATGCCTGGGCAATCCGAGCCTGCTCGTCTGCCTGCAGCTCGCGGAATTTATCGGCCAGCGGGTTCTTCTCCGACTGCGTTTCTTGCACGACCGTGCGCAGCCCTAGCGGCAGCTTGTCAATACCGGCCAGAATCTCCTGCGACAGCTCCAGTTTGGTGTTGTCGACCTCGGCCACCTGGCTGGGCAGCGCGCGGCCCCAGATCTGCGGCGACGACTTGAGACTGGTGAGCACGGGCCGTAAGTTAAACGGCATCGAGTTTGCTGCCGAAAGGGCTGTCCCTGGGCTGGTAGGATCTAAAGCCACCTGCTCGACCAAATTAGCAAACTGGCGCTCGAACGCCGCGTATCCGCCCTGCAGATACCAGAGATGGCGCTTTATATGGCCCGAAGCGGCCACTTTGGATACCGAGTGGAACAGCGCGTTCTGGCCGCAGGTGCCCAGGTCGCCGGTGGCCTGGTCGTACAGAATCACATGCTCGCAAGTGTCGATGGCCCGGAACGCCGGCTGGTCGCGCGCAGGCACTAAATCGATCATACGGTCGAACCCAAACGTCTGGCGCTTGAGCAACGTCGACGGCACGCACAGCGACAACGCGCGGTGGATCCGGCAGGAGCTGTACAGCGCGAACGGCCGCACGTCTATAAGGAAAGGCGGGTTATCGCTAACCAGCAAGTCGGCCAATTCGTCGCAACTAATCCGACTGACCAGCTCGGGCACGGCGTTGCGCGGGTGCAGCGACGAGGTTGCTGCCGCGCGCCGGAAAATGAGGTCCTGGGCCTCTGCGGGGGTTATGGGCAGCCGCAGCTCGCTGGGGGCGCTGCCGGGCGTGCGCGGCGATGTGGATAAGCTGGGGGTGCGCGGCAGATTGGGCAGATTGGGCGCCGAGTTGGGCACCGAGGTGGGCACCATCAGGTGAGGTATCCCCGGCAGGAGCAGGCCTGACGAGTCGACATTGAGATTGAGGGACGGGCGCTTGCGGAACGCAGGCTCCGCAGGGTCCGTGTCCTTTTTCCCCGAACCTCCTTCCATAACCAAACTCCAGACAAAGCTGGTGCAGGGGGGGTGCTAAGTGGTTGGGAAATAAGTTAACCAGCTGGTGGTGGTGAGTAGTAGTAGTGATGGGAGGAGAGACTTTTGGGGGGATGGGATGCTTAGTCTAAGCGGACGAGCGGTCGTGTGCCCCCTTTGGGATTGTGGGGGGGAGAGGCGGCCAGCTTGAATAACTTGAAGGGTTGTGCAGTTTTGCGGGTTTGGGGGGCCCCGGTTGCGGCAGAAACGATTGCGGTAATGGCAAAAAGGTTGCTAATTAAACGAAATGATTATTTCCTGCCCGGACTTGAATCCGGCCGTTGTTTTGATTTCCAGCGTCGAGGTGTGTAAGAGATTACTGCTATCATCACGACGATCCGACTGCCTGCAGGCAGGTACCATGCAGTTTTTGTTTTATATACTGGTTGCGGAGGCTATAAATAGAAGAATGGCAGGAGAGCCTGAAGGATAGTCGGGAGTGAAGATTTACAAGCAATTCCAAGCCTACAGGCTTTTTTTGAGTCCGTTTAGGGGCCGCCACCACGCCTTCTAGGCCTCACGATCGTGGTAATTTTCTGCCTAGTGGAGGGGGGCAGGCTGGTATGCGACCTAACCCGATGACGTCACCGAACTTATTTAACTTATTTGGGCCCCGCCCCCACTGGCCTGGACCGTTTGGACCTCACCCCACCTAAGAGGCGCAGCACGAATGGCTTTTAATCTACAATCCGAACTAGTTTTAATAGTGATGTCTTTAGCAACCCTTCTTCGACCCCCACTTGTCGGGTTCCCGTGATGGGTTGGCGAGCCATTCAGGGTTCCATTCAGGGTTCCTTACCCCGATCGGTCGCATACCCTCAAAATTATCGCATGTAAAATTATCCAAATAATATTATAATAATATATACTGCAGTTTGCTACAGTTAGCTAGCTTGCTAACTAGAAGTAGACCAAGTAATAGTAAAGTCAACAGTGCCATTGCCAGTGCTCACCTCAACGGCATCCGAGCCCGAAGGCACGCTGGAAGCGCTGAAGTCAGTAGAGGTACTGTAGACAAGGGTGCTGTCGTCGAAAGTGAAGTCACCGGCAGAAACGCTGCTGCCGCACTGGAACACATCGCTGACCAGGCCGCAGGCGCCGGCAGTCGAGTTCAGCGAGAACCCGTTGATGTTCTCAGTGCGGGTGAAGTTGCCGCAGGTGCCAGAAGCAGTCCACTCACCGGCGCTGTTGAGGCAGCCCGACTCGCTGACCTTGAGGTGGGCAGTAGCACTCGAAGTGGTGTAGCTGGTCACCGAGTTCGAGCCGCTGGTCGAGCCCTTGGGCAGCCAGCGGAAGCCATCCGTGCACGACGACGTCGACTGAGAGTCAGTGGGCACGTAGGTGCCGTCGGCCACCGCGCCCTTGAGGTAGAAGTAGTAGTAGATCTGGGTGACGGCGTTGTTGCTGTCGCAGCCCAGGTAGACCGACTTGCCGTCGGTGTGGGCGCTGAGAACGTCCTGCCACTCCTGGACAGTGTAAGTGGTGTCCTCGCTGGGGGTGTAGCCGGCCTCCTCCAAGAAGCTGTAGGTGTCCAGAGTCTCCCACAGAGCAACCACGGCCTGGTAGAAGTCGGCAACGTACTGGTACTGAGCAGCGTCGCTGTCGTAGCAGTCAGGGTTCACGGTGGCCATGCAGGTGCCGTGCTTGTTGAACTCGTGCACCCACAACGTCTCATCGGAACCGTCGTTGTTCTTCCAATTGGTCTCCATGGTCTGCAGCAGCTCGGTGTAACCAAGCTCGGTCAGGATCTCCGACGCGCTCTTGATCATCCACGACCGGTGGCAGTACTCGCCGTAGCCGCCCGAGCACTTGTCGCTCCACAATCCGTGGATGGTGAACACGTCGCTGGGGCCGGTGGACGGGTTGTAGTCCCAGAACTGGGTCTGCAGGAACAGACCGTTGGTGCCCTCGTAGCAGCAAGTATCAGAAGTGCCCGCCGAGCACGACAGAGGGCTATCAGCCGAGCAAGCCTCGTGCTCAGACGCAGAAAGGGCCGGGCTCACGAAGCCGGAGCTCGAGGCGGTCGCGGGGGACGTCGAAGTGGAAGAAGCGCTTTTGGCAGAGCAGATAGGCACCTGGGCGGCACTGACGAGACCAAATGCAAGAGCAATGTTTAAGATAGAGGCCATTGTGTAAATTTTTGGAATCTAAGGGGTGGGCAGGTGAAGTATGTTCGGCCGGGTCGGGGGGTGCATAAGCTCTCCGGTATGGGTTCCTATTAAATAATATTGTGGGTGGGCAGATGTTATGCAACACGTGCAGCACGAGTTGCGCCTTGCTCGATAACAGGTTCGCCTACTGTGCATGCAATGCATTTCGATGGCATCGAATGCCCGGGGCATGCATCGGGGCCAGCTAGCCAATTTGAAACATGCATGCTATCCTTGGCAATTGGCCAGCCTCTCTATCCTGTATGCGTGGTGGGTTTGGTGGTTCGGCCATAAGCAAGGGGGGAAGGGAAGGTCGAGTGCGACTAATTTCATTATCAGTTATAATTTATACAGCTTTTACATCTACAATTTGCCTGGCTCGGGGGCAACCCAAGTTGCTTGGCCCAGATCGACTTTACCGGCTCTGGTGAACGGGCCTACATATCTTCCTGCAAGATTGGCCACCGCAACCCGTACGTAATACACCAGCGGCGGCTCAGATCCGAACTGGTCGATCGCCCACTCGGTGAGATTGAAGGCCGTTTGGGCGCCGCGCCACCTAACAACGTCGTTAATCACTAAGGCAAACCCATCGTAAAAGGGAGTATTGTACACAGCATTCTCGTTGGCAGAGGCCCACTCCAGCACCACATCGGCCAACCCGGAACCCTTGGCCTGCATATGCGGGCTGTGGAACACAGCAAGCGCCCCAAATTCCTCGGGCCCGCCCCGCCGCAGCTGGTTGTAGGTCTGCAGAATCGAGTCGAAATTCCAGCGGCTGATGCCGGCCACAAACAGGCCTACCAGTAACCCCTGGTAGACCATGCTAATTGAGTTGCTGGGATAGGTGCCCGGAATCAAACACAAGGCCAAGATATAATGGTGGATCCGCAGCGTCAAGTAGGGCAGCTGGCTCAGCACCAACAGGGTGCCCAATCCCACTAAGTACCAGGTTAAATAGGGCACAAACTTGCCGTCGCGCCAGATAGTCCAAGCTTGGAAAATGGCTATACTTAGCACCAGAATAAAAATAACAATCACCGAGAGCCATGCCCCGGCCTGCGTGTTTAGGTCATTGATCATTAACCGATCGACGGGGATAAACCCAAACGTGTAGTTCTCGAGAATGCCAAAGTAATAGGGCAACACCCAGAACACCACCCGCGATAAACTGGCCGGCATGTTTTTCAGCTGCGGCTTGGTGGCGATCTGGTAAATAAGGTAGATTCCAAGCATGCACGGCAAGTACCGACTGAACCCTTGGGAAATAATCTCCGCATTCAAATCGGCACTGCCCCCTACCCACGGCGGGTTGGAGGCCACCACCACCGTCCAGAAACCAATGGTGCTCAGAACAACAATAAACAGCCGCGCATCGGTAAGGAAGTAGCCAAACATCAGCACGGCAAAGAAATTCCACAGAATTAACGTGGTCCGGTAGTCTCGGCACCCTTTACAACTAAGCTCGCTGGGGTCGACAAACTCAAAGCTGGCCACAAACTCGGAATCGAACGGGAAACTGACCATGGAATTATTGCCCTCGCCGCCTTGGAATGATTTTTGCGGGCCCAGAACTCGAATGCTGCCACAGCCGCCTACCGAATTAGAGATCACGCCGCGGTGCAACGCAGCAGCACAAATCGACGAGTCGGCCCGGTACACATTGTTGCTGCCGACAATAAACGGTTCATGATAGGAGATATGGTCGCCGGCCGGCATGGGCAGGTATGTCCAGCTCTCGCGGCGGCAGTTTGCTTGACATCTAAAACTGTACACCGATCCAATGGGGAGGCTGGCTCCTAAACATTTGGAGCCGTCGAGCCCACAGTTAAAGTTGGGGCCCTTCCAAAAGTTCAAATCATGGTCACAATGAATCGGAGTCACATCCAAACTGCCATTGACGGTCGGAGTTGCAAATAAGGACCGTTTACATATAAGCACTTCTCCGAACAACCAGAGCAGGATGCCGGCTATCAGCAACGAAAGCCGCAACCCGGGGGATAGCCGGCGGTTTAGTTTAGCGGGGAAAAGCTGAATTGGTCTTGCCCACATCCGCACCCGTGCCTGCTGCGGGTACGAGGGCCCGAATCTCAACCCTTGCCAACAGGTTCTCGAACTGGGGTGGTTCCGGGGAGACAGGCTTTCCTCATCTTGCTCGTCCAGGAGACTCTCATGAGAGTTTATGGCACTCTCTATATTGCTGTACTCTACCATATTTTTTTTTGGTTGGTTGATTTTCAACCAAGGTGGCGGAGCGCAGTGGGGGGGCAGTAGCAGGAGCCGATTCGAGGGTTAAACGCGGGGGTCACGGGACATGCATCTCTAAACGATCCACTGCATGGGGGATCTGGGAAACCCGGCCGGGTTTCACGCATCGTTAAAGTATATTTTGGATTTAACGGTCTCTAACTAACTATATATCGGGCAGGGGCCAAAAAAAATTACCTGGTTGACATGGTTTGTTGGACGTTGCTTGAATGCACGGAGAGGGGGTGGCTAATGGGGGCCTGTAGGGTTAATTCTCACTAAGCGACATTCCAAGTTGCATTGGTTTATTACATTAGCCTCTATGTACAAGGGGTATTAGGCTCTATAGTTTATGTACAAAAAAAAGGGCGCTGACCCTTGGGGGGAGTGTTTAAGACGTGCAGACATCACAGGAAGAAGGCGACTCGCTCTGCACAGACGCGGGAGTGGCACTTCGTAACCGTTTAGAGTCCTGGACGGCTTCCTTGCTGCGTTTGACAAGATTCACGTCCAGAGTCACCGGGATTGGCGCGGCGGCCGCAGACGCGCGCAGATAATACATCCCTGTTTTCAGGCCCTTTCTCCAGCCGTAGAAATGCATCGATGTAAGCTGCCGTTTATTGGGCGATTGAAGAAAGATATTAAGACTCTGGGATTGATCCACATAGGCCCCGCGCTCGGCGCTTTGATTAATGACCTCGCGCTGGCTGATTTCCCATACCGTGCGATAAAGGTCCTGGATATCATCGGGGATCTCGTCAATGCCCTGAATAGAGCCGTTATTAGCCATAATCTGGCTGCGCAGCTCATCGGACCACAGTCCTAACCGGACAAGATCTTCTACCAGATAGGCATTGACGACCTGGAATTCTCCACTAAGAACCCGGCGCGAGTAGATGTTGGAGGTGATCGGCTCAATGCACTCCGTGAACCCCAAAATCTGCGACGTGGACGCAGTAGGCATCACGGCCGTTACCAGCGAGTTCGCTACGCCGTGGACTTTAATTTCCTTCCGCAATGTTTCCCAGTCCCACATTCCTGAGGGGGTGACCCCCCACAGATCAAACTGGAACTCGCCGTTGCTAAGCGGCGAGCCCGCGAATGTTTTGTAGGCCTGGGTTTCCTTTGCCAGCTGCAGCGACTCTTCTAAGGCGCCGTGGTAAATCGTTTCGAAAATCTGCCGGTTGACTTCGCGCGCCTTGCCCGAGTCGAACGGCACTCGCAGTTTGAAATATACCTCGGCTAAGCCCTGCACGCCAATGGCAATAGGCCGATTGCTCAAGTTCGAGCGCCGACACGATTCAGAAGGGTAGTGGTTGATATCAATGATATGGTCGAGGTTGCGGGTGACAATCTTGGCCACTTTGTGCAAAAGGTCATAATCAAACACTTGATCAGATACAAACGAGGGCAAGCCAATCGACGCTAGGTTGCATACAGCCGTCTCCTCAGGACTGGAGTACTCTATAATCTCCGTACAGAGATTCGACGACTTGATGGTGCCCAGGTTGCGTTGGTTGCTCTTGCGGTTACAGGCATCCTTGTACAAAATAGACGGGTTGCCGGTCTCGATCTGGGCAGTGAGGATCGCCGACCACAAGTGTTGCGCCTGCACGGACGTCACAAACCGGCCCTCGTCAACATAGCTATTATACAGGTCCTCGAAGTCTTGGCCATATACATCTGCTAGCCCGGGCGCGGTATCGGGGCTAAACAGATACCAGGGCTCATTGTCTTCGACTTTCTTCATAAACAGATCGGGCACCCACAGGGCATAAAACAGATCGCGGGCCCGGTACTCTTCTTTGCCGTGGTTCTTTTTCAAGTCCAAAAACGCAAATACGTCGGCATGCCAGGGCTCTAAAGTGATAGAAATCGCTCCCGGACGCTTGTTGCCGCCTTGATCGACATACCTGGCCATATCGTTAAACACCCGCAGCATAGGCACTAGTCCGGCAGCGGTGCCGTTCGTGCCGGCAATATAGGCATGCTGGGCCCGGATATTGGACACATGCAGGCCAATACCGCCGGCAAACTTGGAGATCCGCGCGCATTTGCCAAGAGTATCGAAGATGCCTTCAATCGAGTCGTCGTCCATAGCCACGATAAAGCAAGACGACAATTGCGCCTTTGGCAGTCCTGCATTGAACAATGTGGGCGTGGCATGAATAAACAGCCGTCTTGACATGAGATCATAGGTCTCTAGGGCCCGTTTGATGTCGCTGCCATGAATGCCAATTGCCACCCGTAAATACATGTACTGGGGCCGTTCGACGACGCGGCCGTTCATCCTAAGGAGATAGGACCGCAATAATGTTTGTAACCCAAAATAGCTGAAAGTTAAATCCCGTTCCGGGTGAATTGCTTTGTCCAACTCCTCTTTGTGGGTCTCTACTAAGTGGAAGACCTGGTCCGACACCAACGCCATGCTGCGAGTACCGCTATGGTAGTCATGTAACTGGCGAATTGTTTCCGAAAACGAAT
Source organism: Wickerhamiella allomyrinae (assembly GCA_030581455.1). NCBI lineage: Eukaryota > Fungi > Ascomycota > Dipodascomycetes > Dipodascales > Trichomonascaceae > Wickerhamiella > Wickerhamiella allomyrinae. The sequence continues at coordinate 58,646 of JAKTTL010000018.1, forward strand.
CGCTGGTGTACCGGTACAATGATTTAACCGCTACTCGGGCCGCCAGCAACGCATAGTCAGGATGGCGAGTAGCCATGGTGGCTGCCGTTTCTGCCGTCAACGTCAATAACTCATGAACGGTAGTGCCGACATAAAGCCCGGCCTCAACCCTGTCGACTAAGAGCGGGATGTCCACTTGGAAGTCTTTGGCAAGCTCCGAAAGCCACTTGCAGAGTCGTGCATGGTCGAACTTTTTGCCATCGACATCCATGTCAGCCGTGCTGACGCTGCAGGCAATATATGCAGGGCGCTTATATACTAGACTATATGGTTAGGTTGACGCTTAACAACGCCCTAATGGCGAAGCTTCTAGAGTGCCACCCCGAAATGATAGGGAAATAAATAATTAATGAGAAACTATATAGGCCAGAATCCATTTCGCATTGGTCAACACATATTTACACGCCGCCGTCCACGTCTCGTTGGAGGTATTCATCGATAGCCGGATACTGCAGCCGCCGATCTTATCGCCCTCGATCTGGTACGGCAGTTTCAGCGACGGGTCCTTGTCTTCCACAAACTTGCCGACCTTATCGAGGATATCCAGGAACGCCACCATGGCTGAATCGAGCCGTTTGTGGTTAAGAATGCGCTCAAACGAATAGTCGCCCGAGCTGAACAGCTCCAGGCTGGTGGTCCGGCCCGTCAGCTCGTTGGTTTCTGGGTTTATTTCGATCTTCTCGATGCGCGACATCGATCCTAGCGGCTTTAAGCGGTAATTAGGGATGTCAATGTCCAGTTTATGGATGACGGTGGCCAGCAACAGCAAGGTTTGGCCCCACGCAGCGTTGATTTCCGACCATTCCACCTTCTTATCCCGGAGCCGGCCTAATCGCAGGCCATTGATAGTGCCGAAATGACCATCATGGCCTATACAAAACACATCGTTATACACATTGGTGCGTCTCAAGCGATGCAGCTGCATGGTCTGGTAGTCGCTGATGGCTTCTAGCCTATGTTTCTCCGTCTCTTGCTGCTTGTATTCGAGCTCGTAGTTGTTGCGATCGGTATAAACCCGCTCGTCGGCCTCTTGTTGCGAAAAGGACTCTTCAATTGCGTCCGCCAGCTCCTTTTCGGCGGCGGCTTTCTCCCTTTCGGCTTCCTGGAGTTCATGCAAAGCCGCTTCGTTCTCGCGCTCGAGCTGCTTGATTTGCATCACTAACTCAGACGCTTCCTGCGTGCCCGGATTCGGATCGTCTTTGATTTTGTTCAAAAACGATATATAGGCATCTCGTTCTCCACACACCTCGTCATAACTGGTCTTGAGGCCATGCCGCACTGTCTCCGCACACTCTCCACATAGCGGCATGTCGATGTCGGTGCTGGCGTTTAAGTAGTCAAATAGTCTCTCCAGCATGTTTGCTTCATGGGAAATCACTTGATTGTGCTGGTTAGAGGGCGCGGCCTTGGCGAACGGGTTCATGCCGGCAATTGATTCGCTGAGCACAATAAACGAGGCATCTTCGCTGGGGTTTCCAAATAACGTCGACGATTGGTCTAAACTGGTTTCATCGGTTTTCGAAAACAGCGCTAGCTGGCTTTGGCCGAGGTTGGCCAGCGACTTGTGGGCCACTAACGGCAGCCGGCACCGTTGACATAGCATGCTGACCGGGCTCCCTCTGTCCCAGGCTTATGTGGGGGAGGGGGGACCTGGGACCTTTATGGGGTATAGTAGAATGCATATGTACAATTATATATAAACTAGCGGGTGTTAGTGGATATTTTTCTTCGCGGTAATATACAGGGCAGGATTTCCTTGCGAAGCCCTACTTCAACGCCTTCGGGTGCGTAGACTTCTACAATGTAGGGCTCGTCGAAACTGCCAAACATCTTGGCCTGGATCATCCCCAGGCCTCTGACCACTAGCGAAGTTGCTTCGCCCTTTTTGGATAGCGGCAGCTCGAGTTTTTTCACTAATTTTTCATGGATAGCGTTCGTTTTGCTGGACAGAATGTTCCAGGTTTGGTGGTCGCGACTGGGGCTGGCATTGATCTCCTCAACCCGCTCTACCGATGATGCTGCCCGGGCCAGATTGGGATTGCTGCCGCCGTAGATGGGCCATACATGCACGGCATTCCCCGGCCGGCTTTCCGGCAAGGCAATAGCCACTAGGCCGCCTACAGAAATAGTCTGGCCGGGCTTGCCCATAGTAGACTTGACGCGGTACTTGTTAGGGAACTTGATCATTCTGGCGCCCAGGGATACTTTGCGCAGGTACTTTGTGTCCAGCAGCTCATAGATACCCCGCCCGTCCCGGCCAGTTTCCGGAAACGAAGGGGTGTCGACAATCCGCTTGAGTCGGTAGGCGGGAAGCGTGCGGTACTCGGTAGAGGTCTGGGTCGTAAACGGCAACCCCCAGGTATGGGCAGTAAAGTCTTCTCCCGCAAACAGCATCGCCAGGCTGGATTTGCCGCTATTGGTTTTGCCGACCAGGTAGTTGAGCGGGTCCAGGCTTTCGGCTAGCTTGGACAAGTTCCAGTCCCGTTTTGTGCTCACAATATGCACTCTTTCCGGGGGCACGCCCAGCGGAGTGAACACTGTCTCCATGCAATAGTCTTTAAATTTTTGCAGCTGGTTAGCATGATCAACTATGAGGTCGCTGCGATTGACCACGTACTGGGTGCGAGAGCCGTACAGAGTAACCAGGTCTCTATCCAGGGACATGGGGAAGTCCAAGGCATCGATCACATGCAGGATCTGGGCGGACGCAGGAATAGTTTCCAGAATAGCTTGTTTGTCAGTGGTGGCCGGATGGATCGGACTGGCATTGCCATGAGCAGCATCCAAACACCACCTACAGTGTTTTGTTTGTTTCTCCAGCTTATCCTTCTGGCGAATAAGACTTTTCACCAGCCTGGCCGGTACCCCCTCTTGAACGGGAACATTCAGCTGCTGGGCCATATTTAACCCGGCAGCCTGTTTCTGTTCCGCACTCATATCGGCGATTAACCCCTCGTATTGTTCTTGCTGAATGCTGCTGATCGCATCCACATACTTCTGGGTGCTGGGGGTGATTTGTTGGTACCCGGGGGTTTGTGGGGTATGTCTTTGGAATTTGGTGCCGCAACTCACACAATGAGCATTTCTATAAGGACCTAACCGACCTAGAAATCGGCCATCCCTTAAACCCGTTAAACCCACCTGGGAAACCCATCGGGAAACCCATCGGTAGCCCCACCTTGGTGTCATGCGGGATCAAGAAAAAACGAAAACTGAATAAGCTAGCTATATATCACCAGGCCCCGGATCAGACCTGATGGTGCCGTAGGGCCTTTCGAGGCCGGCTCCGCCCCGTTCCAGCAATGGTGCGTCCGCGGGCGTGGTCGGCAGCATGCCTGCATTTTGGTTGGTTTGTTTAAACCGAACAAAGGCTGTGTCATACTTGAATGGAAGATTGTTGTTGACGTGCTGAGGATGGGGATGATGCGGGTGCTGCGAGTGCGATTGTAAGGGCGGGTGCTGCGCCTGAGGGTGCAGCGGCTCGGGCCACGGGTCCGGCAGCTCTTCGGGCATATGCTGCGGCGAATACTGTTGCGCATACTGTTGCGACGGCTGTTGGGGCTGCGGAGTCTCACTCGGAGTGATATCTGCGAACCGTCTAGAGCCCGCCATCTCGCCGTGCTCGGCAAGATCAAGACCAAGCATTTCGAGCTCCGGTTTGAGCCGCAGAGTCAGGTTGGGGACCTTATCGATGAACCTCAATACTAACAAACTCATCAAGATTGTGTAGGCGACCACCACCGTGCAAACGACCAATTGACGGAACAACTGCATGGGGTAGCCGTAGATGAGCCCGGGGTGGTCGGTCAATGTCGGGTGGGCGAAGATGCCGGTAAGAAGAGCGCCGACAATGCCGCCGACGCCGTGCACGGCGAAGATATCCAGGGTATCATCGATGCCCAGGCGGTACTTTGCCTTGGTGCCTAAATTGCAGAACACTCCTCCCGCTACGCCGAAGACAAACCCCGAATTGAAATCGGCAGTGGCGGCCGCCGACGTGATACACACCATGCCGGCCACTACACCTGAGCAGAAGCTTACCAGGGACCACTCACCATCCAGCGAGTGGTCGAGAATCATCCAGGTGCTTCCGCCCATACAGGCCGAAAACCCGGTGTTAATAAACGCAATCAGGACCCGAGGTTCCGGCTGCATAGCCGACCCCGCATTGCATCCGACCCACCCGACCAACATGAAAAATGTGCCCATCACTACCAGCAGCAGGTTATAGGGCCGGGAATTGCTCGATGCATAGTCTATGCGAGGCCCCAGCATATATGAATATACTAAAGCAGTAACGCCGGCCACGGTATGAATGACCATGCCGCCGGCGTAGTCGATGGCGCCCCATCGTTTTGCCCACCCGTTTTCGTTCCACACCCAGTAGGCAATTGGACAGTAGACAAACGTCAGCCACAAACACAGGAACACCACCGATGGCAGCAGCCGGCCGCGCTGGGTTGCGGCTCCCAGCATGGTGGCTGCAGCTATCCCCGCAAGGCCTGCATGAATAATGTCGATTCCGAGGTCGTGGACGACATTGGGCCCCGACATCGGCACGTTTCGCAATAGCGCGTAGTGGAAGCCGCCAATGAACAGGCCCGCCACGCCTTCGCGAGGGTCTATTATCAGCGATAGCCCTATTATGCCGAACTGGATGGTGGTGACCAGGTATCCTATCACCGAGTAGCTGCACTGCATAAGGGCAGTTTTGGGCGACGCGAGCCCCGTGTAGAACAGGGCAATTCCAAACACCAAAAAGATGATGCTGAATGTCACAAACATGTAAAAGACGGCTGCCGGAGCATCGAAGTCTTCTCTCATTTTGCTCCTTGACCAACGTGGAGAAGAAAAATCTTAATCGATCACTAGCATATATATTAACCTAAACCGCCTGCAACCTGCTTGCACATCGCTTGCAATCGCCTGCAAATCGCTTGCAAATCACTTGCAAATCGCTTGCCAACTGCTTGCAAATCGCTTGCAAATCGCTTGCAAACCGCATATAAACTACTTGGCAGGCATATGTGCCTACAAGCACGTCATCATGCATTGCCGCGGCCCCAACCAATCCAAACCTAGTGGCCTGGACCCTTCCCCTCTTCAGAGATCCGTACCGACTGCATGGAGAGTTCCCCATCAAGAACGGTCTCCAAATGGATCATGGCGTTGCGGGCCTCTACAACCTGTTTGTGCATAGCGGCAATTTCAGCGAAATCAACTAGGGTATGGTTGGCCATTAATTTAGCCACCCGCTCCAGGATAGTTTCCAGGCTCTCTAATTCGGTTCCCTTGCGAATAGTACGCATTCCGAGAGCCGGGCCGTAGGTTTCCAGTAATTCATGCAGCTTCTGGCGCTTAGCTTCGTCGGCTATGCAGACAGGCGGGGAAGGGTTTTCGGGCAAGACGCACCGAGTTTCCAGGCTGTCTCGATTAGCGCGCTGCATACGAAGGGCATTGACCTGCTCTCCAAGCTGCTGGACCTGGGCCTTGGCAACGAGCATGGAATTTATAGCTACCTGCTCCTCGGCCTCCGCAACCTGCAAATCGAGCTTTGCGGTGGCCAAGTTCATGGTCAAGGAAACTAGTTTCCGCTGCACCGACGCCAAATCGCGCTCCAGTTTCTGGAGATTGCGTTCGTCGCGCACCAACTGGTCGTTGCCGGCCTCGACTTTCGCATCCACTTCTACACACTTTGCCCGCAGCGCGTCCAAGGCGGCCCAGATTTTGGCGTCATTGGCGTGCTTGGCTTGCGTGGATTCGGTGGATTCCTCGCCTTCCACTTCGGCATCTTCGCAATTATCAATCCGCACCGGCAGAGCGCCAATTCCTTGAGAGCGCAGGTAATTGTTGATGCGCATGGCATCCATGCGGGTCATGCGGGACATATGTAAGATGGACATTTTTTTTTCTTTAACTGTACTAGTAATATATAAATATGCAACCCGATGGGTTGGTGATTTGTGGTTAGAAAAAAACCCCTTTAAATGCCTGGCGAAAGCACTGCCTGGGCGGCGCTTCCTAACGAGGCCGTGAAGGGCGTGGGAGGGGGCATGGTAATCGACATGGGCGCCCGGGCCGCCGAGTTGCTGGCGCCAACAGCGCCGGCACTGTTGGGGCCGTTTTGGCCCACATGGCTATTGGAATACACGCCCATGCTGTGGGCGCCCATCAAGCTCGGAGACGCCGAGCCGCTCTGGCCCGGCGAGTTCTCGACCTGCGAGGGCCGCGGGCTGCCCGGATGGTCGCCCTGGATGTGGAGGCGGTACGACGACTGCTCGAGCAGCGGCGGCACTTCCTTGGCCACGCGGGCCAGCGTCGAGATCTCGTTGCCGGTGTCGGCCAGCAGCGGCAAGTCGGCCATGGCCGATTTGGCGGCGGCCAAAATCGACACAATCGATTTCAAAAAGATGTTCACGTCGTCCCAAAAGATGCGCCGGTCGACGATGCCCCGGTCGGCGCGCTGCGCCAGCGCGGTCTTGAGCTTGCGCGTCGTCGACACGCAGTCAATGCAGGTATTGCTAAGATCGCGCACCCGCGTGGCCAGCACGCTGCCGCCGCTGCTGTTGGCGGTGCCGTCCTCGGCAGTGGCCAGTGCTGAGCGGGCAATGGCGGCATTGAACAGCGACAATACGTTTTGCGACGTCTTGGTCGCCTGCTCCAGTTGTAAGTACAACTGCTCGTCGGCCTCCGCCAGCTCGGCGCTGCTGACCGCCCGCAGCATATCGCCGGGGGCGTCCAATGCGAGGTCTTTGTAGGCGTTGCTGACCTCGGAAAACGACAACGTCAGTTGCATGATCAGCGCGCGCACGTCGTACAGACTGGCCTGTGTGACCACCTTCTCCAGCACGGCCGGAGTGCTCAGGTAGCCGGTGACCTCGGCCACCGACTCGACGGTTTTGCGGGCCAGCGCCACCAGCTCGCGGCTATCGACGGGCACTTTGCTCTGCGGAGCCAGCCGGTCCACGGCAGTCGCCAGCGCCGACACCGATGAGCGGGAATTCGACACTAGCGCCTGCAGCCGTTGGGTGACCACGCCCTCGCTTAACTCGTTTACGCACGGCCCCACCGTTTGCAAAAACGACTCGAGCGGCCGCAGCAGTTTGCGGACACTGGCGGTCTTTTTAGCCACTGCCGCTGATTCAACCGCGCGGCCTGGCGAAGTCGCGGCTTTGACCACAGGCGCCCGGGGCTCCGATCCGTCTGCCGACCGGTCCGAACGTTCCGAGCGATCAGAACGCTCCGACCGCGCCGACCGCGGATCGCGAGGATCAATAGTGTCCCCGTCGTCGTCGTCGCCCCGCAGCTCTGCTTCCTCTTCGGCAAGCGTCGATAGCCGGTTCACGGCGGCAGCAACTACGCCCGTAGCATCCATCTGCTGGTTGCCGCCGGGACTCGAGCCCGTGCTCCGCAAGGGCGGGAATACAAAATCAGTGCTGCCCACGCCCTGGAACGCGCCGTCCCGTTCAAGACCGGCAGTAGCCGATGGCGGCGCGCCGCTGATTTTCAACCCACTGGGCTCGCTGGACGGCACTTCCGGAGACGTCTGCGGGCTCGTGAACGGCGACATTGCCACCGAATCGTTGCGCATATGCGGCGGATGCAGAGGATGCATAGCAGATTGGCCAGGATTAGGGGCAGGCACGTCGATGGAAAGCGGGCCCGATACCGGCGCCATATTAGAGGGTGCGGGCACGGGAGCAGGCAGCGGAGCGCCAGCCACCGCTATTCCGCCTCCACTGGATGCTGAGGATGTAGTGGTATGCGACCAACCGTCGCGGAACACAGGGGATACCGTGAACGAGGTGGGCTGCTGCGGGTGAGGGTCATGGGTCTTTGTGGGCAGCTCGACGCCGGAATCAAAACTGGCGCCGCGGGCATGCAGGTTGGCCACATACGAGTCTCCGCTGGCATTGCGCTGCATCACAAACCCTAGGCGTTTGGCCCGGTGGGCAAGCCCACTCTCGCTGCTACTTCGCATGCGGTCGGGGCCTCTTAATGACTGCGAACGGGTGGCCAGAACTGGCGCCTGGTTATCGGCTATAACAGTACCGAAACTGGACTTGGCCGAGGCCACCGAGTTCATGGACCCCGAGGAGGCGGCCGAGTTGATGGAGTTAGCCGAATTGGCTCTGCGGCTGTGGGGCCCGCCCGACGCCTCGATCTGCTCAAACATGGCGCGGTTCTCGCGCATATAGTCGCACAAGAACGGCAACCAATTGTCCTGCTTGCTGCGGAGCATGACCTCGGGCCCGGGCACTACAATGGGGTTGTTATCGACCTCCAAAAACGAAAGAGAGGGCATGGCGGAGATGGTCAAGGGAAGAAAGTCCAGTTGGTTATCGGTTAGACTGAGCACCTTGAGATTCTGAAGGCGCACGAGGGTAGTGGGGATCACGGAGATGGAGTTATGACTGAGATCAAGGATTTCCAAAGTGGTCAACGACAACACTGCCGGAGGAATATGATCAAAGCGGTTAGCGGACAGATCCAGATAGTAAAGATGGGTGAGACGAGGCAGCGGAGGCAGGCGCTGGATGAGATTACCCCGAAAGCTTAATTTGATAACGTCGCGGTCCAGTTCGTCGGCTAACTCTCGAGGCACGTCTATCAAATCTAACCCTTCAAACTCAAACGTGAGTTCGGCCGACGATGCTACGGGCCCGCCGTCGGCGTCCGAGGCTTCGGAGGACCCGGGAGGGGCTGAGGGAGCCATGGCTATTTGCGCCAGGTGCGCTTTGCGCTGGCTCTTGGCCATTTCGGCCAGCCGCTGGCCACTGACGGTCATGCTAAGGAGAGATTTAATAATCGCGATTTGTGCCGGGGGGGAGGAGGGAGGAAGCAGCGTGCGCGTTAGTCAGCGCCTCTCGGCCCGCTTGTGCCTCCTTCCCGGTTGCAGGTTGAGGGAGTGGTCCAATAGGAGATTTGAGTATTCTATAGTAATTGGTTTGGTTCAATTATGGTTAAACCAACTTTTTTTCTATACAAGTTTTGCGGTATTATTTCGGACGATCAATGGCCGGTCTCTAATCTGGGATTTAACGTTGCATAAACACGGGTGTCATAATGATGATGATAAGCTGCGCGCTACCCCTAGCCCTGCGTCACCCCAGATAGATCTGAGAGCCATAAAGCACGGCAACTAGACATACTGTTTAGGGAATCTGTTTGAAAATGTTTTAAATTGGTTTAAATTTGGTTTAAAAGGGGATATCTCCTATCAAATTTGATGCTTTAGTGTTAACTAGCAACTTATTCCTAATTAGCCGCAGTTGATGGTTAGCTGGCGGCAAAGTAGCCCTAGGGTCCCCAGGCTCCGTAAGGCTCTCTAAGACACCAAGGCTCCCAGCAATGGCGTCAAGTTAACTAAGTCAGACAGCCAGTATACCAAAAAACTGCCCAAAATACACTAATAAACCTCTATATAGCTAAATCTAGCCAGTTCCACAACTAAACCTGCCGGTGGTCTGTTTGGTCTGTTTGTTGATGCCTTCTTAGGAAGGCATGACAAGCCCGTCACTAAGTCCCAGGACATCCCCCATAAGCGGACCCCCCTGCCCGTTATGAGAAAATCGGTGGATTCAAGGCGGCCCCCGCGTGGCGAGGGAAGCGGGCACACGTCTACAAGAAGCATTATCTCCGTAGCGCCCAGCACCGCCAGCGAGCAGTCCACGCGTAGCAGTGCGACGTCGGTGCCAATGCGCGAGCCCTCCAGCGCCAGCGCCAAACTATTCGGCAAGCTCAAGCATCGCGGCGTCTCCAGCGCCTCTACAGCTTCCGTTCCTGGCCATCATCCCTACGAGGCGCCGCACCGCACCGACTCGATGCATTCGACCGCATCGCTGCGCTCCGCGTCTACGCTAGTTACCGACGAGAGCCCGGCCGTGTTAAAAGTGGCTTTGGCGTCCGATACCGAAATCGAGCATATGTTCCGCGCGTTAATGGAAAGCAGAGATATGAATAGCACCCCCGAGGCCCAGCACCAGATGATGCAGTTCCCCGTGGCCAAAAAACGGCTGCTGCTCCGCCAAAACGCGCTCACCGAAGGAAACACGTTCCTGCCCGACGCGCCCCCGCAGGCAGTGCCCAACACGATATCGTCAGTTCCAGCGCCCCCGGCGCATTACCACCACCCGCATGTTACTCAGGGCAGTGCCGACGATAAGCCGTCCAAGTATGTCAAGCGGCTGATGGAGGGCCGGTTTGACGTGAACTTCCTGTCTAGTTTGGGCGTGCAGATCCGCACGAAACCAGTAGCCTGGTTTGACGAGTTTGTCCATGATAACCAGGGCCATATGGCGCTCTGCACGGTCCTGGCCAATATCAACAAGACCTCGCCGCAGTCGATGAGCGAGGCCCACCAGGAGCTTGAATACGGTTTGGTCAAGTGTTTCCGCAACCTTTACAATGCCAAGAAAACGCAAGAGCTGCACAACTTCAAGATCGTGGAAACGCTGCTCCGCAGCATCACCTCTAAGCGGCTGCAGACCCGCAAGTGCGTTACCGAATGCATGACCTATGTAGTGCATACCGGCGGCCTGGAGCTGGTCCTGCAGGCGTTCGACCAGATCATGGCCTCGGATACCCACGGCAAAGTCGGCAACCGGTTTGTGCGCTGGCTCAAAAGCATCATGACGTTGCTGGAGGGCCGCGGCATGTGGGGCACGTCGGTAGGCGCCAGCAAAGATGTGCGCGAGCTGCGCACGTCGGGCTTTTCGGCCGAGGCCGCGCTCATCGATTTCAGTGTGGCTACCCTCGTGCTCATCAACCAGCTGGTCGACGAGCGCAACTGCGAGGATCTGCAGCGCCGAGTGTTCCTGCGCGCCCAGCTCAAGTCGGCCCGGGTCGGCAACTTGTTTGAGAGCATGCAGTGCTTTGATTCGAAATCCGTAGAAAACGAAATCGAGATGTTCTACAGTAACCAGGAACACGACGCCGAGGTGCTGGTGCACGAGCAGTCGGCGGCGGCAGCCGTGCGATCGACCGACGATATCGTCGAGATCGCCCATACGTTGCGGGATCGCACCGAGGGCACCGACTCGTCGGACCAGCTGCTGGCGCTATTTAATATGCTGTTGCTGGTGAACGACGGCCACTCGCGGGACCTGGTGCTCCGGCTCATTACCGAGATTGCCGGCCATGTGATCGGCTCGAAATTCGAAGAGCCGTCCGCGCATACCGTGGTGACGTTCGGCGTGCAGCAGTTGCTGGATCGACTGCTGGTGGACGACGAGGCGCGGCGCGCGCACCTCAAGGCGGCGCAGGCGCAGCGCACGGCCGAAGAAGCGCGCGGCGAGCGCGACGAAATGGAGCGCAAGCTCAAGCTGGGCGCCGACGGCAATGTCGGCCGCCTGCAAGCCCGCTGCGAGGAGCTGGGCACCATGCTCGACATGTTCCGGGCCAAGAACGTCGAGCTCGAGCACGAGCTCGAGGCCCAGAAGGGCGACCATGCCAAGGAGCTGCAGGTGCGTGAGGCCGAGTCGCGCGAGCTGTATCTGATTGTACGGGAGTACGGCGCCCTAGAAACCAATGGCCAGACTTCCGGAGACCGGCGCCAGCTGATTGGCAAGATCGCGCAGCGCCTGGAGGGCCATATCCGCCAGCAAACGACTACGCAGGTCGAGCCCAGCGGGCGGCTGCGGGCGTTGCGGGATAAAATGGAGGCCGTGCAGTCGCAAGCCCGCGATCTCGAGCTGTTCGGGATCGGCGAGGACGAGCTGGCCGAGCCGCCGGTCGACCCTAGCGTCGAGCTTAACGATCTGCACGAGCAGCGCATTCGCCGGCTTAAGTTATTAGAACAGCTGCAGCGCGAGTCCAACGACGTGGCCAAATGGATGGCCGACGGGCGGCTCCAGAACCTCATGACCGAGCTGGCTCATCGTGAGAAACAGGGCCGGTTCGACGACGCCTTGGCGGCCGCCACGACGGCTGTGCTGTGTCTCGACGACGAGAAGGCGCCTATGGGCCCTCTCGAAGGCAGCCAGCGGCCGCTCACGGGCGGTCCTCACGTAGGCACGGCGCCTCCGCCGGCATTGCCGCTGCCTGCCCAAGTTGGTGCAGCTGCTGGCGCTCAAACCGGCAACGGCGGGAAATTCAAGCCGCCTAAAGGCGCTATCCAGGTCCTACCTATGCCGGACGGCGCCAAAACTCAAGACAAGGGCAAACCAAATGTGGATAAACCCTTGCCAGTAGGAGCCGGGCCTGCCCCTCCGCCCCCGCCGCCGGCACCTCCGGCTCCTCCGGCTCCTCCTTTGCCAGTTGGCCAAGGAGCTCCGCCGCCGCCGCCTCCTCCGCCGCTGCCATCGACACCAGTACTTGGAGATGGCCCTGTTCCGCCTCCGCCGCCGCCCCCTCTGCCGTCGAGCGCGACTCCGACCCCGCCAACGCCGTCGTTGCCGTTTGGCGGACCGGCCGCGCCGCCTATTGGAACTGTGGCGCCGTACCGCACCAGCAGTCCTGCCGACTCGCCGGTGCCGTCGCCGGCCCTAGGCTTCAAAGACAAGCCGCGACTTAAACAGATCCATTGGGATCGCATCGACAATGTGGACGAGACGATCTGGGCGCGCACCAAGCGGCCGGGCGAGCCGGCCATGTCGGAGCTGCTGCTGCGGCAAGGTGTGTTTGACGAGGTGGACCGGATCTTTGTTGCCAACGAGATCAAGCAGATCCGGCGCACCAAGAAGTCCGAGGAAGATAAAGTGGAGCTGCTGCAGCGCGAGGTGTCGCACCGCATCGAGATCAACATGCACTCGTTCGCGTCGCTGCCTGTTGACGAGGTAGTGCTTAAAGTGCTGCTGTGCTCGCGGGATGTAGTGGACCGGATTAATGTCCTGGAGTTCTTTATTACCGCTGATTGCTGCGAGATTAGTCCTACGCAAACCCGCCAGTTCACGCCTTATAGTCGGGATGTGGAAGCGTTAGGCCGCGGCGACAAGTCGGAGCCTGAAAAGGACGTGAAAGACCTCGCCCGCAGCGACCGCATCTTTGTGGAGCTGTTCTTTAATCTGCGCGATTACTGGCCGGTGCGCAGCCGCGGATTGCTGCTGGCCAAGACCTATGAAAAGGACCACGAGAGTTTGTTCAACAAACTGCGGCTGCTCGACAAGGCCTGCGACGCCGCCATCAACTCCGACCACTTCTTGAAGCTGCTGTCCATAATTCTCGAGGTCGGTAACCATATGAACGGCCGCACTAAACAGGCGGCCGGGTTCCGGCTCGGCACTCTGCAACGCCTGGCGTTCACCAAAGATAAGAGCAACTCGATGACGTTCCTGCACTATGTCGAGCGCATTGTTCGTACAGGTATGACGCCCGAGCTGGAGAACTTCTGCACCGAGCTGGCGCCCGCGATCGATGCCGAGCGGATGTCGCTGGAACACCTGCGGCAAGAATGCCAGGAGTTCATCAAAACCGTGCGCAGTATCCAGCGGTCGGTCGACGGCGGCAAGCTTAGCGACCCGTCGCGTATGCACCCGCAGGACCAGGCGCTTAAAGTGATTCTGCCCGCGCTGAAACAGGCGCGCGAGAACGCGCAGCGGTTAGAAGACTCGTTAAAGAACACGGTGTCCAAGTACGAGCGGACCATGCAGCTGTATGGCGAGGATCCAAACGACGAGAACGCCGTAGCCAGTTTCTTTGGCCACTTTGCCTCGTTTGTGAAAGAGTACAAGAACGCGCGCGCCGATAACGAGACCCGCGAGCGCGAGCAGCGGCTGTACGAGCAGCGGCGCAAGCTTGCCGAGCAGCCGAAAACAACCGACACGCTCAAGAACCCGGAGTCGTCGTCGCGGCAAAGCTCGGTGGGGCCGTCCGATAATCCGGGCAGTAATGTCGACAACCTGCTGGAGAAACTGCGGGCCACCGCGCCCAGCGACGCGCGCAACCGGCGCCGCGCTCGGCGCCAGCTGCCGCAGCCCGAAGAGGAGGGCATGGTCACCCCCACCCAAGCAGCCGCGCGCCGTATCACCGAAGCCAATACCGACGACAGCACGCCCGGGTCGCGCACCGGCGATAATAACGACCTCTCGCCTACACCGTCGCGCCGGCAATCGTCGACGATGATGAGCGAGGAGTCGCCGACCAAGCCGAATATCAGCGATATGAACGGGCGGGCCAAGCTGCTGCTAGCGGAGCTTCGGCAGAAAGACCCGCTCAAGACGTCGCCGCGACGGAAGCAAGATTAATGACCGATCGACCGATCAACCGATCGACCGATCGACCGATCGACCGAGGGACCAAAAATCGGGAGTGCCTTCTGTTTTATTTAACTTACATAGCATTTGCAGATGGCGTTTAATTTTTTGATTGCTGGAGAAAAAACCCCCCAAGCACCAAACCACAAGCTGCAACCACTAATTATCTACGAAAAAAGAAAGGCAGGAGACAGGACGGAAAGGGAAGAGGCTGGCAAGCGGCAATTTACAGGTCCGCGTCGTCCTCGTCGGGCAGAGGCAGCGCAGCGGCCTGCTCCATCTCCTGCTGGTACTTATTCATAAGATCCGCGTCGATGTGGACCTCCGGCGGGGCCAGGGCGGGCGACTCAACAAACTCGAGGGTGGGGTTGCCGGCCAGCTTGCGGGCGAGCCACAAAAACGGCTTCTCGAAGTTGTAGTTGGACTTGGCGGAGATGTCGTAGTACTGCAGGTTCTTTTTGCGGTGGAAGGTGATGGACTTGGCCTTGACCTTGCGCTCCTTGACGTCGACCTTGTTGCCGCACAGCACCACGGGGATGTTCTCGCACACGCGCACCAGGTCGCGGTGCCAGTTGGGCACGTTCTTGTAGGTGATGCGCGACGTCACGTCGAACATGATGATACCGCACTGACCATTGATGTAGTAGCCGTCGCGCAGACCGCCGAACTTCTCCTGGCCGGCCGTATCCCACACCTCGAACTTGATCTCGCCAAAGTTGGTGTGGAAGCCAAGGGGGTACACCTCGACGCCCTGGGTGGCATGGTAACGTTTCTCGAACTCACCTGTGACGTGGCGCTTGACAAAGGTGGTTTTTCCGGTACCACCATCGCCGACGAGAACCAGTTTGAAAGTAGGCACTTGCTGCTGAGCCATGTTGTATTTGGGAAGACAAGTTTTGCAAGCTCTTTGTCACTGGCTATGTTGTGTTTTTTTTTTACCAACCCTGGCCAGCGGACATGGGTTAGGGCCGCTCGCGACCTTGCTTTATTGCCCCCTCGGTCTAGGCTTGAGGGGAACTGCCAAGTTTCCTGTTTCCAGAAGGGGACGGCTGGCTGTTTATCCAAAAAACATCGAAACCGTCTTAATCCAAAGAAACTTTAACAGTTATTAGGCTTGGCAGGTGGACCCGGCCAAATTATACTATTATACATATTATAAATAAATAGTCAACCCAGATAGGCTCGAGGGTATTCTTTCGTAGGTAGATTGGCAGGAGCAGGGATCCGCGCCGAATCAAGTTTACTATCGGCGTCGTCGTTGAGCCCGGGCACTGAAAATGTGTGCCTTAAATCCTCGGACTGGTCGAGGTTATTGATTAAAGTGATTTTGCTGGGGCCACTGGCTTCGAGCTCGTGCGCAACCTGTTCCCAGTACTGCACGAAGCTTCGAATATGTCTTTTGCCCGAAATATGTTTTTGCCGCACCGACAATGAGTCGTGCGTTAGTGGGATCCCGCAGTATATACACTTTTGTCTAGGCATATGACCTTCTCCTGGTTAGGTAAGTTAGGTAACTGATCCTTTGGGTGGGTCTGGTCCGGGCTGCACATGTCATGGACCTGTCGAAATTCAGCTACCGACCTAAACGAGGCCATGATGAACTAGAAACACCAGACGGTTACGATGAATCAAACCTAGCTAAACAAGATCGCCTGGTGAAAAAACCATTGGTGCCTGGCCAGCTGCCGGTGTTATTGGAACCAGGTCTATTATGTGTATTTGTAGGCTTCAATCCCGGCACCGAATCAGCTCGCACAGGCCATTACTATGCCCACCGCTCGAACCGGTTTTGGAAAATGCTATATATGAGCCGGTTGGTGGACCGCCCCGTCGTATGTACGGATGATCAGCGGCTGCAACAGGACTACCGCTACGGCTTCACTGATTTAGTGGCCCGATCCACAAAGGGAATCACGCAGCTAAGTGGAGGGGAAATGCAGGACGGAGCGTTCTCTTTAGAGCAACGGATTGCCTCGGTGAGTCCCAAGTATGTCTGCCTAGTAGGTAAAGGGATTTGGCAAGCGATTGCCAAAGCAAATAACTGGAAACAAACCCCGTTTTCGTACGGCCTGCAACCCCAGCCGTTCGGCAATGCCAAGTTGTTTGTAGTGCCGTCTACATCGGGGCTGGTGTCGCTAAATAAGGACATTCAATTAAAATTATGGGACGAGCTGGCATCGTTAGTGGCCTCGGCCCGCGAGCATCTCACTTCAGAGCCTTCTCAAAGTTATCCACCATCGACTCGGTGATCACTAAATCGGGGATATACTTGATCATCAGATCGTCGGCCTCGGCCTTGATCCGCATCTTCTCGGGGTCCGTAGAGGCTTGGCCATACCCCAACACTTTCAATGCCTGTTCCTGCAGGTCACAGCACTTGTCGTGCATCGTCTTCTGCGACGGACAGCTCGCTAGCCGGTCAAATAGACTTCCGCTCAATAAACACTTAGAATAGGCCCGCTCGTATTCTACACAGTTATCCATAGCGATCTGCCTTACGCTTTTAAAGGTTGAACGTTGCGGCACAGCCGGCTGCTCGGCGATAGCTCTATCTTGGGGTTGCGAGGATGTCTTTTGACCGCTGGTCGTGTCTTTAAAGTACTCGCGCAAGTCCGGGTCCACATCGTCTGCCGCTTCCTTTTTGGAAAACCATCCCATGATGTCAGACGAAAACCCTAGCCAGAGGGGTGGGGTGGGGGGTGTACTAAGACAAATGGATGGCGACCGAGAAGAGGGACCCAACCGGAGAGTAGCAACAAAGTCCATTTTATATCAAAACACTAGCTATATTTTTTTCTAATCAGCATCTAGTTCTACACGCGTTAATCCTCGTAACCAATCAAGGCAACAATCAGCGAATATAGGTAGAAGAAGAAGATCAGCAGGTGGAAGCCCAGCTTGATAAAGCTCTCCTTCTTGTGCCGGTTGAGAGTGCGGAAGATCTCGGTGGCATCCAGCAGGTATTGGTTCTTGAAAATCGCGTTGGCGTTGAAGGCGGTGATGGGCAGGTTCAGCAAAAACGACAGCCAGTGCCCGGTGACCAGAAACAAAAATGTCAGGGTGCTTTGCAAGACGGCCTCGGGGATCAGGAACACATTCAGTTTGTTGCACAGATCAATGGGATTGATATAATCCACTTCTACGGGGGGTTAGTACACGTGTTTGGGGCACTCCTAACCGGTTTAATCGGTTTAATCGGGTTCTCAAATATGGGTACTTACCAAGATCAGAATACATGATGGTGAAAAACACCTGAAGGAACAAGTTTGCAGCATTCGCCAGAACTGCAATCAAATAAAGCCTGTTGTTAGTTTGCACGAGGAGGTGCCTTGGCATGGCTACTTACCAGGCAGCACCGTTCATGGTTGGAAAAGGTGTGTGTGATTGATTATACCATCGCTCCCGTTGCAGTCAGGTTTTGTCAACCTCGAGCTCTCCCTCCCCCTCTGCTGCAATCCCAATCCGGCAAACCAGCTTGCCGAAGAAACTAGCGGTTTTTTCGGGGTGTTTGGCCTCATTTGCTCGAAAATTTCCTAAATGACCCTCGATGATAAACTCGCGGCGATCAATCGCAACTTTGTTCATCGCATCAATGACAAGGGCTATACCAACTTCGACTCTCTGCTTGACGATATGCAGGCAGTTATGGATGAAGTTCCCTTGACGGCTGCGGCCTCTGAATACTGGCTGCGGATCGCTAATGATATGGCCGAGTACATTGACGAGTGGCAACGGCCTTTAAACATGGATACGGTCGTTGAGTTCCTGGCTGTTTTGCAGGACCGGCTGCTTTCGATGCAAACCAACTTCACACAAACCCAGAAAATGCGGCTATCGTCAATTGCCGACCGCACGCATACTAGTTTGCTCAATAGCGATGACTCGGACGAGGTCATGCATGTCTACGAGAAGTTGCTGGAAGCCACGGGCGGCACGCTTCAACTATGATCTTTTTGTGAAAGTGAAAAATAATTATTAAAAAGAATTTTATAAATATAAGTAGCCTTCAATGCATAACTTTTAAGCGGGCGGCGGCCCAATGCCAAACATGTACCGCAGCTCGTCGCGACTGAGCCGGGTGGTCTGAGCAGCTCCTTCCGACGACAGTGCCGCGTCAATCAACTTCCGTTTCTTCTCTTGGAGTAGTCGGATGCGGTCTTCGACGCTGCGAGCAACGTACATGCGGTAGACATGCACGGGCTTGGTTTGGCCAATGCGGTGCACGCGGTCTTCGGCCTGCAGCTCGACATACGGGTTCCAGAACGGATCGACAATAATCACATGGTTCGCGGCCGTCAGCGTCAAGCCCACATTGCCGGCCTTAAGACTGGTCAGCAGCAGTTTGGCGGTGCCACGCTCAAACTGGGCCAGCGCCTCCGTACGCTCGTGAGGATTCATGCCGCCGTGGTACTCGAGAAAGTCTACGCCGGCCGCATTCAGCGGCACGGTCAGGATATCCAGCATGCTCACGAACTGCGAGAACACAATGACTTTATCGCCGGGGCTCTCTTTCCAGATCTTCTGCAGCTGTTTGAGGCAGGCGTCGGCCTTGGCCGAGGCAACCCATTTTTCAGGGAACACCTCGGGGACAGGGAACATAGCGGCAAACATGTCGATATCGTATTTGTATACGGGCACATCATGCTGTTCTTCTTGCTCTTTGATGTCCTTGACGTCCTTGACATCTTCCTGTCCATTGACATCCTTGACTTCATGTCCATTGGCATCCTTGACTTCATGCCCGTTGGCATCCTCATGTCCATTAACATCCTTGGTATCCTTGATATCCTCGTCATCATGCTTGACCTCGGGCCGCCACTTCACAAGACTGTTCTCGAACTCGGAGTCGTCCGACTCAGCATCCGATCCCAAGCCGTCGATGTTGTCGAACCGATGCTGGTGGCGTACCGACCGGATCCGCTCGCGGTTCATGGCTCGGGTACGCCGGAACGCCTCGCGGCGCTCTTTATTGGCTTTGCGCACCAGCACCTCCAGCTCGCCGGGCGTGCAGCCGACATTGTCGTCGATGAGTTTGAGCAGCGCCAAAACAGTGCCGCCCTCGCCAATAGGAGTCGTGCATCGCGGGCACCGCGCGCCGAGCCGGTGGGCAACCGCGTAGTCTTCGAGTTGTGGGCGACACTCTTCGCAAATCAGATGGCCACACGGGTGCATGGCCAGCACCTTGTTGTCGCTCATAGCCTGGTCGTAGCATAGCGAACACGTGCGTTCGTCGGGGCCTTCTTCCAGGGCGACGCTTCGCGCATGCGCCGAAAACGCCAGCGCGTTTTGCAGCTCGTCTACATCGATCTGTTTGGACTGGAACTCTTTGTTCTGCTGGGTAGCCAATGCCAGCAGCGGGTGGCAGCATTTCTGGCGCAGCCGCAGCAATAGCACTAACACTGTTGAGTACGACGCGTCGGTCTGCAGCAGCCGGCGGGCCTTCTGGGCATTCCGGCTTTCCAACTCGGTGTACTCGGCCAGCTCTTCGTCGGTCATATTGACGATGATGTTGTGGTGGGTTTTACTGGGCAGATTATCCATGATGCGGCGGCCGCGGATAGCGGTATCTTTGCGGCGCCGCAGCATAATAGCCGCCAGCAACGCTCGTAGCCGCACCAGGCTGCGCTCGGGGATTTCTACTTGCGTGCCGTCGCCTTTGACTTTGGGCACCATGCGGTTAAACAGCGGCTGGTTATCCCAGAACGGCTTGATGCGCAGGAACTTGACCAGACTGTAAAGCTCTTGGATGTTGTTCTGCATCGGCGTGCCCGACAAACAGATGCGGTACTGGGCCGACAGCTTGTGGCAGGCCTTGGCCCGCTTGGCGCTCAGATTCTTAATCGTATGCGCCTCGTCAAGAATCACGCGCCAGAAATTAATATGGAACAGCGGCGCGATGGCTCGCTGGCCATGGGCCTCGAGCTGTTTGTGTTCATGCATGAGCTTGTCGTAAGGCACAATCACGACATCAAACGACTTGGTGATAGAGCTGGCCTTGGTGTGCAGCCGCGACGTCACCGACGTGTGGTGGACGTATACTTTCATGCGCTCGTCCGGATGCACGCGTTTGGCCAGCTCGTTCCGCCAGGTATCAATTAAAGCCACAGGGCATACGATCAGCGTGAGATGCGGCTCGTTGGCGCTCCGGCGGCTGCTGTCGTCGGGCCGGTTAGCGTAGATTAGGGAAATAGATTGAATGGTTTTGCCCAGCCCCATTTCGTCGGCCAGAATGCCGCCCTTATTAGGCCCGCGCTCCGACTTGAGCAGCCACCCTAGTCCGAGCCGCTGGTGCTCCATTTCCACGACGTTCATCTCTTTAGGGATATCTTCGGGCACGACATCGTGATGAATAGCGTCCACCAACGCTTCGTAGTCTTTTTCAATATCGACATTCACCAGGTGGTCTCGTTGCATAAAGCCATCGCCCGGCATCATTTCGCCGGCGCCCGTCATCGAGTTCACTCCATCAGGCGCATAGTTAGGATCCCGCAGCTGCTCCTGGATCTGCCGTTTGCGGTCAAGCTTATGCGTGTAGTAGTTTTGATCTTCGGAGATAAGGAACCGTTCCTGCCGAGCCGCGGTGTTGCGGATATCGAAGTCGAACTGGGCGATGTCCGGGTTCACTTTCCATTTGCACAGGTCGTGGAAATGGTCCTGGATCCATGCCTGGAAGTTCAGGTACCGCTCGCGCAAGCGGTCTAAATGGGCAATGTCGTCGATGGTGTCGGTCCCGGCGCCTTCCTCCTTGCGACGCTCGAACGACTTCTGATGCTCGCGGGCGCTATTGCGCATGCGCATCAAGTAATACACCAAATTCAAGGCCCGCTCTCTATCTGCCACGCTCTTGGTCTGCAATACCTCGTTCAACGTCAACAGCGCTTCTCGCCGCTTCCCTTTGGCCTCTTGCATCCATTGATGAGGGATATACATCTGGACGGGCTCAGTAGCGGTAGTCAGGTCGATCATATCGCCATTATCGAGATGGGGGACCGGCTCGATGATTTCTAGGTCTTTCTCGATATCTAAAGGGCTTTCAATCCGGTCGGGCTGCTCCCGCTCGGGTCGCTCGATTATAGCCACTTCGTCGCCATCGCCATCTCCGGTCAAGTCGACAACATCTTCTTGATGGCCTAGCTGGCCTAGTTGACCCATTTGACCCATTTGACCTTGGTATAGTCGGTCCAGTTCGTCTAGTTGGTCTAGGTGACCCCCCTGGTCAATATCGACAATGTCTATCCCATTGCGAGGCGACGGCAGGGTAACCGGCTGGAGGTACCGCTGGTTTCTATCGTTGCCGGAGCCCACCCCCGCACTAGTTGCCGTGCGTTTCATGGGATGACAGTTAGGTGGCGACGGTGTGGGTGGCGGATGACGGTTAGGTAGTGTTTGGGCAAGCGCTATCAGGCGCTAAATTGAAACCTGCCTGGAGATCACGTGAGCCCGCGATGGTGACTGGTGGGAGGCCTGCCTTGGGGCGGACCGGAACTATCAGAACCTAGTGCCCTGACCCCTATAGCTAACCCTCCCACCCGTCCCTCGGTGACCATGGCCGCAGATCAGCACGATTCGATTGTACAGGCATATTCTCGAGCCAACGACTTCCTGGAAACGGTGCTAGCCAGTCCGGCCGCCTCGCAGGTGCTCCGCGACCAGATCGGCTTGTCGCTCAAGATCATAGACGACGCCCTGCAGCTGTACGCGCCCCACCAGCTGGGGCTGTCGTTCAATGGCGGCAAAGACTGCTTGGTGATGCTGATCCTGATCATGTCCGGGCTTTATAGAAAGTATAAAGCCGAGACGGATGCCGGAAACCCCGCCCAGCTCCATGAATTGGTCAGTGTCTACATCAAGGCCCCTGATTCGTTTACAGAGGTAGACGACTTTGTGGCCGAATGTATCGATGCCTACAAATTGCGGCTGGACACCGAAGTGGTGCCGATGAAGGACGCCTTGACAAAGTATCTTGCCAAGAGCTCCGACATCAAGGCGGTGTTTGTCGGCATCCGCCGCGCAGACCCGTTCGGCGAGACCCTCGATTATATCCAGGAAACCGATCATGGGTGGCCCAAGTTTATCCGCGTCCACCCGGTTTTGGAATGGCGGTATAGCCAGGTATGGGAGTTCCTGCGTCTGGGCAAAATCCCCTACTGTGTGCTTTACGACCAAGGCTATACGTCTTTGGGGGGCATCAACAGTACCACCAAGAACCCGGCGCTGGTCAACAGCCACGGAACGTTTGAGCCTGCCTATGAATTAGAGGATGCCAGCATGGAACGAGCCGGCCGGTTTTCACGGGGCAAGTGATGCCCTCAATAGAGCTGGGCTGATATAGGCTTTTATGTTTCCTTCATGACTTTACGAATCCCAGGATGTTTTTGTATGCAAATTAATGTGAGTGCTCATTGTAGTTAGACTTTTTAGCTACTGGTTAAATTACAATATGTACTTCTTGTGCGACGAGGGCTTGGAGCCGTCTTCTTCTTGGCAGTATTTGCAGTGGCCTTGAAAGCCTTCTTAACTGCCTTTACAGGCTTGGGAGGCTTCCTGGCGACCGGCTGGGTCTTTTTCAAGGGTTTTACCTCTACCTTGCGGCGCTTAATGTCTGCAGCAGAAGGCTCTGAAAGGACCCGTTTAGAAACGAACCGGCCATTACTTTGGCGCACCGGTGAGGCCGGTGAGGCCGGTTTCGGGTCCGATTTCGGGGCCGGCGGGACCGGCAGGACCGATTGCGGAACCGATTTCGGTAGGTGTTTCTGAGCCCGCTTAGCTCTCTGAGCTGCCAAAAAAGCACCCTTAGAAAGTTTGTGGACCCCTTTACCCTTTTGCCTGAGCCTTACAGGCATTTCCACTCTTTCCTCGCTGGTTTCCACGCTAGGTTCCTCGCTAGGTTCCTCGCTAGGTTCCTCGCTAGTTTGATGGCGAAGAACGCGCCCATTTGGCCGGCCATTTGGAGAAGACGGCTCGGCCTTAACGGCACTGCGCGTCCGGTGAGTCTTCGGGGTCTCGATTTCCACGGTCTCAGGCGGCGGAGTAATACTATGCGGGGGCGCGCGATGGCGCAGCTTTCTAGAAATAGCCAGTAACGGCTCTTCAGGCGGCGTCTTAATAGAGACCATCGGCGTAGGGTCGGTCGGCTCGTCTTCAGGTGTTAGATTGCGAGACCTGAACCGTAACCGACGACGCGGTTCTTCCTTTTTAGGTTCCTTTTTGGGTTCCTTTGGCTCCTTTGGCTCCTTTGGCTCCTTTGGCTCCTTTGTTTTGGCTTGACTGGGCTTGGTGAATAGCCGCGGGGTTTTGGCCTCGAGCTCAAACACGGTCTCGGTATCGGTGACCGGCTCGTCGATACTTGCTTCTGAATCGTCTGCTAGCGGAGTATCTGACTGGGCCTTGGCAAGCGGGTTCAGCACTTGCTGGATCCGCTCAACCACACCGATCATGGACGAGAGGTGCTTGACGTGGCTGGTGATATCGTCGGCCCGTTCCTGGGCAGTGCTGAAGTTCCATTGCGCGGTATCCAGCACCCGTTTCAGTCGTTTGTTGAGCAGCGTGCCCAGACGGTCCTGCTTGATGGTCCAATAGCGACACAGCTGGGGCATAACATTCGACAAGTCTAGGGAGAAACGGGTGAGGATATTGCGGCATATCGCGTCGGAAATCAGTTTGGGCACCACAAACACGCCCGCGGGCGTGCGCCAGAACGGGTACTTGCGCAGTCCTTGCTTGACAGCACTCTGCTGAGCGCCTTGCAGTTTCAACGACTGCTTGGCGGCGCCTACATCGACCATCAGATTAGCATGTCTGGGGGTATGCCGCTGGCAGTAGACGACCATCTTGGAAGGCTGCGCCAACGCACTGGAAACCCCGCCGACCATCTCCATATACTGGCCGGCCGCTTGGGCACATGTGGCATGGAAGGCTTGATAACACGACTTGTGGCAGCATTGGATGCAGGCGCCGCCTCGTTTCTGGCAAATGGAGCAGGTGAGGCGCCAGCGGCTGCTGGGGATCGCCGCCATACCGGCAATAGGCTCCATATAGGCTGCATTCAGGAAATAGAGTTCCGGGATCCACAACGCACAGATGGTATGCACCCAATGGCCCGTATCGGTGAGCTTGAACGCGCCAGTGGTATGCGGACAGCAAAGGCATTTGACGCGCTGCTCGCGGGCCAATTGGCACTTGCGACAGAACCAGCCGCCTTCAGGGATAAACGGAATGCCATAACAGTCCTGGTGCACGGCGATATTACAGCCATCACAAAACACGATATCGTTGCCGTTTTCGCACTCGGTCTCGCCACAAACAACACACTGCTGGGTCTCATCGGTGAGATGGCGCGGCGCGTTGCCGCTGGTATTAATCAGGAGCTGCAGCTTAAACGCTTCTAACTCCAGCATGCACATGACGGTCTCAAACACTTCCGCCGTCAACTTGACCTGGTAGGTGGCCGACAGGTAGCCCATAATGGCCGCGTCCTGCTCGTCCATGTCGTAGTCGACATGCTGCAACCGATCCAGCTTTCCCGGGTACGCATTAGGGTCCTGAGCCTGCAGGTCTTCTGGATGCTCGCTACTGGCGATGGGGTCGTTCCTTAAATAAGTTTCCGGGCGCGTAAACTCGAGGCCATATCCCAAACTTTGCAGAACTTGGTTGGTTTCAAATGGCGGCGGAGCTGCCTTGGCTTCTTTATCTTCTCCCTCACGCTGATCTTTGCTTAGAGTTGGTGGCCTGCTTGATGGCAACCCCCCCGCGGCTGACAGGGGAGGCCCCTTTTTGTAGTCAATTTCCAGGGGCTCGTCCACATCCAGGCGCGGATAGATAGTCTTATAGGACTGTTCGACTCTAGGAATTTCTTCCTCTGGTGGCTGTTGGCGCCACGTAGACGTCGTGAGCCGACGGTAGTCTCTCATGACCCCCGGAATTATAAGGGATGGCGGTGGGGGGGGGCTGGGAAAGCGGCGATCCGGTTAAGTAAGCAGCACCACCTGATTTTTTTTCGGACTATACCGACAAAATACAGCTGGCTCAAGGTTCGTTTTTTTGTTATATATGGACTATCAAAATCGAGCAGGATCTAAAAAAGGGGCGGGAGGCATTGCCAGTACCAGTCTAGAGACCATCCAGCGCAAAAACCGGCTCTCCCAATTGGCTCTAGAGGTTCTAGATGTGTCCCGCGATCCATACATAGTAAAGCTGGGCGCTGGCCGGTTCCAATGCAAGCTTTGCAACACTTTACACAAAGATGAAGGCTCATATTTAACTCACAGTCAAGGGAAAAAGCATCTCCAGAGCCTGGAACGCCGCCGCAGCCTTGATAATAAGGGCCGGTCGCAACCTACTAGCAATGGCCGGCCGCCAGTGCCTATCAAACGGTTTATTAAAATTGGCCGACCGGGCTATAAAATCACTAAGATCAGCGGCTTTCAGCAGGGCGAAAGGGGGCTATTGATCCAGGTCAAGTACCCGCAGATAGCCTCGTCAGTGGAACCAAGGTACCGGTTTATGAGTGCGTTTGAGCAAAAACTGGAAGCCCCTAACAAGGATTGGCAGTACTTGGTGCTTGCAGCGGAGCCGTATGACAATGTAGCAATTAAGATCCCGTCAGGGACACTGGACGCTGAAACGGTTTGGACCCATTTCGACCGCGACTCTGGGGACTTTCATATGCAATTTGGGTGGCCTTCAAGCGCTAATAGTGTGGCCAAGCCGTAAATTCTATATTTATTTTTATAATGCCTATTTATAGCCAGTTCCAGGCCTTGCTGCTGGCTGGTGGGGAGGTGGGGGAAATCGGTGTTCCGACGGCCCTGGGGTTAGGGAGGGGCCCGGAACGCCGCAACCCCTGCAAGCTGACGTGTAAATGCACAAATATGATGCGTGCATTTACAATGGTGCATGTGGAAAGATGCAATGCCCCGTTACTATATAAACTGGGAATAAGTAATCTAGAATTATCCCAAATCTTTATCCAATGTCTCGTGTTGCTATTCTAGGTGTCAATGGCTTTCTGGGTGCGCCCATTCTCAACGGCCTTATTGCCGACGAGTTCTACTCGCAGCTGAACGGCCCCGTTATTGCTCTGACTCGCGACGTCTCTAAGGAGCCCGTCAAGTCCGACCGCATCAAGTACACTCAGTACAAGGATGTCAGTGACCTCGACCTGTCGGGAATTGACGTGCTCATCAACGTCACTGGCCCCGGCCCGTTCTGGAAAGACTTGGAGAAGCTGCTGGCGTCGGCAAAGCACATCAAGCTCTACATTCCCTCTGAGTTCGGCGTGGAGATCTCCAAGGTGCCCATCAAGCCCCTGCCGAGCGTTTTTGCCCTTAAGAAGGCTCACAGCACTGCCGTGCGCGCCCTTGGCATTAAGACAATTGAGTTCGTGAGCGGCTTCTTTGATGCTCCTGGTGCCTTCCTGACCGAATGGCTCGGCCATGTGGGCGTCAACCCGGCCGACAACACCGTCACCCCCATCGGCGACCCCAGCCAGAAAATCGCTACCTCCAAGCTGCCTGATGTCGGTAAGTTTGTGGCGGCTACGATTGCCTTCCAGTCCGACTACTCCAAGCTGCCCAACGAGCTGCGCTTCTACAGCAACTTCGTGTCGCCTAACCAGCTGGTCGAGCGCTACGAGAAGGCCAAGGGCGTCACTCTCAAGGTCAACCCGGCTATCCCCTACGAGACCGCTCTGAAGGAGGCCGACAAGAAGACCGCCGAGGGCATCAGCACCCCGGAGGCTTTCTTTGGCTACTTGCATGTGATTGCGGCCGCCGGTCTGGACAAGGGCCTGGACTTTGTCGAGAACGAGCGCGACCTCATCAACCCGCATGAGAAGTACTTCAAGTGGACTCCCTTTTAGTTTCATTGCCATATGAATATGCTAAGTTTTTTTAGTTTCTATTTAGCGGTCTGTATCTCAATGGTCCTAAGCTAGATCTTTTTTGCGTAGTCAGGGTCCGATAGGGGCCGGTGGGGTGTTGTGGATCTAGACTGGTTTGTATGCTATATAGATTGCATAGCTAGGGGCTGTATGACAAACCTATGGAGTTGACATGGCACAAATGGACCCCCTCGGAATTAACTACCAAAACCCTGTACGATGTACTTGAATTAAGATCTAGGGTGTTTGTTGTAGAACAAAACTGTGTATTTCTCGATATCGATGGCCAGGATCTCGCCGAGAATGTGCTGCACTTGGCCGGTTACTATGGTGACCGACTGGTCGCCTATGCCCGGCTCGTTTTACGAGATAATGAAAAATATAGCGATGTGCGGGTAGGCCGCGTGGTTACCGACGAATCGTACCGAGGCGGGCTCGGAACCCAATTGCTAATGACTATTGTTGAGCAGGTAGAAGCGACCTGGCCAGGGAGACGAATGACAATGGGAGCACAGCACCGCCTAACCAAGTTCTATGGAAAAGCGGGCTTTAAAAGCGTGGGCGAGCCCTATGATGAAGATGGTATCATGCACGTTGAGATGGCGCGCGAGGTTCCGATATAACCCGATGCAGATTCAGATATAGATTCAGATAGATCGACTTATAGACTTAGATTAGATCTGTGGATGCCAAAAAAAAGTAGAATGGTCCCTGGCGGGATCGAACCGCCGATCTTGGCGTTATTAGCACCACGCCTTAACCAACTGGGCCAAGGGACCGAATTTTGAATTTTTCATTTTGGCTGCTTTTACCCTCCCAAGCTCAACTTTGCCGCCCCACGGGCCAATATGAAGGTTTAGAAGGTTATCTTTAATTCCAAAATCAGTATAATCCCGAAATATATCCATTTATTTTTATAAATTTACGTCCCCGATGCTGGATATAGGAAATAACTGGGGTTGAGCACCCTGGCCCTATCCGTTAGGGCTTAGGGCAAACCGCGCGCCATCCCTCCCCGCCCACGCTGACTTAGGAATTTCAGAGCCTGAGCGGTCCTCTCACCACCAACGAAAAAGTAAGCACATATTCAAAGGAATCGGTCTCTCAGGCGAACTGAGACACACCGGTGTTCTGTATAGGACCAGACTCCTACCACCGGACACTCTGGTTCGTCTGTGGCCGGTTCTTGAGAGGTTCAAGAACCAGTCATACTAACATCAGTGACCCGCACTTCTGTTCTTGCTGACGCTCTGAAGTCTATCACCAACGCCGAGAAGGCTGGCAAGCGCCAGGTCCTGATCCGCCCTTCGTCGAAGGTTATTGTCCGTTTCCTTCAGGTCATCCAGAAGCATGGTAAGTACTATTGGAATTCGCTGAATATGCCCGAAAAGGTTCATACTCCTCCTACCGGACTGATAACTGGATGGAGTGTGGTTGCCATCCCTCTCTGTCTTTTAAGAGATCCGAAGATTGAATTGGGAGGCTACCATGCGATCATCCAGCACCCTATGTTGGGATTTCCTGGTTAATCACCGGTGGTTTCTCGTACATTTTTTTAAACCCCATTCCCGGGAGTGAATGAATCTTTTCCAGCATTTCAGAAACAAAAAAAGCAAACAAAATTCGAATATCAGACACTAACGCAGGTTACATTGATGACTTTGAGTGGGTTGACAACCACCGCTCCGGCAAGATTGTTGTTTTCCTTAACGGCCGCCTGAACAAGGTGGGTGTCATTTCTCCTCGCTTCAACATCAAGTTCGACGAGATCGAGAAGTGGATCAACAACTTGCTGCCCTCGCGCCAGTTCGGCTACCTGATCCTGACCACTTCGGCCGGTATCATGGACCACGAGGAGGCTCGTCGCAAGCACGTTGCCGGCAAGATCCTGGGCTTTGTCTACTAAAAAATAGGTCTTTAGATTTCTAATATTGCACGATTTGACTCAAAGGAGGTTATTCTGTACATGCAAAACTATAACAAGTTATAGGGCGGAGGGCTAGTAGCGGCGAAACTGTTGGGCCTCTGCTCCAAGGCCTCCACAACGACGAGCAACTACATTAACGGTGCTATCTCGGATAATGTCTTCGGCAATCTTCTCACTGCGGACCCACGAAAGGATATCTTCAAGTGTTCTGGCGCTCATGTTAGATGCTTCGTCGCGAGCAGCGTATGCGTCGAGTCTGGGGTCGGTTTTGGTATGGGCGAACTCAATGTGATCTCTTGCTCGTTTGGAAAGGTTGGCAATCGACTCGGTATTTTCGGGGGTGAACTCGGTTGCCGACGCTCCGGCCAGGCTGCCGCAGTAGGCGAGAATATCGTCTCGTTTGCGCCACTCACTGTACATCTTGGGCAGGTATTCTGCACACGACCGCTCGGACAGAGCGCTGCCGACGCGGTCGTCACTTATTCTACGAGATAGCCTCAGGAAATCCCGGACCGCTTCGGGATGGGTGCAGGATACCGGGTTTAGGAAGCGGGTGTGGTCCATGCTGATTACAGGCTAGGCCGGGTTTCTAGTAGACAGTAGGTCAGCTCATTTTTCCTAGATATTAAATATACACTTTTGGACGCCTAGAGCGTCCCGTCTACAATTGATCCCATACCAGCAGAATAGAAATAAACACCAGGACCCCGGCCATGAAGGTGCCTTCGTAGATGAGATCCATTCCGGCCGACGTATCGCTGCGAGAACCCACAAAGCGGCGAGGGTTCTGCGGCCCGTAGCGGTTATTATGGCTAACCTGCTCTCCCTGAGGCCAGTTCCCCTGCTTTGCATCGGAATTGGATTCATCGCCATCTTGGCCGTCTTGGCCTTGACCATCTTGGCCTTGGCCAGCGGGCTTGGTGGGGTTGCGACTGGAGCGATCCGGGGGGTCCATGGGCACGACCACCTCGACCTCGTCGTCGTCGGAGCCAAACGAGACGGTCTGGCGAATGCGACGGTCTTCGATATGGCGGCCTTGGGCATCATAGATCTGCAAGGCGGACGCCGGCATGTCCAGGTCCATCAAGTACTTGCCGCGCGGGGCCCGCACGCCATTGCGGATCATATCGGTACCGAAGCTTTCGGGGACTTCCAGGTTGGGGTCGAAGTGATCATAGTGGGCTTTACAAGCCAAGCGAGGGTGATCCTTTACGGGCGCCAGCAGATCGGGGTCGACCTTGTTAGCGGCAAACCGGGACCGCAAGGTCTCGAAGTCGGCGCGCAGAAACGCGTTGCCGCGGGCATCCAGTTCGACCAACCCGTAGTTGTTGGGTTCCTGAGTGAACTCATACACCAACCCGCCGGCAAACGTGTTGGCCATGGTCGGGGAGTACAGCAAGTCGATTTCCTGGAACAGGCGGGGCTGGACAATATTGCAGCCAAACTCGGAAAGGAAAATGGGCACCGTAAACTGCTCATGGTCCTTAACCAGCACGTCGTAGCCCGAGGTCTGGAATGTTTGGCGCCCGCACCACTGATAAGAATTCACTCCATAGAAATCGGCCGCCGACTCCTCATCGCCGCAGGTCAGGTAGTGCGCCAAGGGAATCCGGTAGCGCAGGTCGTCGGCGGCCGAGTACCCGACGGGGATTGCCCGCGGCGAGTTGACCTCGATGTAGGCCTTGACGTCGCGGGTCACGGCGCGGATATACCCGGGCGACACCGAGGCCGAGCGCTCGTCGTTGACAATCTCGTTGCCGATAAAGTAGCCGATGGTGTTGTTGTACCAACTGAACTGCTCGACGACCTGGAAAACGTGCCGCAGGTAGTCAGGACTATACGTGGTCCACGGCTCGTAGCGGTTGATGCTCTCACCGACCTTGGGGGAGTTGACGTCCAGAAACAGATAGATGCCCGCTGCGGCCAGCATGGTCATGCAGGCGTCGTGATTGAGGGCCGGGTTGACGGTATACACGCGAATTGTGTTGATGCCGAGCTGCTGGAACAGGAAGATGTCGCGCGCGCACGAGTCCACATCGCTGAGCGGGTCGGCCCACTCCAGGTACCCCGACGAGCCGCCGGGCTGGTAGTCTACGCCCTGGATAAAGAAAGGCTGGCGCGTGACGGTATCGATAAACTGGGTGCCGTAGGGCATGATTGGGTGCACGGCGGCGAGCGCCGTGGAAATCAGACCCACTGGAAACAGGCGCATGGGAGGAAAGACAAACACTGCATATGACCTGCAGATCTGCAGATAAGCATGGGATTTACCATAAACCTGTGGGTTCGGGGTAAACTGAGGGGGGGAAGTGGTTGCAGGGGTGGTTAATCTTGGATTCTGACCTGGTTTAAGCCTATATCTCGTCTACTAGACTTACTTGTTATTTAGCCGAGGTCCGCTATCGACGATGCCCAAGATGCCCAAGCACCCCTAAGATGCCCCAGGCACCCCTAAGATGCCCTAATCACTGCATACCATAATCGAGACCTACTAATGGCCCCACCCAATGAGGCCAATGCGGCCAATGAAGTCAATGGGGTCCAATTGCGACCACGCGGACCAAAAAACCGGAGCTTTTGTCGATTTCAATGAATTAATGCACTGATCAAAAATAGGTGGCAAAAATAGGTGGCAAATAGGTGGCGACTTTTAGAACCTTCTAACCCCCCCAGTACTATCGCCTGCGGGGGGACAGGGTTGTCCCACGCTTACCCCACTTGTCATCAATATGAACAACGAGCTGGTCAAGGATATTATTGGGTTTTTGCGTCAGAGCATCGCGGACGGAACCGTCCCGGGCGACGAGAAAGAGTCTTTAGAAGTGGCTATCCAGTGTATTGGCGACTCGTTTGGCGTAGACACCGACGCGGAGACTAGCGATCTGTTGACGTTGTACACCCAGGCTCGTGGCAACTCTGGCAGCAAAGCGGCGCCCAGTGCCGAGACCGACAAGACTACTTATAGTGCCTCGGAGCCGGAAGTGAAGCCGGCAAAGCCCGTGGCTGCGGTGACTGTGACCCCCGAGCAGAAAGAGAAGGCCGAGCTGCTGAAGCTCGATGGTAACCGGTTCATGGCCCAGAAGAACTACACGGAGGCCGTAGAGGCGTATTCGCAGGCCATTGTTGCCAACCCGACCAGCGCGCTGTATTACTCGAACCGCGCGGCTGCTTATAGCCAGTTGAACCAGGGCCAGAAGGCGGTAGACGACGCCCGGCGGGCCGTGGAGCTCGACCCGAGCTATTCCAAGGCATACTCGCGACTCGGACTGGCGCTGTACTCTATTGGTGACGTCAAGGGCGCCGTAGATGCCTACGAGAAGGGCCTGGAAGTCGAGGGCGACAACCCGACCGATGGAATGCGCCGCGGCTACGAAACGGTCAAGAAGCGCTACGATGAAGAGCTTGCCTTGAGCGCCTCGGCCACCAACGACCCTACCCAGGTATCGTCAAGTAATGCCGGCGGTGCCGACGCCGGCGCAGCTGACCCGTTCACGAATATGTTTGGCGGCATGGGCGGCCTGAGCGGGCTGGCCAACATGATGAAGAACCCTGAGATCCAGAAAATGGCTCAGGGGTTGATGTCGAATCCGAATGCGATGGAGGAGTTGATGAACAACTCTACTGCCAAGAAGGTCCGGGAGAGTTTCCAGAACGGGCAGAGCCCCAATCTGGGCGAGCTGATGAGCGATCCCAATCTCCAGAACTTGATGAATTCGTTCATGGGAAATGCGGGCAAGAAGTAATACTATTAGTACCTTTATAAATATACATCTATGGTGATTTAGGCTCCTCTACCTGCTCGGGCTCGGGCTCAGGGTCCTGCTTGGGTTCAGGGTCCTCCTGCGCGAGCCTGGCCTCTCTCTTAAGTCGCCGCTTAGCTTTCTCGCGCTTGTGGTTTCGCAAACTCTCCAAGACATGCTGAAGCCGCATGT
Source organism: Wickerhamiella allomyrinae (assembly GCA_030581455.1). Lineage (NCBI taxonomy): Eukaryota > Fungi > Ascomycota > Dipodascomycetes > Dipodascales > Trichomonascaceae > Wickerhamiella > Wickerhamiella allomyrinae. The sequence continues at coordinate 91,616 of JAKTTL010000018.1, forward strand.
AATGGCCCCGGCACGACTGCAACCGGGTTGCCGAGATTTGCCGAATCACACTAAACAGCTCCTTTTCTTGGAACACCATGAACGCCGCCAGCTCGCTGGCTAATGACGAATGGGCCATAGACACATTCGCCATCAGGCGGTTGATCTTCGTGCGGGTAGTCTCTATGGATACTTCTGCTTCCTGGATCTCCCGGAGCCGTTTTTCCTCAAAGTAAGGGATAGGCCAGGCCCGGCGACGGCCGGCCTCTTCAAGCTTTTCTCGGTACTCGTCGACTTCTTTGCGAGCGGTTTCCAGCTGCTCAATCAAGTTGGCCGGCCGCTCTAAAGTGTCTAAAAGCCGCGACGAGTTCATGGCCAAGCCAACAATATCTAACTGAACAGTTCGCAACGTACTGTTGGTTCGTTGGTACAGAAACGAGCTCATCATGGGCTCGACCATATCCGTGCAGGCACAAAGCGATTCGGAGAACGCTTCCCATACCAGCTGGGTTGCCACCGCGTCCTCAATAAACGAGTTAAGCAGTCTTCGAAACGCAGTCGTAAAGCAGGCCAGTTGCAACAAAAGCCCCTTGATCTGCTCGCCGCTGAACCTAAAGAACGTGATCACCGAGTCGGTTTCCTCTTTGGAGTAACTATAGCGAACAGTTCCATTAACGGTTTGGTTCTTTTGCAGCCGCTCGCGCTCGCGGACTTTGGAAAGCTCTTTGGCCGGCGGCGGCCACCCCGAGCTGGAATAGAAGGCCTTGAAGATCTCCGAGTCCCGGAACGTGCCGTGGTTATAAAGGTAGCGCAGATAAGCGTGCAAGCGCGCGCCAATCGAAACCGCGCACCCCTGGCTCACTTTATAGGGCCCGAAATTCAGCTCTTCATACCGGCCAAACGTAGGGTGCCACGAGTTCGGGTACGCGCGCAAAAGCTGCGATCGGAGGAGCAGAAAGTCTTGCAGAGTGCGTTGGATCTGCTCGTTTTGTTCGTTGCCAATCACAAACTTGATCACGCCATTGGCAATAAAGCTGCGGAACACGTTCGGGCACGGCTCCGCGCCCCGCACGGCGCTAAGCACCAGATCGGTCGATGTTCCCTTGCAGTGCTCGTTCACCCGCATGTGCGATTTATCGACTACCTGTAACTCGGCACCACACTCGATGAGTTTCTTGACCAGGAGATTACGTTCGTAGCGCGCGGCGGCGAAAATCGGCGTCTGCCACTTATGGTTGACCCAGTTGACGTCACACCCGGGCAATTCAAACAGTTTGTCGACCAGTTCTTGGGTTTGCGGGTTCACGACATGCAGAATCGAGTTGCCCTTATTGTCGATATGATCGTAAAGACTGGCGCCGGGGGTTTTGGCCCACGTCTCTAGCGCGTGGCTGACCATGTCATCATAGTACGGATGATCATAGCAGCACACCAGGCGGGTTAATGGCGTCATGCCGCGGCGGTCCTTGGCGCACCAATCCACAAACTCGCCAATGCGCAGAATCAGGCCGTCATGTTTATACATCAAGTGCGCGATTGAGCAATTGTCGTTGTCGCGCACCCGGTAGTAGCTGCGTTTGCCGGCGTCGTCCAACGTGTTTATAATATTGATAATATCGCAGGCCACCGGACACTCGGCATCGACGGCCGCCATCAGTAAGGTCCGTCCTTTGTTATCGCGGCTATTGATAACAAATTCAGGGGTAATAACATCGCTCAGGGAAAGCAAGTATCGAAACAGTTGGGCATGGCCGTGCGTTGCACACACAAACAGGCCCGATCCTTGCGCGCGGCATTGCTTTAAGACGGTAGGTTCGAGCGCATAGGCGGCATCCACCGATTCCTGGCTGCCCGATTCCACGCCGTGCCAGAACAGCTGGTTGGCGTCCGATACTCGCGTGAGTTCGGGCAGATTAGAAACTATATGGTAGATCACGCTTTCGGTAGTGAGCAACGAGTAGCCCAGCAGTCCGGAATCCACGTCCAGCTCTTTAGGGGCAAATAACCGGATATACGTCAGCGACAGATCGAGCTGCTGCACATTAGGACTGCGCAAGATCACGAGCAGAAACAGGCCCATCAATCCATCGGCGGAAACAGGGCCTAACGGGCCGTTACCCAGTAAATCTAGCAACTGCACTAACGCCTCGCATTGCTCCCTAGCCGTCACGCGGCCGGCGAATTGATCAAAGATCTCTACCGCCCGATTAACCAGTTTATCACTGGCCATAAGATCCATATGAGCCGGCAACCCGACTTGCCCGATATCGATATGGTCTAATTGCTGTTTGGCGGTCTCGAATTTCGTACCTGCCAAAGCGGCCAGTTTCTCGAAGATCCGGAAACTCAGCTGGTACTCCATATATTCATACACCAATGCCTCATTATCAATGCCGATCGTCTGCAGCTCTTCATGGACCTGGCGAACAGTATGATGGAAAAGATCGGCCAGTTCTTCGGGGGATTTAGTGCCCTGGATATCCATTGCCAGTAAAGTGGACCCCAAGATAGCATTTGCCTTCTTGCGTCTGGTTTTATTATCGCCAATCAACGAGTCCAAGTCGTCGCGGTCGCTTTGTTGAGGCGAGGTCGGCACCGGCGGCGGGTCGGACATGGATCTAATGCGATTAAATAGCGCAAACTTCGATTGCTGTGGACCCGGACAGATCGCCCCATCGACTGCAATCAATAGAAACACTCTTTCCGAGGAAATATAGCTGATTCCCGGGTTCCAATGATAGATAGTTCTTATTGCCAACGTCTGGCCGCCATAGGGGCTGTTTCCTTCAAATGTCACTTCGGTTTCGGTGAATGTAACTTTCAGCCCCGGCGAAAGCGTTTGCGTTGAAGTGGTGGGCTTGTTGGACTGGAACACGTCTTCAAATTGCAGCACATGGGCCAATAAATAGTTATCGGAATATAGCAGTTCGGGCTCGATATCCAGGGATAGCGCAGTGTCGGGGAGGATAATTGCAAAGAGACCCTTGCCATTTAGTTGGCAGCGGAGTTCTTTAAGGCGAGCGCTCGGGATAGACGACTCCTCATCGAAGAGAGCATCCAGCACCCGGTTCACAAACATCGAGTCAGCCGCCAAGCCTTGTTTTCTCGCCTGCGACAAGCGCTAGCGGCCTCGGATAAGGGTTAGGGCCGGGCACTCTAAAATTTCCTTACTACGAATCCTACTAAAACCTCGTCACGGGTGTCTTTTAAATTTTTTTAAACCAAATGGCTAACCGGCGCCGCGAGGAAAAGTTCCGAGTCAAATCGGACTTCCCGGTGAAAATGGCCATGTGGGATTTCAAACACTGCGACCCGAAACGATGTAGTGGTAAGAAACTCGAGCGACTAGGCATGATCCGCGGCCTCAGGATAGGCCAGAAGTTCGGAGGCATTGTGGTATCGCCAAATGGCAAGGAACCGGTCTGTCCGAATGATCGGGAAATTGTCGAGCAGTACGGGGCGGCCATTGTCGAGTGTTCATGGGCCCGGCTTGACGAGGTTCCGTTCAGTAAGATCGGCGGTAGACACCTACGTTTATTGCCTTATCTTTTAGCCGCCAACCCGGTTAATTACGGCCGGCCCTGGCGGCTTAATTGCGTCGAGGCATTGGCGGCCTGTTTTGCTGTATGCGGTCGGTTTGATTGGGCCCAGCTCGTGCTTGAAAAATTCACATGGGGGCACGCTTTTCTCGAACTCAACGCCGACCTGCTGGAAGTCTACTCGCAATGCACCGATTTCGAGAGTATTAAAAGGGCCGAGAAAGAGTACCTGGATTCTCTGAACAAAGAGACGGCGGATCCTGGCTGGACCATTGGCAAGAAGGGTCATGGAGCTCCGGGCGAGCTTCCCCCTACGGACCCGGGGGATGATGATGATGAGGACTTGGAGGTTTTAGGCGATAACGATGAGGAGGACTTGGAGGTTATAGGCGAAGACGAGGACGAGGACGAGGACGAGGACGATGACGAGGACGAGGACGAGGACGAGGACGAAGAAGAGCACAAAGTCCTGGTGATTGGCTCGGGCGAGCTCGAAGATCCTTCGGAATCAGAGGAATCAGACTTTGATCTCGACGCGGAACCCCCAACTATTTAACACGGAAATTATTTGTACATAGTATTGTAATGTTAGCCTTCGTTGTCTTCCGAGGCAGCTTCTTCTTCCTCATCCTCAACAATAGGCAGGGCTTCGGTCCGTTCGGTATGGGTGCCCGTAAGATAGTCCAGAAGTTCAGAGACCCGGTAGGTGTCCACAAAGGCGAAGAAAGCATGGAACTCGTTCTCCTTGGCTTCCTGGGCATAGATCTTGTCATAGATGTATTTATGCTTGAACGCCTCGATCTTGTCGGCGAACTGGTCAAATGTAACTGATTCGCGGCCCAGCTTGTTTAGCCGCGCATTATAGCCATCATACACGGGCTGTTCAAGAAGAAGCCCGAGAGCAGGCGCCTTGGGGATGCCCAACTTTACATTGTCAAAGAGCCCCGAAATGCGTTCCTTAGGGACGCCGCTGCGGACTACCAATACGGCCATAGCAATCATTTTCCGGATCTGGTGCAGCATAAACGACTGGCCGTGGATCTTGATCGACACCCACTCCGTGCCGTCAATAAGTTTGGGCTCAGAAACCGTTAACGACTTCATGACCCGCGTAGCGCTGGGGTCCCGGAAGTTCTTGCCGACGGTATAGTTGTGGAAATTGTGCACCCCCAAGTACTGGTTAAGAACGTCGCGCAGACGGTCGATTCGGGCCGGCAATGCCCGGTAGCTGCGGCGATAAGTATTGGCGATAGTTTTCAGCTGCTTGCGTTTAGCTTCTAAAGGGTCCTCGGCCCCGTTCGAGGCTTCGGTTTTGTCGGTGGCATGGACAGTGCCGTCTTTTTCAATCTTGGCGGTAGCGGCCTCTTTGGCGGCCAGTTTTTCCAAGTCTTTCAAATCAATACCGGAAATGCCTTCCTTCTCGAGCACCTCATTAAGACCTTGCCAAAACTTGCTGGCTTCTTCCTTCTCGGCTTCGGTAGGCACCAGATCAGCCAGTCCGGCCAGTCGCTGGCCCAAAGGAGTGGTGGGATTGGGGCTCATAAGGGTATAGGTGGGCAGAATGTACTCATAAATGCGGGACGAACACATCTTCCGGCACTCAAACGACTTGTTGGTGCGAGTATATCCCCATACTCTGATCTGGTCCGGGAGATGGGCGTTGATGCGGTCGACAATGTCTTCGTCTTCCACGATCATTTTCAACGACACGACGTTTCCGGCCGCATGCACGCCTTTATCGGTGCGAGCGGCTCGCAAGAAAGACGATTTCCGAGGATCGTTGGCGTTATCTTTGGATACCGCGCCCGCTTCCACAAATGCCTTGAACAGATCGCCCTCGATAGTCTTATGTGGTTCGTTCAGCTGCATGCCATGATAGCCAGTTCCGCAGTAGCCTATTTGCACAGCCACCTTACGTTTCGGGCGGCGAGGCTCTTTATTTTCGGAGTTGTCGACTCCGTCTGTTTCGGCGGTCCTTTTGGCGGCCGGAGCCATCACTTCCTCTGCCGCTCGTTTTCCCGTCATTTTTAGGAACCGGCGTAATATCATGTAAGGCAGGCCTTTGGCGAAGTTTTAATGCCCACCGTCCAACCAGCCCAATCAGTCAAACCAAACCACTAAATGAGTGCTGTAAAACTAAATAAACTTAGAGATTAGAGACTATCTAAGACTAGAACCCCAGCTTGCTGCGGAGAATCGATTTGCCAATGGACTGAGTGGTATCCTTCTTGGTCGTCTTGATGGCATCCACCATGCCGTCCATCACATTGTTCACCGACTGCTCGGCCGAATCATAATAGGCCTCGAACGTCTGCCCCCACGTCATCTTCCCTGAGGACTGGCCGGCGCGCGCGCGCGCGCTGGCGCTGGAAACAGACACCGACTGCGGTTTAGTAGGCCGCTCGTCGCGCTCCACCAGATCAGAGTTCACCCGTTTCGACTTGCCGCGCCGCGACCCGCCAATGATCTTGTCGAAGTCTTCCAGGGAAACAAACTGGCGGCCGGTCATCCACTGGACAGTCGAGATAGTTGGTCTTGGTGGCACCTTGAGCTGCGGGTTATAGGCCGCGTCCTGGGCAGGCGCCTGGCCCAGTCCCCAGACGCCAATGAGGCCGGCATATTTCGGCGCCAGTTCCACCAGAATATCGCCAACTAACGACACATGGGCATTGTGCGGCGCAGCAGTATAGGGCAGTTGGTAGTTGGTTAGCTTGTTTAGCGAGGGGATGCTGTAAACGGCGCATTTCCCCGCCGTATTAACCGTCACTAACCCGAGCGAGTCGCCGGCGCGCATAAACGCGAACCCGGCGCCTAAAAGCGGGGTATCAAACGACTTCGAGCTGATCTTCGTCTTCTTGACCTGTTTCAGGTCATAGATCTTGGCCTCGTTGCTGGTGACGGCCAGCAACGCGCCGTCGATCTGCACCGACCGAGCCAGCTGGGCCATGATTTCCGGCGTGGCAGTGGCCGATTTGCCCGATAAATCAATATGATCAACATGGATGACGGGCGCTTTGCTCACATTCCAAACATCTACTTTCGCCAGCTGGAACCCGCCTTGGGCAGCCGGAAGCACCTCGTAGATATGCACGTTGCCCTTCGAGGTGCCGACCGTCAAGACAATTGTCGAAAAGTCTTTGCCGGCCAGCAGCTCGATGCCGAACTCGGCAACTGTCGGCACTTCTTTCAGCGATTCCTCATAGATAATCGCCGGGCCGCGGCGGTCAATGAATACGAGTCGGCCGTCGTCGTAGCCGACAACTACAAACCCCACATTTGAGTTATGCACCATCGAGACGGGCGCATGGCCGCGTAGAAGCCATTGCGGCATAAACCCTTCCCTCAGAGCCTGATCAGAGCGGTGGGCAATCGACTGCAGCCGGTTTTCCGTGAGATGTAGATCCTCGAGGCCATGGGTGTTCTTCTTGAACGTGAATAAATACACATCCGAAGCCGCCGCTACCGCGAGCTCGGCCGTCGATGCGCCCAATGAGATATGGGTGACTGCCGTATCGGCGTCAGGAACAATCCCGGCAATCGAGAACTGGATAACTCGGGTATTCGTGGCATCGGTGCGAGACCCGTCAAACAACTTTACACTGCCATCTTCACACCCTTCCAGCACTACCGCACATGTAGCCATCTTTCGCAGCGGCTGGTTACTAGGAATACCTCCATGGATAAAAGGCTTTTTGGAAGCGGCCATCATGCCCAGCCAGTGGTTGCGAGAAAGGGTTGCCAATGATAGACTGGTCGGTTTCGAGGCCTGGAAGGCAACCGTAGGCGGCAGCACGCTTGAATAGTAGCGATTGAGCTCTAAAGATGGTAGATGGAATACCTGGGTCTGGCCATTAGCCAGCGACACTAAAAGCGCTTCCGGGTTGTGGTAGTTGAAGTAGGGACTGTCGTGAGCGAGCGGCAATCCGGCGATAATCGGCGCTACCAGCGGCACGCTCTTTGCTTTGGCCGACGTGAAAAACTGGCCCATAGCTTCATAACTCGTAATGGCAACGGTCGGCGTGAGGCCAAAGTTTATAATGGTTAGCGTTTCATGGCCGTATACCAAAAAAGTATTCTCCGGCTCGGGTCCGCAGCACCAAGCGAAAAACGACGGATTGTGTTCGTCCATCGTGCGCGAGCCTAATTGCGTGCCCGTGCGGCCGTCCCAGAACACCAGCGTGCCATTCTCGCCGCAGGTCACTAAATGGCTGCCGCTAGGGTGCCAGGAAGCATGCTTGATGCGGGCGGTCGCGTCGGGCACTTTGCAGTCAAACACAATCTGGTTCGTACCAATACTAAAGACGGCCAGAACTTCTCGGTATGCGAGCATGATCTGCGAGGGGTCGCGCGGGTGCAAAGCGATGCTGATCACGGGGCTTAGCCGGCTTTGGGGCAGCAGCTGGCGTTGCAGGGATTCGATTTGGAACGAGGAAATGTGGCCGCGGTCGATATCGTAAACCGATAGCAGACCGTTTTCGGTCCCGAGGAAAAGCCAATCCAGCGACGGGTCGGTGAATATCGACACTATCCCGCTTGTGCAATGATAGGACGCCCACTCCTCCAAGGTATCGAGGGCCCACACCGTGATCTGGTTGGACACATCGATGCTCACCACATACACGCCCTTCACCAGTCTTAAATAGCGGACCGGGGCCTGGTTAGGACCTGTAAACCGGTTAACAATGCCGCCCAAGCCAAACACATGCACTTGGCCATTGGCAGTACCGGCGGCGAGAATTGACTGCACGGGATCTAAAGCCACCGCAGTGATATCTGCCGGCAAACCATATCGATAGAGATCGTCGGGTTTGAACGGCTGGGCAATTGCTGCCGAGAGATCGGTCTTCTTCTTGAACATGACAGGAAGATGGATATGTAAATATTCCCAATCACCGTCCCGACCGTCCCGACCGTCGACCCAGTACCCTAGTGCCCGACCCAGTACCCCAGTGCCGACCCAGTACCCCAGTACCTGACCGTCCCGACCTAGTACCCTCAGACAGTCCAATAGCAGTCCAGAAGCAAACAAAATTGTACCTATAAATAAGACTAGACTAAAAAAGCTGGCCGCACAGACATTGGCACTCGGGCACAGGACACACGGCGTACTTGTCAAACCATTGCCGAGCATGCATCGTATGGTACCCGTGGCCACAGGTAAGACAGAATACCGGCCAGCGGTCGGCTTTGCTGTGCTCCTCATGCGACGCTCCTAACGGCAGCAAGCAAACTGCACATCTTGGAAGGAAGAAGTTACAGTTCGGGCACCGCGTTTCGGGCCGGAACGTGTCCTTGTTTTTGCTCTTGCCTTTCCCGATCACCGCTTTACAATGAATGCATCGCAAAAACGCCTGTTTGGGGACCGGCGGCACGGTGTAAAGACCGTTCAGCCGCTGCGAAAGTTTGTTGCGCGCTACGTCGAAGCGCGCCCGTTGCGAGAAATACTTCCAGGTGTTGAGCAGGTGCCGGTAGGCTTGGATCCAGCCATCGGCGCGAGGCTCGTTTTGGAAAAACCGCGGGTACCCAAACGAGATAATCAAAGACGCAGTTTGCATATCGCCCGTCTTGTCCACAAACGACTGCAACAGATCTACTAACCGCGGGGTCTGGCCAGTAAGAATAATACCCTCGAGATCTCCGCTGCGAACCACTCTATCGGTGACGGTAGTGAGGTATCTTGTCAAGTCCTTGTAAGGCAGGAACCTTAACGCAATGCCCAGCCGCTCAATCAGCGGCAACGAGTAGTCGTCGAGCACATCTGACCAGGACCCGTCGGCAATATAGGCGAAAATGGCTCTCAAGTACGGCATCGACATCTCGGAAGCCAGTTTCCGGCACTGCTCGCGCCAGGGGTTGTTGGAATCAACGTCTTTATACACAAGATACCCCGCAACGGCAGAAGACATCAGTCTTAACTGGCCTTTCCGGCTTTTAGCCAAGCTTTCTACCGCCCGCTCGACGTTGCCATGGAAAACCGCCCACCCGGCGGCCTTTTCGTGCTGGCCATCGGCTTCTAAAGCAGTTAACTTCTCTTCCAGCTCGGAAAGCCCGAAGTCCCACCCGGCCGCCCGCAAGCATAATTGCCGCCGCGCCGCGCGATCGTCGTTGGCATAGGTAGGCGACACAAACACGCGGCTATCGAATTTAGAGTTGATGCGCGTGACGGCCGCTTCGAGCTGTTTCTCGGTGATTGGCTGCTTGGACGTCGACCGTTCCTGGTCTTTCAAGGTTTCCACGCCTTCCCATAAACTCCATACTCCGTCGTAATGGAGATCAACCGAGTCAGTCTGAAGTTTATGGGCGTCGTTCAGGGCCTTGCCGCTTTCCAGCCAGCTCCAGGCATTCCTCAATGCGGAAATATGGCTTTTGTCAATACCAATCACCTCTAAATTGTGCGACGGATAGCATCCATAACCCTTTTCGGCCCGGATCTGCATCACCTTGGCAATGTCGTGGTACAATGTATCTCTGTAGTCCATAATAACGTCATGTTCCGATTCAATGTCCTCTTCGGAAACGCTTTCCGAATCGGTAAGGTTATCTTCCAAAGTTTTCAGGCCTGTGGCTTCTAAAGCTGCCGTATCGGTTTCAGCAGCCGACAGCACGTTAAGCTGGTTTTCATCAGCCACTAGCAACGAGTTAAAGGGGTCGAAATGCAGGTTCTGAGGCGGCGTATGCGACGGCATGCGGAACACCTGGCCGCTCTGCCGGATACAGATGAACTCGACTTGTTTGGTGACCGGGTTCTCGCAGTAGTCGAAGGCCACTACCTTGTCGTACTCGGTTTTAAGATCACACACGCAGCGGACAAACAACGAATCGGGGGCCCCTTTCGGGTTTACCGCCGAACTGAGGTTACTGACCGTACTAGTACTGCCCGGGATCGTACCGGTCACCCACCGGCGAATCAGGCCGCCATCATGGAGAGCTCCGACCTCGTCCATCGAGCTTTGCGAGAAATGCACGCATCGAATTCCCTTACTGCGAGCATCATTGAAAACCCGAGGGATCATCAGCACGGGCTCGGCACTGGCGGCAGAAGTGCTTGTCAACTGGCGACGGTCCCAAAGAGCTAAGGCACCGGCTTCGCTGTAACTTAGGAACTGGTTATCATTCAAGCGGTTAAAGCTGATACCATGCGTGTATTTTGTAGCGATATGCAGCGAGGCACTGGATGTTCGAGTGTCCATTTCGCGAATGCTTTTATAGCTTCCACATAGCAGTACAGTCGGCCTGGACGGCACAAACTTGAGACACGAAATGGCTTCACTGGAAAGATGATGGGCCAATTGACTACTGGAAATGTTGGTATCCACGGCGACATCCCACAGCAGCAGCGAGTCTTCATTGCGGACCCTGTCTAGGCCAATAGCCAGCAGACCGGTGGGGTTAAAGGAAATAGACGTACAGGGCCGAGGATGGTTCGGCGAGACTTTGATCGGAGTGACATTTGGTTTGTTCAATTCAAAAAGCTGCACAGTGCCATTGTGAAGCCCAACCCCGGCGAGTCCATAAGTACTCGGCGAATAGTCGAAACACTCGATACTGCCAAAGTCCTGGATAGCATAGGGCTTAGAGACCGCAGCAGACCCTTTCTCGTCTACTCCTAGTTGGTACAAGCCTACTTCATCTCTGCCGAATCCCAGGGTCACAAAGTACTGTGTGTCTTGCGTATCCCATTCAAAGGCATGCACGATGTCGGCCGACATATAACTAACCAAAGTCTCACCCCGGGTTACATAACTTCATGGTTTTGAAAAATATCGCTAGGCGAGGGCCAGCAGCGATATTGAGACTACGACGGTTTAACTCGACGAAGAGTGGCTCGGAAGAGGAAGATTGGAGTACTAAGGATGTATTTGCCAGCGATCAAACTACCGTTACGGAGCACAAGGAAAAGATGATTTTCAACACCATTCTCAACTCGGTGCTGAGCGGCCCGCAGAACAAAACCAAAAAACCGAAAACCATGACGTCTAAAGTGCAAGCGATTTTCGAGAAACCGCTGCCGTTGAACCAGAGTTTACGGCCTAAGTACGGGTCTGTTCTCGATAGACGCACCAAAGACTTGGTCAACGAGACGCGGCCTAAGCAAACGGTTGAATTAGACAATGTCCAGCCGGTATTGCAATATATTTCTCGGCTGGAAAGTAATAAACAGGTGATTGACTTTTTCCGGTTCGTGGTTATCCCGGCTTTTAACTCTAATAAACCAGTGGCTTTAGCCGATGGACTAACGGGGCCGCCCGTAACCGGGAAGAACATCAAGTATATTACCCAGGACACAGTATCGACCTTGATCGAAGACTTTAACGATCCTTTAGGAGCGCTTTATATCTTTGATCTGGTCAAGGGACAGAGCATTGACCTGTTTATCGCCGCTTGTTCGGCCGAGGTGTATAACCTGATCATCGCCATGCGGTGGCAGTACTACCGGGATCTGCGGTCGGTAGTCAATCTCGTGAGTGAAATGTTCATCAATGCCATTCAGGGAAACGATAAAACGGTAGATTTGCTGGGCGTGATCCATCGCGAGGCGATTGACGGCCGCGACGGGGTAGGCGCTACGCATATCCCGGTCTGGACCAAGAAGGAGGACGCGTGCGCGAAAGACCTCAGTAAATACCGGGTTCGAATGATGACGGCATTAGCGGCCCACACCGGCTACTCTTTAGGCCCTTATTCGAGTTGATTCAACTTGATTCAAACTAAGCTTGAATAAGGTTATTTATTGCATAGCTATCTGTACATATATGCATTAGTGAGCCATCGATGAGACTGGCTTAATTAATCAGTCCCGTTTAGGAGAGGTCTAGCTTAGTCCCTCAGCATGCCCACGTACAACGAGGCCGAACAGCCCGACGAATTGGCGGACGAAATCGGCCAATTTGGCCAGCGGTATGAAATGCGGCTGGTGGAAACAGTTTTAGAAGATCCGTCCGTCTTGGACTCGCCCGCCGAAGACTTCGAGGCCGACGAGCTGCTGGCCGGCGAAAGAGGGGTCAGTGCCGAGCAGATCTTCGAGCTTTTCCAGGAAAACGCCTGGCAATCCTCGCCCTCCGACTTCACGGAAACGGAAAACAGCGACGGCGAGGACGAGCTGCTGCCGCTGACGGGCGTCAATCCCGCTCCCGAGAACTGGAATGACGAAACCGAGTCGGCAGATGAGAATAACATCGATATGCTGGCCACCCGAGCCCGTACTTTCCTCGTACCGTCGATAACTTCTTGGCACCGCACTGAAAATGAAACTGTGGACGCATTGGTCGACTACGAAGACCCGCAGGACGTGTCGTACGTTGATAAACACTACCGAGCCAAAGACTGGAAACAGGCGATTGAAGAGTACCTGGCGAAACTGATCTCGGACCGGGCGCTGGTTCCCATCGACAAAGAGTTTTTGGAAAGCCCCCGACAGGCCAAGAAACGCCGCTACCTTCCTGACCAGCTGGACTGGGTCTTCCAGTACCGGCGAGCCAGAGAGCCTTCGAACCAGGAACTATTCAGGGTATCGTTAGTCGGCAAATCCCATAAGGGAGCCTTTTACGATACTATCTTTCGCAACGAAGGAGAAGGAAAGCTTAATTTCGGGACCGTTTGTGGCTACCTGGCCATGCAGTACGGCCTCACGATCTACCAGTTTGATCTCGAGCCGTTGCTATCGGACGAGCCTACTGAAGGACTCGTAGAGGTGCCGTCTTTGAATGAAACCAAAAAGTATTCTATTTATAAAGTGGAGAAACAGGTGATCCCTGGCTTTGGCGCTGGCGCCTCGGTTAAGGAGAATGCGCTGATAGACATTATTGAGAACCAGCTGGGGTTCAAGGCATCTAAACACAACACGGAACTGTTTAGTCGCAAAAAGGATGAAGGAAAGCCTATGTTCCTGCATGTATGTCCTACGAATCTGTTTTTGATTGCCCACCCCACTGATCTCGACGCTATGAAGCAGGCAATTACCGATGCGTTGCCGGCAACGTTTTTGGGCGGCGCCAGAGACTTTGGCGGCTGGGATATCCTGCAAACAAACGATAGTATTTTCCTGAGCCACAGCAAGAAAGTGGACTCGATTCTGGTGCAGACGGCGCTTAGCACTGAAGGCAAACGGTGCCGGTTCCTGAGACGGAAGAACCCGCCCGAGCAGTCGCTAGGCATGGACCTGAACCTGACGTGCTCTACGCTGCTCAATGCCGCCTTCTATGCGCGGCCCGATTTCTTTTGCCAGGCAATGCGCCTTCGGTCTTGTCCTGATACCCTTTTGCGCGAGCAGATGTTCAAAGTGCTTTACCGCTATATCGTTAGAACTGAAGACCTTTGCATGAAACTGAAACGCCCTGAGAAGCCGCTGGAGAGCTCAAAGCTTATTTGCTATATGGGCAAAGGCATTGCGACGATGGGCCTGGCGTTGTTTCTCGATAACTATCCATTACACTGGATAGCCGAGTACCTCCCTAACGATGAAAGAGACTTTCCTTTGAAAATGCAGAGCATGGTCAAAAAGGTAGGCGATATCTACTGTAATCTGATCGCTTCGTGGGGGTTGGGCGAGCCCTGTTCCAAAGAAGTGCTGAAATCAGACATCAAAGGCTCGGTAGAGGGCTGGACATGCGGCTCTGTGGAAGAGACCGAAAACCCGGCGATGCTTATCGTCACCAAGCCTCAGAACGAGGAACTCGAGCAGCTCCGCAAACTTTTTATGCTAGAATTATAGTTCTTTATGACATTTCTTCTTTCTTTCTCCATCTTTCTCCATCTATATCTCTTACCCTACCTTAGTTCCCAATATGGACCCTATCAAACAGGCCTGTGTCGGGTTGGCCCAGGCCGCTTTGGTGCCTCAGTCGGCATTCGATCCTCGGTCACAGCAAGTTATCCAAAAGTTGGAAGCGGTTTTAGACACTTTCCGCACTTATCGCCAACAGGACAAGCCGATCACCCCTGATCTCGTCGATTATGTCTACTTTCCTATTCACCATCTCTTGCAGAAAGATGATCTTGGCGACCGCCAGACCGAGCTGGTGCTGCTGATTTTGGCCCAGTTATTCCAAACCGGCTGGAAACACAGTTTGACTTTAGATCGGGCATCGCAATTGGTGCCAGTGGCCGCCTATCTTGTGAGTCCTGATCCGGTAGGGAAAAGCGACTCGTTCCGGGCCAAATCTTCGCAAGTGCATGCGGCTGCCTTTGAATGCCTGGATTCGATATTTATTGCTGCTCACGAAAGCGGCATCGCCCCGGCATTGGGCAGGAAACCGTCTATTATCAATGTGGTATGCATTTTGTTGGATGGGTTACAGTACGACCAAGAACTGGGGTCCCAGATGTGGGCGTTATCGGCTCTCGATAATGTTGAAAAGTACCTTATTATCGAGCCCGATAATCGAGCTATGCTGCTCCCGGGTATCTCGTCAAAACTAGTCAACTTCATCGAGGGACACTATGGGAAACGGCACTATAAGGCCAAAGCCAAAGCAATCTTGGTCTATTCAGCAGTAATTACGGGGTCGCTGGCCGATTCCCTAAAGGAATCTTCTGTTCGCAGCCCGAAATGGGTCTCAGACACAGATCTGCAAATAAAAAAGAGTCTGGGCGGAATCTACAAACAAGTAACCAATGCTACCGCTTCTGAGCTTGTAAGTGCGGGTTTGGAATTCGCCACTAGGGTGCTAACGACCTGTATTAACACGTTGCCCGAATCTACACCTATTCTAGTAGATATGCTGTTGTTCTGTGCGTCTCAAACAAGGGATGAAGAGGTCCGCCGAAAGGCATGGGAATGTCTTACATCTATGCAAACCAACCAGCAATTCGGGGCTCTTCTTGAGAAGAAAAGCGTTAGTTTACTGGAACTGCTGCCTACGACCTTCACGAGCCATGACGAGAAGCGGCCTATTCTTGCTTTAGATGCGCTGCGAGTAAGCCTTGATTTCTCTACTAGCGCCGAGCTGCCCAAGTACCTTATTGACGCTATTGAAGCCTCTTTATCAGTTGTCCAGTCAACCAAACAACCGCTTGATCCGCAAAACAAGCAGCTCCAGTTGGCGGATGTAGGGATTTCGACCCCACTCTCAACTAGTTCTGAGCACGCCCTGGTTAACCTTCTTCACCAAGTAGGTGCCAGGCACGGCGAACAGGTGTTGTTGATGCTATATGAGCGTATTCAGGACAGCCAGAATCCCTTGAACTGTGTACAGTTGCTGTGGCTGGCGCTTAACGTGTTTGAGGGCTTTAGCAAGGCCGGACATATCTCATCCGATCTGGTTTATGACTATTTGGACTACAGTTACGGTGTCGTCTCGCGAGCAGGGTCGTTATCAAGCAACGAAAACCCGTCGTTAGTGGGCTTGTCGCTATATTTCATTGCCAGTCTATCCCAAACTCTCGGCATCGAGTTTACTGACCAGCTGGTAGACGCCCTCTACCCGGTAGTGAACTTGCTAGGCCATAGCAACCCCATGGTAGTCCACCAAGCGCAAAACTGTCTAGGCGCGATTGCGCAGGCATGCGACTACAAGTCGGTAGAGGAGCTGGTGCTGGCTAATAAAGACTATATTATTGACGGCGTTTCACAGAAACTCAATACCCTGGATATATCGCCTACCACGCCGTTAATGTTGTCTACTCTGATCCAAATGGCGGGCGCGAGCATTGTTCCCTATTTGGACGACATTGTCGCGTCGATTTTCGTGATTCTCGATAACTACCATGGCTACGCGTTGTTAGTAAGCGGCATTTTCCAAGTGTTTACCACCATCGTCAAGGTGATGGCTAAATCGCAGCCTCTGATGCTGAAAGAGCCTGTGAAAAGCAAGTTCATGCATTTCGATACATTTGAAGAGATGCTTGCTGAACTCAAGCGGAAACCTGAAATCGACCCGTCGATTTTGGAGCAGCCTGAGAAGGAACCTGAAAAACAACCAGACGAAAAAGAAGACGAGATTCCCGAACCTAATAGTGATGATGATGATATCGACGAGCCGATGCCTGATCAAAACGAGTGGTTGTCGTCGGTCCCTAAATCATCGTACATGATCGTAGACAAGATTTTCGGGTATGGCGACCGGTTTCTGACCCACTCGTCGCCTCAATTGCGGTATAACATTCTCGAGCTGTTGAAAATCAGTCTGCCGGTATTGGCGACTAGCGATAAAGAGTTCTTGCCTAATGTCCACAAACTCTGGCCGGTTCTTTCTGCACGGGTGGAGGACCCCGAAGTGTTTGTAGCTGAGAACGCCCTGAAATGCATTGGCGTGCTTTGCCAGTATGCCGGGGATTTCATGTCGGCCCGGATAGTTGCTTTCTGGCCGAGCTTGGACCAGAAGTATCGCCAAGATATCCAGCGGCAATGGCCCGACCATTGGCCTCAGAAACGGCAATTAGATGCGTTGGCCGGCTGTATGACGTTAGTCCTCCAGTATACGCCGCTGGCACCGGAAACATTGGACTCGGTAGCGTCGTTTTTCGTGCCGGCGTTTCGCCGCAACGAGTACGAGCCCTTGAAAGCCGCTATTTCCCATATCAACCCCGGCCTTTTATACTCCCTTCTACCGGCATAGCGGCCCTGCTTAGCGCACCTTATTCACATGTATTAGCATATTCTAGTTTATATCAAGTCCGATGAGAGCGGGCGCGGCGGTAGCGCCGGTACTCCGGCTGCCACATTTGCGAGAGAACCCAGATATAGCACTCATCCCAGTCCTCGGGGATCTCAACGTTCTCGTCCTCCATAGGACTGAGTTCCTCGTTGATGCGGGCCACGTCTTCCTGGCGGGCGCGCAGGACCACCGAGGTGGCCACGCGGGCGGAGATGTCGTTGATGTCGCTGATATCCGGCAACAGGCCGCCGTTGGTGGGGTCGCGCAGCACCGGCGACAGCAAGGCCAGCTGGTCGACGGCGGCGGCAATCATGCCCTTTGTGATGCGCTTGGCGCGCGACAGCACGGCGCCCAGGCCGATACCGGGGAAAATAAGGCAGTTGTTATTCTCGGAAATGACCCGGCCGTTGACGTGCGGGAACGGCGAGCCGGTAGCCACCAGTACCTTGCCGCTGGTCCACTCAATGAGATCGGCCGGCTTGGCCTCATGCAGCCGCGTCGGGTTCGACAACGGCAGAATGATGGGGCGCTCGGTGTGCTTGGCCATCTCCTGGACAATCTCTTTCGTGAACGCACCGGGGCGGGTCGAGCAGCCAATGAGAATGTGCGGGCGCACGGTGCGGACAATGTCAAACAACGAGGTCATATCCTGGCCTTCCCATTCCGAGCCCGACGCATCGGTCGCAAACGGTTTCTGGCTCGCAGTGACTCTGTCCAGACTCATTTGCTTGGTGACCAGACCATACCGATCAACAAGATAGATGTTCTTGCGGGCGTCGTTCTCGTCAATGCCCTGAGCAACCATGTTATCGACCAGCTGGTTGGCAATGCCCACGCCGGCGCTGCCGGCGCCGTAAATCACGATGCGCGCGTCCTTCAAATGACGGTCCGTCGAGTGCAGCGCGCCCTTGAGGGCCGACAACGTGACGGCGCCGGTGCCCTGGATATCGTCGTTGAAGCACGGCAGCTGGTCCTCGTACTTCTCGAGCAACCGGTAGGCATTGGCGGCGCCAAAGTCCTCGAAATGCAGCACGGCAGTGGGGAACCGGCGCTTGACGGCCTGGATAAAGTTATCGACAAAGTCGTCGTAATGTTGGCCGCGCACGCGAGGGAAATTGTTGCCCATGTAAAGAGGGTTGGACCGCAGCTTTTCGTTGTTGGTGCCGGTGTCCAACACGACAGGGATAACCCGATTGGGGTGGATACCGCCGCACACCGTCATCAGCACCAACTTCGATACGGAAATACCAATGCCGCCCACACCTTGGTCGCCAATGCCGAGAATGCCCTCCGAGTCGGTAACGACGATGTAATCGACGTCTTCAGCGTCGCCGAAATGAGCGAGGCGATCGTCGATATCCTCGGCGCGCTCGACGTCCAGAAAGCAGCCGGCCGGCCGCCGGAACAGCTGCGAATAGTTGGCAATGGCATCACCTTGTGTGGGGGTGTAGATGATGGGCATCATCTCCTTGAGGTGCCGGCGAATGAGAGCAAAGTACAGGGTCTCATTCTGGACCTTCAGCGACTCGCAAAACGCGTTCTTGAGCAGATCGGTGGGGTACATCTGGTACTGGTTATAGGCGCGGTTGATCTGTTCTTCGAGGGTGTTCACCCGGGTGGGCAGCAGGCCGCGCATTTTGAAGATGCGCCGCTCCTCGTTGCTAAAGGCAGAGCCCTTGTTCAGCACTGCGTTGTTGAGCAACTCGCGGCCTTCTTGCACCACATCTACAAACGGTTCTCTTGTAAGCCTGGTATGGCGGGCCAGTAAGGCAAGACTTGCACGCATATTAGGGATCTGATCAAAGGGTGCGGGGCTTGGGACGATATACCCAGTGATATGCAGCCTTTCCAGAGGTTGACCCCAATCTTCGGGATGGGATGGGGTTAGGGCCCGTCGGGGGTTGGTTCTCCTCGCATCGGATAAATTCGCTGGGTGGTTTAGATGGGGGGGTGCCACAAACAAGCAGCATATACCGGTTTTGCCAAGATCGATGTCCGATTTGGTCCCGATTGGTCACATTTGGGCTCAAACGTCATTGCCAAGGGATCCCGATTGATGGTTAAGTTTATACATAGACTCTATCTGTTTACATTAACCAAGCCTCGATTACTACCCGGTAAAGGGGGGCTCCGTTATTGGTTATTCGTTTTTGACTTCATTTTTGACTTCGTTTTTGACCTCGGTTTTGGCCTCGGTTACGGGTTCTTTTCGGGGCCGCCCATTTGCCTTTCGCCGTCGTTTAGTCGTAGGCTCGTCAGGGTCCCCGGATTTTTCCGATGTGGGTTGGGACTCGGCAGGCTTGATGCCGGAAGTGAGCACCTGCAGCTCTGGTACATAACAGCTGGTCCGGCCACCTACAGTGAGGTATTTAACGACATGGCCATCCGCGGTTTTCTGTTCCGACTTTTTCCGCGCTTTGCCCCACCGATGGAGCATCAGCCAGTGTTTGGGGAACGCAGCGGTATTGCCCTCTGTTTCCACGGATATCCGGCACACTTCCAGTAGTTTATCGTAAAGAGTAGCCAATGTATCGTCCATTAGGGTATTAGAATACTGTTCCGGGTGCACGCGGGCCTGGAACAGGATCTCGTCGGCCATCCAGTTGCCAATGCCTGAAAACACCGTTTGGTCCATCAGCAGCGACTTGATAGGCACCTTGCGTTTGGAAATCGAGGCACTGACTTCCGCCAAACTGAGATTGGTTTGCGAAAAGTCAGTACCGAGTTTCGACAACGGCTCTAACCCGAGCACCGTTTCGGTCGGGTCTTCAAATAACCGGATCCGGCCTAACCGTCGCGCATCCGTAAACGCGATTTCCCGGTCATCATTGGTGGTCAAGATGAATTTAGTGAACTTGGGCGGCCACACTTCGCTAACCACCTCGTCAATGTACAGTTTGGCCGGGTCCTCGCCCTTGGCAACCATCTCCTTAACGCGTTCCGCTTGTTTCTTATCGCCGCCGCTCTCCATGGCTATAAAATGGGTGCGGATATCTTTCACATGGATCCACCCGGTCATCCCGAAATGTAACAACACCGTTTGTTTATTGCACTCGAACCAGAAATATTTCCCGTGTCGGCCGACATTCGTGACCTTCGAGCCTGCCAGCTGCTCAAAGCGAGTTGACGACAATGGTTTTACAAAAACGATTTCGTCGACATTGGCTTGCACGTGCTTGATTGTTTTCCCGAGCAGAAACCTTCTTAGCAGGCTAGTGGCATGGGCCACCTCTCCAAGCTCAGGCATTTTAACTAACTTAATTAAGGCTGAACCCTCACCTCGAAGCCGGGCCCAGTTTGGGTCCAGTACTGGAGGATTGGGTGACAAATCGCCTTACCCTACACTGCCTCTCCCTAACCCCTGAAAATCAAACCGAAAATTGGGACGTTAAAAGGTGACAAAGATCGCCGAATCCAAAGGTCTTTTTCAGGCTTGGCAGCAAAAAAAAATCGCTCACCCTTGACATGTTGCTTCCATTGCCTGATTTACGAGACTATGATGTGTCTCCGGTGACCGGCTTCCTTCCCGAAGAGTTGCCGCTCAAACAGCTGCCCCCCTATTTTGCTCCCTGGGATGCAATTGCCTCGAACCTGCCGGCATTGTTACTGACTCGCCGGGTTCGGGCCGCTATTGACCGCATGCCCAAACTGGACGCCCACCAATTAAAGAACGAAGCTCAATGGCGGCGAGCATGCTCGGTTCTGGGATTCCTCGCTCATGCCTATGTATGGTCGCGGCCCGAGCCGTCCAAGACCCTTCCCGAGCAATTGGCCGAGCCCTGGCTCATTGTGTGTGATCACTTCGGTTTAAAGCCGATTGGATCCTATGCCGGGCTTTGTTTATGGAATTTCCAAACAGTTGTAGCTTGCGATCCTACCGAATGGGACTTGGAGTCTCTGGCCACTCTTACGACCTATACCGGGTCCATGGACGAGAGCTGGTTCTATCTGGTCAGCACTGCTATTGAACGCCAGGGCGCTTCGTGTATAGTTGATGGCCTCGAGGCTATTCAGAATGCCCGCGACAATCATGTGGAGGGCGTCGTTTCGAAATTGCAGAATATGGCCGAGACCATTGATGGTCTGTGCAGTCTGCTGGGCCGCATGAACGAGATGTGTGATCCGCATGCCTTTTACTTCCGCCTGCGGCCGTTCTTGGCCGGCTGGCAGAATATGGCAGATGCCGGCTTGCCCGAGGGCGTTTGGTACGGCAATGAGCCCGAGCCTCGCAAGTACGCGGGCGGGTCTAATGCCCAAAGCTCGTTGATCCAGGCGTTGGATGTGCTGCTCAATGTCGAGCATAACCCGATGGGCGAACGCAAGCCGCCGGCCATGGGCGCCGCCAATGATAGAAAGCCGATGGAGTCGCCCAAGCCCACTTATTTAAGATCCATGCGCGAGTATATGCCCGCCAAACACCGGCAGTTTCTGGAGGAGCTCGAGCGTGTAGCCGAGATCCGGGACTATGTAGTGGCCAACGGCCCACAATACCCGGAACTGGTCACTGCATACGACGCATGCGTTGCCATGCTGCGCTCGTTCCGCAGCCGCCATATCCAGATTGTCACCCGCTACATCATCATGCCGTCTAAACACGCCGAGAACAAGACGATTCGCGACGGCATTGCCAATAACAAGGGCACCACCGGCACCGGAGGAACCATGTTGTTGCCGCTCCTGAAACAGGTCCGCGACGAGACCGGCGATTCCGCGGCCGGTTCATGGGGAAGACGCCTGATGTCTACTCTGCAGCCGCCCGCCCAAAAGGATGCCCCTACAGGGCACTGGTAGACAACCAACCAACCAACCAATCACACACACGCATTTAGATCATTTTAGCATATAAATTATTTAACAGTCATATTATTTAAATTCAAAGCCCGAGCATCACTTATAAAGCTTGCGGATCACGTCGTGGTCGTCCATGAAACTGCGGAAACACTTGCCATAGCGGTAAAGCGGGATCGCCAGCAGACACAGACCGATCTCTACGCCGCCGTAGACAACATAGCTGGTCTTTGCGCCGCTCTTGTCGAAAAACAGCGGCACAAACACCGCGAAGCCGAAACCCATGGCGTTTTTGGCAAAGTTCAGCGAAACCAGCGCCTCCGCCGCATACATCCGGTAGCTGTCGACCGTATAAGTGATAGCCACAGTTGAGCCCAGCGACGTGCCGAAGCCTAGTACCCCCAGGAATACTGCAGGGACAATCCAATGGTCTTTATCGAACGTGGACCAGCCAAAGCCCATAAGACCAATGGTCACGGAAATCGCTACGGGAAGCACCATAATAAGCCGGAATTCCGGCTCATAAACACCGCCATTGCGCTGCGACATCAAGCGAACTATCATGTCGCTGGCTTTGCCGGCTACTGCCGAGCCAAGACACCCGCCTACAAAGGTGCCAATGTAGAGCAGGCCGACAGATGTAGTCGGGAAGTTATAGGGCTCGGCGGTGAAGATAGTAGAAATGGTTTCGGCAATCACCGAGAGCCAGACTACCGACGTTCCATACAGCAATGTCGAAAAGAACACTGCCGGGTACAGGTAGAGCACGTACGGCCGTAAGAACGTCATCCACAACGGATCAGAGCTCTTGCGGCCTGTATAAATGGCCAGATTGCTCATAAACGGTCTCCGCTCCACCACCGTATCGTCGTCGTCAGCATTAGCGGCTTCGTTGGCCTCGCCCGATTGGACCGACGGCGAGCCTTCTGCGGCTGCTTCCTCCTCTTTGGCACTGGCGGCGGCAGCCAGGGTATCGCGCTCGAGGGTATCGCGCTCGGTGATATGGTTTTCGTGGCCGGGGCGAAGCTGGTCCCACGATGGCCGGTTGAGCTTTTTGCGGGCCTCGCGGGCCCGGGCCGTTTCTTCTAACGACCGCTTGTTGGGCACCGGCGTGCGGTCCCAGAAAGTTTCATGCACAAACAGGAAGGTCCCGATGAAAATACCGCCCATAATGATGGCCAGGATCCAGTAGATCCAGTGCCAGCCCAGGCCTTGGGCAATAAAGCCCGTCACGAGCGGCACCAGGTTTTTACCGCCCAGAAGTAGCAAAGTATAAATACCAAGGCGGTAAGCGCGTTCATGGGCAAAGTAGATTTCAGCAATCGACGTCGAGGGCAGCGACTCAGCGGGTCCACCGCCAATACCGGTGAGAACTCGCGCGCCCATCAGGCTACCAAACGAGTTGGCATTGGCACCCCAAATACAGCCGGCGAAAAAGAAGCATTGAGAGATCAGGTAGATCAGCCGCTTGCCGTAGACAACAGCCGCGGGCGCAAAGAACATCGAGCCGATACCCATGGCCAGCATGAGAGTGCCTACCAAATAGGTCATGGTATGAAGCGGCTTGTGAAACGTATGCGACAACTCGGTCATTACCGGGGCTAACAGCGGGGTCTGGCCGCCAATGATAAACGAGTAAAAGCCAATCACCGCCAGGGCCACATCGCGCCGCCAAATAGGCCAATTCAACGGGTCATTGGGGTTATCGTGGGGCTGGGGGCTGAGAATAACACCCTCTTTAGTGGCCTTCAAACCCGGCTGAGGATCGTCGCCCGGATTCCCTGGGTTTTCGGGATCGGCCCCATTTTCACCGGGCAAAATCATCACCACCGTGCCGGTGACATCGCCGGTTTTGGCCGGCTGTTTTACCCACAGATTGGGCATATATTTTGCGCGGTTTATATCTCGGCTTACTACACCCCAAGCACTAGACGACTTACCCCAGCGGCCGGTAGAGGGGGCCGGTTAGGGCTGGGTTGGGCTAGGGGATGAGTAACTATGACGGGCTCTGCACCAGCAAATACAGCGGGCAAAGCTCGGCAAAACCCGGTTGTCTCGAACAAGTTTGCAAACTATAAATATCCAGATTTAGGAATCAGCTCGGTTCGAGCTCATTTCTGGCTGTAGAGACCTTCGTTTACTAGCGAATAGTGCTCGAGCCACTACCGAGATGGAAAAGATTAGCCCGCAAGGCCCGAGCTCGGACGTCGTCAGCGCCGCATCGGGGCCAACCACGTGATGGTCCTCTTGCATAAAATGCACAATCGTACGAGTAAGCGATTTCCATTCATCCATGCCGCGCTGCCCCCAGTTTATTCCCCGAATCCGCCACCTCAAGAACCTGGTGCCCCCGCCAGCATACGAGTGGCTGCCGGCCTACCAAGAGACCCTGGACCTTCCGCCATCCTATGTGGTTGCCCTGGCCAGCCCAATAGAGTCCTCTGGCTAGCCACCTTACGGGAAACGATAATGAACGAAAATATCAAGACCAAGACATGTTTTTTCTCTATCTCAAATGCCTTCATTTACATTGTTGTTGTCTATGTTGCTGTGTTTTTATTCTGGGCTGGCCCCTTCGCTGTTCTGCTCAATATGCTCATTTCCCCCTGGAGGGGGCTAGTCTGTACTCGGGTCGAGATAACCCACCATAATTTATTAGCCTGTAACCAATATTCTCCGCCGCCACCATCTTTGGTTCTTGTTTTGCCTAATATAGTTTTAGGCAGTTGCTATGGACCAGTTCTGCCGATGCTAGAAACTAATTTATCAAGGTTAGATTTTGACGCATGATGGAAATGATAACTTGGCAGGCCGATCTAGGCAACTACTATTTATAAGTCGATAAGCAATCTGCTCTAGTCTCCAGGGTTTTTAAGGCTTTTCTATTGACATTTATGGATTTTACACTAGGTAACTGGCTCCAGGGTACCGGTCAAAGCAGAGGGTTGGACGCATGATGGAAATGATAACGCATCTGCTTGAGCGGTTATGCACCTATAAAGCCTCATCCCGAAACACCCTTCGGGCCACCCCCACCGGCCCCACAGGCAAAAATAGCCGCTTACCCAGGTTTTTCCATGTATATAAAAACTCTAAACCAAGTAACTATTTGCATTTTCATATTCTGCCGAGACAGCCGAGCTCTATAGGTTCATGCCTTCCAGGGGGGTCCTGGGTAAACAGCTCAAATCACTAAGCCACTTTTTGTTTAATGACCTATACCCCTGTCGACGGGGAGGCGCCACAACCCGCCTCTGAAGAGGCCAGCAACCAGTCAAATAGCCGGCTTTTAGAGACATTTGGCTCTGATTCAGACGGCGAAGATAATTGGGTCGACGACCGCGAAGCCGCCGCCCCCGCCGCCACTAACTCTTCTCAAGAACCCCGCCGCCACTGGGCAAGCGTATTCGACCGCTTCCGGAGCCGCCCGCAACAATCGGGCACTACCGATGGAGTATTTGGCAATCTCAAGGCTCAACAAGATGGCGAGGCTCCACTTGATGAAGAAACAGGCGAAGACGAATTGAACGAAGAACCGCCCAGCTACGACGAGGCCGCCGCCGATGCGACGCCTTCGTACTGGGAAACAACCATCATGGCCTCTAATTGGTCCGAGGAAGTCCTGGTCGGCGATATGCCCGTGGGCAGCCCGCTGCACTTTGCCTGGAACATGCTGATTTCGGCAACCTTCAGCTATGTGGGGTTTGTGATCACTTTCCTGTTCCACACCTCTCATGCCGCCCGCGGCGGCTCCATTGCCGGGTTAGGATGCACGCTGATCCAGAGCAGTTACTATTTCGGGCCCACGACCTCGGCACCGCAACAACCGCCGGACGAGTTTGTGCCAAATGACCCTAACGACTTTGGCGGAGGCTCGCACTCAGGCGTGTCGCACTCGGCACCCGATTCGGGGCTGCCGGCCGGGCCTGGCGATGACAGCGCTAGTAATAGCAGCGTAATTGGCACCATAATGTTCATTGTGGGCTGTGTGTTTATCGCGCGAGGCATTGTCATATACATATTAGCGTTGTCGATGAAGAGCCGGATTCTTGCCTATAACTCGCGCGAGGCGGAGGCAGCTGCCGCAGCCGCGGCTGCTGCTGTGGCCGCTGCCGAGGGTAATGACGATCCCGACGCCAACCCCGACGATGCCAACCCCGACGAAAATGCCGAAGCCACCGAAGCCACCGAAGCCAATGCCGATGGTACCAGTGACGATACCCAGGGCCCCTCAGAGACCTCTCAATCAGAGACTGTTTACCCCAATAACGAAGCCACGAACTAATGCAATGCTATACCTAAAATCGGCTGTATCTTTTATATATACCTAGTTCAATACTAGCATTACCTTTTCATAGATAGTAAACACGATTCCTCCGCTGAGCACCAGACGGCCCAGCCGGGCGGTCGAGCCCTTCCAGAGGGTCAGCACGCCCTCGTTGTTGATGATTTTGATAAAACAATCAATGGTATTTTTGTACTCTTTCTTGGCATCCACGCCTTGCATCCGCGTCTTGACCGTGTCGATAGGCATCGTCGTGTATACCGTGATGATGCCCACCACCGACCCTAACGCAAACGTCTCCGTGCTGGTCAACGGCTTAGTGGGATCAGGCCGCCGTTCCTGGATCATGGACTTGAGAGCGTTATAGGAGCCTAGCCGCACAAACTGGTTAGCCGCTTGGCGCATCGTCACAGGCACCAGGCCTCGGTACAGGAAGCCGATGCCATTCTCTCTGATCATCAACGACAGGCCCCGCACAAAGCCCTTGTTATATTTCGGATGGGCGCTTTGCCGGTCATCAATGAACGCGGTTTTGATGCTTTCCGAGGGGGTCAGAGCCAGGACTGACTCAAGCACGCCGGCTCCGAGACCGGCCAAAGCTCCCCGTGTTTTCGACAGGTGGCCGTCTTTGTCTCGCAGCATATTCTTGATGGAATCAAAGCCCAGAAACCGCACGCCTGCTTTGGCAGTGTTTCCCACTACAGCTGGAATACACCCGGTATATAATGCAGATACACCGTCGTGTTTAGCCACCGTATAGATGAGCGAGATGGGGTTGCGCGAACCGGTATGGCTGCGGTCCACTAGTTGCAGCCGGGTCTTTGCGAACTCAAACGGATAGGTCACAAAGCCTTCCACGGCGCCGGCCGTAGCGCCTGCTACAAACGACTTCCAGTTAGACTCGGACATGACTCAGATTAGAGATGCGGGACGCCGGTTAGTCATGCGGGGGGAGGGCGGGGGGATAGAGGTGCATCAACGCACGTCATAGCCATCATCTTCTACAAACTCGTCGAGCTCGAAGTCGCCGTGGCGGACATCCACATACCGCTTACGCCCAAATCGGGCCATCAAACTTTCTTTGATATGATTCCGCCGAGTCTTGCCCAATAGTAAATAGACCACCAGCACCAACGCTAACAGAAAGATAATGCCTCCCCACATGCGGTGCGAGCCTCTATCGAGCTGATCAGCGAAATCGCCTTTGAATTTCGGCCGCTTCGTCGACTCCTGCGTGCCAAAGTACCATTGGCTGGCCCCGGTATTGGGCTGGATGCCGCTCGACTTGGCGGTCTGCATCACGTCGTCGCATGCATATAGCAACGCCCGGCCTACTGTCCACGAATAATCAACGCCGCCGATCTGCGTGGGGTAGTCAAGCTCGCTAGCATTCAACTTGAACCCGTTCTCGAGCAGTCCGAGCGCCAATGTGCCCTCGAAACAGGTCTGCTGCAGATCGGGGATGGGGATATCCTTGTAGGTACTCAACACTTCCTTCTCCAGATCGGCCCAGGGTCGGGTACAGAACTCGCTCAGCTCGATATGACCATCCTGAACTACGCTTACAACTTTAGGGAACAGATCCAAGGCGGCCACTTTCTCTGCATGAGAATCAAGCGCACTTACTTGCTTGGTATAGCTTTGCAAGCGCTCCTGGCACTGCTTGTACTGACCAGTTCCTACATGGCCATTGAGCTCCAGACCCTCGGGAAGACAAGGGTCTTTCTCGCCAGGGTAATCTTGGACATACTGGCTGCGGATCGTTTCTAAGCCGAGATTATCGTATGCGAACGCAGCCACATCGTAGTACTGGTTGCTTCCGTCGCCAGTACCAAGCGATACTCGATAAGCATGCGCTTTGCTATCCTCAGCATAGGACGCAGCCTGCAAACTTGACGACGTAAGGTCGACAATGTCCTGCCGAGACCCTTGCAAAGACCGGTTCAGGTAGTTCACCGAGATCCAGGCCAGAATGGCTTCCATATCCCCGTTGATATCATAGACCTGGGACGCACAGTCGGAAACCAGGAACTGCGAATTCTTCTGGAAAAACGTGCAGGCCTTGCGCAACAGTTTGTGTTTCGAAAGCTTCTTCAGCTGCCGAACACTGCCCGTGGCATGCAGGAAAAGCGGGGTCCGATCGCGCTGCACTTCGGGCACCACCGATTGGGCGAACTCGAGAAGCGGCTTCAAATGCTGCTGCTCAACATCGAGCGTATCATCTCCTTCTTCCCGCTTGACGTCACTCGCGTCTTCTTCATAGTTGGCTAGGCCGGGGCTAACCGCCGAGATCCATTTCTCATCAGTATGGAGTTCTGGCAGACCAGATTCAGGGCTCTCGTTGGAGTACCGGAATACATTGACGCGCGACTCGCTGGCCCCAGCATCAATGATCACAATGTAGTTCCACGGCACTTTATCCTGGACAGCCCATACGTCGTCTGCCATAGTTGCCGTCAGCAAGTGAAATAGACTGCTTAGTTGTGGTACCTCAGTAGCAGGGATATCTAAACGACAATAGACGATCTAGGCCTGAAGGGTCAGAACGCATGGCTCATTTTGGAAAGCATAAAAAAACATATTCACGAAATTAAAGTATAACTATTTATATATTATATATATATTTTTTAAAAATGAAATATATTATTAGTACCTTGCCCAACACCCTTTTGTTCGCCGAGTTATCACGTGCTGTATACTTGGTTTACTTGGTTTACTTTGGTGTCGGCTAGGGGCGACTGGGGCCGGCCAGGTATTAGTCATACAACTACTGCGAGAAAAAAATGACAACCGAGGGATTCGAACCCTCGCCTCCGAAGAGACTCGAAAACCCTGCTATAGCAGAGAAGCATTGTTCGCTTGAGTCGAGCGCCTTAGACCGCTCGGCCAGATTGCCATATTCTTACGGGTTTTTGGCCCATTGACAACATACCCGAACGTATGACTTAAGCGACAAAAACCCCCAAAATCGATATTTCAGGCTATTTGCTGCCCCCACAACGCTCTGCAACCAAAATTTCCCGCAAACATAGGCAATACTTTCTCGGTTGATATGTTATGGCAGTCCCATATATTTGATTCCCTCATACTACCCGCCTTAGTTGTCTGTGTGTAACCCCATGCCGGCAAGGTTACGGTTGGTATCAAAACGATACCTCCCCCGGGCCAAAGTCGCACCTGGTGTGCATAACGCATCATGGCTGAAATCAATAGTCCACAGAGACTCCTCTGCACGGGCTGCATATGTGCCTATGTTGTCGCAGTTGGATGCTTGTGGGACGGTTACTCCTGATCTCGTTCGATTAAGACAGGCGTTGCTGCATGGAGAGAAAGATACGGCATTAAAATTATGGAAAATGGTTACCCAGCTCGACTACTCGTCGAAATACGCTCCTAGTCTTACCGATCTCAGTAAAAAGTACGGTGCATATGGCCCTAGCCAACTTGAGCCAGTAGTGTGGGAGCTTTCGAAGTTGGGTACGGCCAGTTTGGAAAGACTATGGAAAGAATCCGGAGATAGTCCGTTGTGGGTTTATTTGCTGCCGAAATGTGTTGAGCAGAAGATGATCTCGGGCCGTACCGAGTCGGCCAAAGACATTCTTTCTGCGTTGTCCAAGCAGAAGGGATCAGAAAGAGATATCCAGGCTATCAACCTAGCTGTGAATGCCTATTTGAATAAAATGGAGATTACCGCCGATAATTTAATCAGTTTCCTCACCAATATCGACTTGGAATCCAACTACCAGCTGCCGGCCCATTTTCCGGCAAAGTTGGCTCGCTTGCCTAGGGAGGACCTCCAACGGCTTTTCCAGTTCCTTATTGATGGAAAAATCGCTATAGATCAGCCTGAATGGGGTATCTTTCTCAAGGCCGTGTACTCTACAAGCGACATAGGCGCTAAGGTCGTCACGCAAGCGGCCAGGAAGATTGCATACCCCCTAAAGTTTTACCACTTTTTAGTGCGCCAGCTGATCAGAGAGAAGGACTTTGACACTCTTAATTGGCTATTTGAGAACCCCATTATAAATATAGCCACCAACAAGCCGGACCAGCTGCCGTTTGTGCTGCACCTGCTTGTAATGCGCACGATAGCTACTGATGGAGTACAGGCGACGGCTCCAATTCTGGACAAGATGGAGAAAGTTTCGGAGCCAACATGGATGATTCTTTTCCAGCAGTTCCGACGGCTGGGGCGAGTCGACAAGTGCAATGAAGTGCTGACCCGGGCATTAGACCAGGGCCTAAAACTCAGTTTTCCGTTTGTGGGCGAGTATCTGGAGATGGTGGCATCATTATACAATGTCAAAACGTATCTCATATGCTTGCAGAAGGTTCTCCCTGAACTGGAGTCGCCGTTGCGAAGGCTACGAATCTCGGAGTGGGCGGCCACCGCCAACTTGGAAGACGGGTCTATGCCCAAACTTGTTCTTGAGCAGAACGTCCGCGACTTTCCAGTGTATCACCTTCACGAATCATGGTTGAATATTACCTATAAAGCGGTGCTCAACAACATTGACGACGTCAATGTGATTTCGTCGTTGTTCGATGCCTACAAAAAGTATGTCAAGCGATCGAGAGCAGCCATCACCTTAGACACGGTTGACGAGTTTGTGATGCGACTGTGTCGACTAGATACCCCCGAAGCTGTCGATCTCGCTGAGCACGTTCTTTGCTCCAGCCTGGATACTCTGCCGCTAAAACGGGCCATAAACGGCCGCTACAACTGTAAGGGTCTCGAGGCGTTGTGCCGGTCGCTTGTATACTCGCAGCACAATGTCAACCGGGCGGTATCTGTAGTTGATCACGCCTTGAATTCTGGGTGTGTTGCCGTGCGGGGCCGGGCGCTGATTCCCGTGCTCAAGGCGCTTGAAAAGGAGCCCAAGAAAGCGAACATCCTCCGGAACTGGGCCAGCCATCTAGGGGCCGAACTACCCCAACGTTCTAAGGAGTCTGAGGAGCCTGAGGAGCTTGAGCCCAAAGAACTGGCAGCCCACAGGAATCCTTAAATGTACAGTACATATCCTATTTATTAGAAACATTACACGCTTGTCTATTTTGGATACACTATCCGAGGAAGGCCCCGCCTGCCAGCACCAGATTCCGCTCCGTGAACTGGACATGGTATACCGGGGTCCGTTTAGTGTAGAATACCGCCATGTGATCGGTAGAGGCCTGGACCTCTTTGCGTTTGCGCTGCTCGCCGATCTTGCCCGGCGGCTCCAAAGGCTCGGGCTCGGGCCCGGCCTCGGCAGTGTTTTTCTTGACATCCCACACCCGCACCGAGTTGTCGGCGCCGCCGGAAACAAGGACCGAGCCTTCTTTACTGAAGGCCAGCGAGTAAATGGCGGACCGGCCGTGCGCGCGCATGGCTTTAAGGCGGCGGCCGCTGCCGATATCCCAGAGATTGATGAGACTGTCGTCGCCGGCCGTGGCCAGCCAGCGACCATCGGGCGATACGGCGGTAGCGGTGACGGCACCAACATGGCCAATAAATACCCGGACGGACTGGCCCTTGTTGATATCCCACATGCGCACGGTGCGGTCGCTGGAGCCCGTGAACAAATAGGTGCCGTTAGGGTGGAAGCTGACATTGTCGACGTCGCTCATGTGGCCGGCAAAGATCCGCAACGGGTAAATGTGGTCGCAGCTCCACAGGCGCGCGGTCTGGTCATGGGACGCGGTAGCAAAGTAGTGGCCGAACGGGCCGAACTTGACATCCCACACCGGCTCGGTGTGGCCGCTGTAGGCCACCAACGCCGAGTAGGTGTCCAGCGACCACAGCCGCACTGTCTGGTCTTCGGAAGCCGACAGCAGGGTGCGGTTATCGGGGGCAAACGACAGGCCATATACCGGGCCCGAGTGGCCAATCAGCCGGCGGGTTGTCGAGTTGGTGCGGTCCTCTTTGATGATCCCGTTCAGGCGGTTGCCCTTAAGACTCCACAGCTGCACGTAAGAATCGCTGAACCCAGCCGCGCACAGACTGGCATCGTCGCTGAACGTCAGCGAGTTCATCTCGTCGTGGGTATTATGGAAAGTATACATGGACACGCTGGGCAGCGGGGCCTCTGCGGTGCCGAGCGGCAGCCGTTTCTGAGCATCGATGATTTTTTCGATCGTGGCATCGACGTCGGCCGGCCGGTACTTAGGCAACGGCAGAGATTCCAACGCTGGCGAGTCTGACTCGGGCTTGACGCTGGCCTCGAATTTGGCGGCCAGGTTCTCGCCCGTGTCCTTGTCGTGCTGCTGCAGCATCACATCGACCTCCTGCTGGAATTCAGGGTCCAGCGGCATGTGGCCAAGCCGGACCTGCTGCGAGTTATAGGCATCGGTCGACCCGCCCAGGCCCTCGCCCGGAAGCATGCTGGCACTGTTGGCGGCAGGTAGACCGGCACTGACTTGGACGTTGAGATGGCCGTTGATCACGCGGATAATCACGATGCCGCCGATGCCCTCGATGCTGTGCAGAAACGACAGCAGCAGATCAAACGACGTCCGCGACATGATCACCTTGTACTTGTTGGTGTAGAACCTTTGGGCGGTGTCGTTTTCGTCTACATGGTTGGGCAGTTTAAGACCGGCCAACGCATCGACCTCGTCCTGGTGAAGCACGCGATGGTCGTCGGCGAACTTGTCAAAGAATTCGCGAGCGAGATCGAGGTGCTCGTTGGCCAGCAGCTCTAGGTAGAGGTGCACAAACACCGGGTACATGACTCTGCTGAGCTCGGGCTGGTACAAATCCAGCGACGACTCGACCCACTCTTTCAAATACAGATAGGCCCGGGCATACATGTCGGGTCCGCTCATTTCCAAGGGAAGGGGCATTTCGCCCGACATCACGCCTGTGGCCGACGCTGATGGAGCGGTTGCTGCGCGCGAGCTCTCGAGCCGCAGCATGGCCTCGGTGCGGGAGTAGCCCTTTTTGTGGAGGAATTCAAGCACGATCCGGTTAAGCTCGTCCAGGCTGAGCAACTGGCCGCGGCGTTGCGGTTGGTCCTGGCGCTGGTCGGCCATGATGGGTGAGTAATGGTTGACAGGTGCAGACAACCCAGCTAGGCAGCCAGGCAGGCAGCTAGACAAGTGTAGAAACCGAGTGATAGACCTGTTTCCAGTAGACTACTACGTAAAACAGTAACACGTAGAACAGTAACAACGACATTTAGTATATATATTCCCTTAGGGGATCAAATCTACGTCGAGTTCATGGCATTAGGTCTCAAAAGCCCCTGGCCTACGCGTCCGGGTTACGACGAGGACGGGTCTTGGCCTTGGCCTCTTCCTCGGCCTTCTCGGCCTCAATGCTAACTACAATCGCCTCGAGCTGGTCCGAGTCAAGCACCTCCATGGCCTGGCCCGGCCGCATGACCGCCAGCTCAATGTTCTTGGCCCCGGTCTGCACGACTTCCAGCAGCGACTTGACGGTAAGACGCACCGCGTTCTCCTCGTCAAGACCTTCCTCATAGCTCTTTTCCAGCAGCTCGCGCACCGTCTTGGACGACCGGCCAATGGCATTGGCCTTCCAGCCCGAGTAGATGCCGCTGGGCTCAGTGTGGAACAGCCGGGGCGTGTTGTCGTCGGGGTCAAAGCCGACAATCAGGGTAGAAATGCCGAACGGCCGCGTGCCGCCGCTTTGGGTGTACTTTTGCTGCACGCCGGCCACATACTTTGTGATGTACTCGACACTGACCGAGTCGCCCAGCGACAGTTTCCTGCTCTGCGCCTCCACGCGGGCCATATTCAGTAAAATGCGGGCGTCTGCGTTCAACCCGGCAAACGCCAGCGTCACATGCTCGTCCACTTTACACAGTTTGGACGGCGTGGTGCGAGTGTCGTGGAGCTTCAGCGCGCTGCGCCGCTCGCAGCCTAGGACCACCACATCCTTGCCTTTGACCGCAACGGCACAAGTGCCTCGTTTGACCGCCTCCTGGGCGTATTCTACTTGAAATACATGGCCGTCGGGCGAGAACACACTAAGGGCTCGATCGTAGCCAGACATGATGACAAGTGCGCCACTACCCGGCTCCCACTAACCCGGCAACTAAACCTACCTGCCCACACCCAGCTAAAAACTAGCCCACTAGCGAAGTTAAAACCCCACAACTTTCACTCCAAACAAAGTTCACACAAGTATATGAAAAAGAAGGCAGCTCCCCAGCGAGCAGCCTATCTTGCTCAGCTTAGCCAAAATGCAGTCCGAGTGTCGCCGGCCCTCGCAAGTCTTTACGGCACTTCCATGGTGTCTGTGGCCCGCAAAAGTGTGGTTCGCCTAGATATTCCTACTAAACGCCGGTTCTGTAAACGGTGTCTCACTCCTATTATGCCTGGCCAAACCGCCTACCTGCGGGTGGTCGATAAGTCCAAGGCACAAACGCGGCCGGTACTTCAAGTGCAGTGTCGCTGCGGCCACATCAAACGGTATCCTCTTGAAGCTTGATACAGATTGATAAGATACAGGCAAATAACAGTTTAGCATTTGGCTATAGCCTAATAACCGGCCTAAAACCGGTACTACTGGAGGTTGATTTCGCGACTAAGGGTACGCGAAATCCAAGTAAAAGAGGACAACGACTATAGTCTTTTCTTCTTTTACTTGTCTTTTCTTCTTTTCTTCGGCTATTAACTAGTCTAGTTGACTGTCTAGTTGACTGTCTAGTTGACTACCAAGAGGGAGACTCGGAATGAGACCCAATTGCAAGCGGTTTAAAAGAAAACACCGTTGCCAAACAGTAAATGAGGCTAAAACTTGAACAACGCTAAATTATGTGCCGTAAAACTATATGGGTGGGCTAATTGGTCCCTTTTGGGGACCCCTTTAGGGCGGGGCCTAATGTTGCCACCATTGGGGTGGGGGGCGGCCGCCTTACCATAAGGCGCATATAAACATAAGCATTGATCCGACCCGTCCCAGCCAGACCCACCTACCCCAACATAAGCGACCGATGAGAGCAAGTGATTTGGACAAAATCACGGAAGACTACGACAGCATTTCGTTCTTGGATCTGCTCAATCAGTTCTCGGTGCGGACCCAGAAGCTGGGCAGCCGCGTAATGGAGGGCTCGGAGCGGTTGACGGGCCAGGTGCGTGAGAAGGGGCGCGGCATCAAAGACATGGCCATTCGGCAACGCAACCGCGTGGTCAAGGACCAACGCGTGGAGCGCCTGGCCCGCGATTTCCGCAAGAAGGTCAAGGGCTTTGATGAGCGCTTCAGCTCGGCCACAATGGTGTCCAAGACCGAGAAGGTCTGGTTTGCCTTCAGCCTGGTCCAGATCTACTACTTCGGCGTCATCATGGCCGCGTTCCCCGAATGGGTCCACATTGTTTATACCGCTGAGTTGGCGGTGCTGCTGCCAATTCGCATCTACAGCTACCATAAGCGCGAGTACCAGTACTACCTGGCCGATCTGTGCTACTATGTCAACCTCATGGCCATTCTCTATATCTGGGTATTCCCCGACTCCACCATGCTGTGGATGTCCTGTTACGCGTTCTCGTTTGGCACCTTGTCGTTTGCCATCATCACCTGGCGCAATAGCTTGGTGCTGCACTCGGTAGAGAAGACCACCAGCACCTTCATCCACATCCTGCCCCCCGTGGTGTTCCATACCATTAATTTCCGGCTCCCTGAAGCTTATCAGAAGGCGCGGTTCCCGGCCGTGCATCGGGTCGAGCGCTGGCAGACTATGCGCAGTCTCATGTATACCACGGTGGCCTACTTTGTCTGGCAGTCGCTGTACCACTACTTCATCACCATCCGGGGCCAGGAGAAGATCAAGGCGGGCCGGGTTACTAGTTTCGAGTACCTGCGCAAGCGGAATAAGGACACGCCCATTGGCCGCTTCGTCAACAGTCTGCCGGGGCCCTTCCCCGTGATTGCGTTTACATTCATCCAGTTTGGCTACCAAATATCTACTATGGCGTTCCTGC
Organism: Wickerhamiella allomyrinae; assembly: GCA_030581455.1. Taxonomy (NCBI): domain Eukaryota; kingdom Fungi; phylum Ascomycota; class Dipodascomycetes; order Dipodascales; family Trichomonascaceae; genus Wickerhamiella; species Wickerhamiella allomyrinae. Next base: position 127,723 of record JAKTTL010000018.1, read on the forward strand.
CCATTTGGTACAACTACGAGATCCTCTCCATTCTGTTCCTGACCTCGATTTTCGCGGTTGCTAGCTTCAATGGCGCCACATACTACATTGACGTGTTTGGCCGCCGCTTCCTTAAGGAGCTGGTCAAGATCCAACAGGAGCTGGACCAGGCGACCGAGGAGCTCAAGTACGAGCGGGCCAAGGATAGCCCGTCGGGCGTGCTTTCCCCGTCCACCCGCACGTCGTCCATGTCGTCTATCTCCGAAGTCGAGCCCATGTCCTTAGACCCCAGTCGCCGCGGCAGCACCAGTTCCACCACTACTTTTACGGTGGGATCTGGGGCTGGCAGTGACGAGGCCAAGGAGGTCAAGTCGGAGGCCAAGGAGGCCAAGCCCGAGATCAAGTCTGAGCTCAAGGCGGAAGTCAAGCCCGAGATCAAGCCCGAAATCAAGACGGAAATCAAGGCAGAATAGACGCTGGAGGGGAGGAAGCTTTTAGAATATGCGGATATATATTTCTTTATTTTTCTTTATAATAATTATCCCTGGGTTTGGATCCGATTCAATGCCATCCGGTGCTGGTGCGCCTTCTGCTCGTGCACCTGCTGCACGGCTCTATCCAGATTGGGCGTGGGCGTCTTGCCGCCCACCAGCTCCTTGCGACAGAATTCGTTACAAGCCACAAACACGGCCGCTTGCTCGGCAACCTCGTGGAGATGGTCAATCACCTTCTTGTTGCCGTGGGTAAAGCCATAAATAGTATAGTGCAGGCCGAGCTCTTCGCAGAACTCCACCACGCGCGGTTGCACGGCCCGGAAATTGTGGCGGGGCATGCGCGGGAACAGGTGGTGGATGGTCTGGAACTGTAGGCCGCCATGCACGTAGTCGAACCAGGCCGGGCACGCCACGTCCATGGTGGTGCGCACCTGGCGCTGGGCAAACGACTCGTCCACGCCCATGTCGCTGGTGGACTGGGCGAAATGCGATAGGGTGATCTGCACATGCACGGGCATGGTAACGACATGCGACACCATAATAAACAGCCAGCGCTGGCCGGCAGTGTTCAGCATGCGGTAGCACATGATATAGAAGTACCACCAAAAAAAGAACGCCATCCCCACGATCTCGATGTAGCGGAAGATGGCGGCTTTGCCGCGGCGAGGGCCTAGACCGACCAACAAGTATTCCCAACTTAACCGGTACAAGTTGAACCGGCCAAAGCACAGGATCGGGTAGTACATCCAGTGCTGGATCAGCAGCATGGCGCGGGCCGCGGCGTCGTAGGTCAAGACCTTCTCGTAGAAAGTGGAATAAATACCGCCAAACAGGCGCGAGCTCACGGCAAAGAACGGCAGGTGTTGAATGTCCGGATCGTGGATAGGATCGTTGGTGACAATGTGGTGGACGTTATGGTTGCGTTTCCACCATCCCAAACTTAGGCCGCCCACAAACGACGACACCATGATCCCGGCCAGATTGTCGATATAGTAGTCATGGCTAATCGCCAGGTGGCCCGCGTCATGGGCAATGAATGTTAGCTGGTGCCAGGCCAGCCCCATGCTGACGGCCGACACAAACAGGTACCAGTTGGACACGTCGCGGTAGGCGAACATATAGAAAGAGAACGCCAGCAGCGAGCTGATCCGCGCCGCCTCGCGGACATAGCCCCAGTATGTACATTGGAACCAGCCCTTTTCGTCCAGCTCTTCATAAAGCTCGCGGAACTTGGTCTGGATATGGGTTTGCACCTCGGGCTCGACTTTCGGGTACTTTTCCTGATCGAACTTGAGCTCCGCCGCAACGTACTCATCGATAATCTCTAACTGATCGGTGTTGAGCGTCGGACAGACCTCGGCGGTGGCCGGCGCGCAGTTGGCGAAGCATTTGCCCTGAGCGATTTCCTCCCGGGTGCGGAATTTCCCGCCCTGAATAGGAGGAACAAACCCTTTCCAAGGGACTTCGACAGTACCGACGCGGAAAACATTCATTTTCCGCAAGGTATCCTCGGAATGATACACGTCCATTTCGTCGCTGCCGTCCCGGCCCACCATATGCATAATTGCCTTGTCTCCGCCGGGGTGTTGCTGGAGCCAGCTGTTGAGCCGCAGCGCATAGCCGTGTCTGATGACGATCTGATCGCCCTCGGCAATGCGCGCCTCGACCTCATCTCGTGAAAGCTTGGGGAGACCCATTTCCTAAAAAAAAAGAAGGGAAGACAGGGATAGGTGAGATCATCTTACAAAGTCTAGATGCATTATATGCATAGCCCACTGTGCTCAATGCGAGCAAAGCGAGCAACCCCACCACGTGGGTAAATTATGCCGCCAAAGTCAAGGTCTACAACTATTATTTTTTTGGTTTGGGGTTAGTGTTGGTTTGTTTTTTTCTGGCCCCCTAACGCGGCCGTCTAGTATATACTAATATGCGTCTGGCTGCTTCATCACCCAGTCCACCGCCTGGCTGACGGTGGTGATCTGATCGGCCTCATGGTCCGGCATAGTTACCGTGAACTCTTCTTCGATGTAAAACAGAGCGTCCACGATATCCAGCGAGTCGAGCCCGAGCTCGCTGAAGCTGGCGGCAGGCGACAGCTTGGCGGCATCGACTTTGTCGCAGTTGGACAGCACGTCCAGAATGCGCTGCTGGGCAAACTCACGGGTAAGCGGCGCCAAAGAGGCGTATGTGCGCGACGGCAAGCGAGCCATCGCCATCATGGCGGGGGCATGAATCCGGGCCGCTGGAAGCCGGCGAGTGAATGCCAGTCTTAACATTGGTCAGCTGGAGAAGTGGCCTGCTTACTGGCTGGTTTATGGTGTGGGCGGTGGGGACTGTGGGGGAGACGCATACAGCATAGGCAGCTTTGCATTTTATGTACTTTTTATGTACTTTTTTTATGTACTAGGCCGACAAGTCGGCCTGTAACCGCTTCGCGGAGTTTCAAAGCCTAGCAATTAGCAAGCGCGAGCTATACATATATATACACAAGAAGCAATGAAAAAAGAACGTCACGGTTCAGGCTTTTAGTTTTTCAGTTCAGCAATATCGTCGAACGTGGCGTTCAGCCCCATCACGTTCAAAAACAGATTCAGGTTCGTGATCTTGCCGGTGCCCACGTCCACCGGAAGCGCCTTGGCCTCGGCGATCGTGCTGAAGATGCGGTCGCGCACCGCGTCCACCAGCTCGCGCTGCAGCTCGAGGTCAGCTGCCAGCGCCAGCGACGCCAGGAAGTGCCACACATACGAGTTATCGACCTGGCGCGGCGGGAACAGGTCGCCGAGCCGGTTCTTGATGCCCGAGAACAGCCGCACGAACGTGGCCTTCCAGTTCTGCAGCTCGCCGTCGTTGGCCTTTTGTTCCTGCGCAATGAGCTCCGCGCGCGAAATCAGCACCGTGAACAGCGTCTGGCCTACCTTGGTGTTGGCCAGGTGCATGAGGTTGTTAGTGGACAGCAGGATATCCAGGAACCCAGTAACAATACCAATATCGGTCTCGGAAATCAGATGCACGATCGGCGGCAGCACTGTCTGGCTGAACAGATCAATGGACTGCCGCACCGCTGCTTTGAGGTCCTGGTCGTTGGTGTAGGCGCCCTCGGCCACTACGTCTAGCTGGTCGATAGCCGATGCCATCCGGGTAATAGCCGTGAGCTTCTTGGTGGTGTCCAAGTGCGGGAACACGCGGGGCAGCAGCTTCTTGCCCTTGTTGTGGTTGAGCATCATCACGAACGGCTGGTTGTTGTGCGGGTCCACGGGGTCCAGCACTTTCAGGGCCAGCCACAGGCTCTCCTGCAGGGCGGGCACCTCGGCCGCCCACTGCTCGGCCAGCTCGTGGTCGGGCGGCGGGCGGGCGCGGTCGTGGGACTCGAGCTCCAGCACCGCGTCGAACGCCGCCTCCAGGTCGCCCAGAATCTGCTGCTCGCTGTAGACGTCGCTAGTAGTTTTCTCCGTATCCAGTTTGTTGGTTTCCAAGGCTAGATTGAGCGCGCGCCGCGGCCGCGCCGCATTGCCGCTCGAGGTCTGGCCCAGCGTGCCCTCATGCACCGCCTTCTCCTTGGGCTCGCGGTTGCGCACCTTCTCAACCACATCGCGCACCTGCTGCAGCAACGCCTGCCGGTTGTTTTTGCGGGTAGGCCGGCGCTGGCCCTGGCCCCGCAGATAGATTTTCGCAAACGCGTTCAGCGGCTGCTGCGGGCTGGCCCGGTTCTGGATCGCCGAGTGCACCTGGTAGTAGAAGTCCTCGTTATACGGGTCCTGGGAAATCAGCTGCTGCAGCTGCAGCCGCATGATGAAGTTCTTATCCCAGTCGCCCATGAGGCCGTTGAACCTCGACGCCGTGGTCTTGACTCTATCTTTCGACACCTGCCGCTCGCGCTCGGCATGCGCCTGCTGCTGCAAGTTCGAGCGGGCCTGCGCTACCGAGATTGCCGACGGCTGCGGCTTGTTGAGCGCGTAGGGCACGTCGCGCGGGCCGGAAGGCACTTTCTCGGCATTCCGAGGCTCTTTCGGTTTGGCGTCAGTTTCGGGTGCTTTAGGCGTTTCCGGAACATGCTGTTCTTGAGGAGCCTGGCGTTGCCGAGGCTGCTGAGGCTGAGGTGCCTGCTGGTGGACCTGCGGCGCCTGCTGGTGCTGAGGTGCCTGTTGGACCTGCGGCACCTGCTGGTGCTGAGGAGCCTGCTGAGGAGCCTGCTGAACCTGAGGAGCCTGGGGATGCTGCAGATGTTGCGGGTGGGGCTGAGGTGGGTACTGAGCCTGCGGATGCGGGGGCTGCGGCTGCTGAGGATAGCCCTGGAAAGGCTGGTAACCTCCCCACGGATAGTAGCCCGGCATCATCGGCATGCCCGGCACCATCCCCGGAGGCATACCATGCATCGGCGGCATGCCCACCGGAACGCCTGCCGGGGCCACGCCGGGCGGGGGCATGGCCTGCATCATTTTTTCCAGCTCCTGCACCGACATGGGCTGCTGGGGAGCCATGCCCGGAGCCGGGGTTTGCCACAGCGAGGCCAGCGGCTGCAAGGACGGCGGGTTCTGCTGGTATCCTGCGCGCTCGTAGGTGACCTGCTCTTCGTCGAGAGTGCGGGCCACATTGGCGGTGGTGCCGGCAAAGTCGAAGTCTCGGGACACGTTGGAGGTCCCGAAGGTCTCGTCGTTGAAGTTATCGTTACTTTCCTCCAACTTGACGTTGTCGTCCTCATAGTCGTACACCTGCGGTGCCGAGGAGGCGTCTACTTGGTGCTGGACACCAAAGAAAGACATTTTGAATGGGTGGGTGGATTACTCACCTTGGGGGCCCAAAATGGGACTATCGACACATCGTTTCTTTGGGAGGAGTGGGGTGACAGGGCTGGTTTCGGTGCTATGCTAAGCTTGCTGCCGGGTAAGCAACCGCCATCGCTAAGCAAGTCGCTAAGCAGCCAAAAGGCCGGGTAACCCAACAACAACCCAGTGACAGATTGGGAATATTTCATCACCTGCATCCCGTCAGGGGTGGAAAATCGACGGGATTAGGGTAACGCGGGGGGAGAAAACAATTCCGGGCCCCCAGCCCCAAGGTAGCACGAGGCAAAGCAGGGCTGGGGCACGGGTGTGGCCACGAGGATATTTTTAGCCCATGGGGTTGCTATTGTCGTGCGCGCTGGAAAACTGGTGCCGGATCCTCGCCAGCCCGTCGGCATGTCTCGCCGGCAAATAATCACCTGAGCCTGCAGGCAGGTGCCAGGTGCCAGATAAAGTTAGGGCAGGGGGTTGCCCGCCAGCCCTGACTTACTACATATTCAGAAGCTTGACCAACTATACAAGCCTTTTGTTTTGCACCGGACCCTCCCCCTGCACCAACCAAAGGTACACTTTAGATAAACTAGATGGGTCTGTATCGACGTGCGCTGGTTCTGGGGTTTGTGTGCGTGAACATCCTAGTGATCCTGTTGTGGCACCGAGATACCGGCTCCACTGCGCGGCGGGCCCAGGAGCTGTTGGTGTACCCCAAGGAGAATGCCACCTTTGTGACCCTTTGTCGCAACGAGGACTTGCACGGAATTTTAGACACTATCCGCAGTGTGGAAGACCGGTTTAACCACCGCTACCACTATGATTGGGTATTTTTGAACGAGGGCGAGTTCAACGACGACTTCAAAAGAATCACCTCGAGCCTGATCTCCGGCCAGTGCAAGTATGGCAAAATCGGGAAAAACATGTGGGGCTACCCCGATTGGATCGACTTGGATAAGGCCGCTGAAGGCCGCAAGAAACTCATGGATATGGACATTATCTATGCTGGCTCCGAGTCGTACCGGCATATGTGTCGGTTCGAATCGGGGTTTTTTTACAACCACGAGCTAATGCTCGACTACCGCTACTATTGGCGTGTAGAACCTGATACCAGCCTGTTTTGCGATATTAACTACGATCCGTTCCGGTACATGCGAGTGAACGGCAAGCAATATGGGTTTACCATTGCCCTGTATGAGTTTGGCGAGACGATTTCCTCGCTCTGGGAAGTGACCCTGAAGTTTCTGGCTAGCTTCCCGCAATATGTACATCCTCACAACCTGGCTCGGTTTATTAGTGAGGACGGCGGCGTGAACTACAACCGCTGCCACTTTTGGTCTAATTTCGAGATTGCTGATGCCGACTTCTGGCGCGGCGAAGCCTACTCGAACTATTTTGCTTTCCTGGACCAGATGGGGGGTTTTTTCTATGAACGCTGGGGCGACGCCCCCGTGCACACCATTGGTGCTGCTTTGTTTATGGACCGGGATAATATTCACTTTTTCGAAGATATCGGCTACATGCACCCTCCCTATTACCATATCCCCGAGAACTTCGTTGAGCGCGGTTTCAAGTGTTCGGTCGACCCTGCATGGAACTTTGACTGGCAACCTTATAGTTGCATGCGGCATTACTTTGCGTCGCAAGACCTTGAAGTTCCCCCTCATGTTGCAAAGGTTAAATACTAGGATATTTTATTTACAAACAGGAGTTTACTTATTTTTGTGTTTGGGTTTCGCAATATGGTGGTAACTTGGCAGTGAGGCTGGTGCTTTCTGGTAGTCTTGAGGAAGCGAGCCGGAAATAAGTAGGTTCCTGCTTGCAGACAAAGCCTAGAAATTGGGTTGAATTTGGTTGTACTGGTTGCCTTATATCGTATATACAGTTTGAGGCATTTTGCAAGGGCCCGATAGGACCGATGCTAGTTTTTAGAGCCTTTGGGCGGCCTGGCCCAAAGGTATTATAGTTGATAGACTCCTTTTAAGTGTTTTTATGCCGCCGGAGCAGGCTTTTTGACACCATACCGAGACCGCGACGTTTTACGGTTAACTACGCCGGCCAAGTCATAAGACCCGCGAATACACTTGTACTTGACACCGGGAAGATCGGGCGTCCGCCCGCCCCGAATAGCTACCACACTGTGTTCCTGGGCGTTATGGCCTTCGCCGGGGATAAACGCTGTGATGGTCTTGCCGGTGGTCAGCCGCACTCGGCACACTTTCCGGTTAGACGAGTTCGGTTTCTTGGGCTTCATGGTCATAACCTTGATAACAACCCCTCGTTTTTGCGGGCATCCGTCCAGAGCCGGCGACCGCGACTTGCCGGCCTTTTCCTGCTTCTTCAGGGTCTTGAAATTGCCTCGACGCATGATCTGGTTGACCGTCGCATATGTGCGGGTAGGCACAGCCGGAAGCTTCGGGAAAGCTGCAGAAATATTTTGTGACATGCTAGGTAAAAACCGGAGCATTTTAGGAGCAGTGCGAGCGGCCATGCTCAGACTTGGCGGCGGTCGACACAGGCTAGCCAGTCGAAACATAGTTTTCCAGGGTTGGTAAGCTGGGTCGTTCGTTATGTTTGGGATGGCTTGGTTCTACAGAGAGGAGGAGGTGGAGGAGGAAAGATAAATATCTCTATATTCAATATCTATAATGTAAATAAACGGTGGACCTTTTCGGCGATCCACGAAGCCACCGTGTGCTCGATCTCGCTTGGCGCCTTAAGCTCGCTCTTGAAGCTCCGCACCAGATCGCTTTTAGAAATAAGCCCTACTAACCGGCCTTTATCAACCACATACACAACTGCCGGGGCCATTTGAATGAATATTTCGTGCACCCATTCCAAAGTTGTTCCAGGGACTACCATGACAGGACTGGTGTTGATCGGCTGCGCATGCACTTGGAACTCTTCCAAAGTCTCAGGCACGTCGCTGCTGTTCACCGATCCAATCAAGAAGCCTTTCGCGTCAACAACTGGGTACCGCGCATGGTCTAACGGGGGCACTGTTTGGCCCTCGCGGAGAGCAACCGGAGGCACCATAATGTCGTCGACCACGCCCTCCAGCTCCAGTTCCTCGACCAGGTAGGGAAGATTGTTAGCCACAATAGCCATATCGGCAATCCCGCCTTCGCCAATCGTACCGGAAACAAACCGGGTTACCCCCACCACAATCATGGTGGGCACAATATAGTTACTTGCGCCCGTAAGCTCAAACAGAATCATAACCACCGCCATCGTGATATGCATCACGCCTGATAACAGCGCGCCGGCTCCTAGCAACGCATAGGAGCCCGGGTTAATGCATGGCCCCGAAGTATCACATACGGCAAACAGAAATGAGGTAGGGAACTTTTGCTGCAGCGCCCACACAAACGTGCCGAGGAGCCGGCCAAACAAGGCGCCAATGGCCAGGCTAGGCACGAAAATGCCCGCCGGGACTTTGGCGCCGTAGGAAACCAGCACTAATGCGGTGCGGATAATCATGGCCATAATGAGTGCCAGCGCCGTCTTGCCCTTGTTATTAGGGTCGCACGAGGGGTGTTCCCAGCCATGGTCGCACTCGTGGAAGAGAATGCTCATACTCTCGGTCATATCCACGTATAAATATTGGTTAAAGTAGCAGATCGCGGCCGTGATCAAGGCAATGATCATCACCTCCAAGCGCGGGAAGCTCTTAAAGTACCGTTTGCGCAAGGCTTGGAACCGCAGGTTCCACTTGATGATGAACTGGCCCATGAAGCCGCCAAATAGGCCAAGCACTACAAACACGGGGACTTCGAACATGTGCCAGGAAGAGTCATATTGCACATCAAACAGCACCATCTGGCCAGTTCGGAAGGGGTTAAACATCGATAGCACGCCGGTAGCTACCAGGCAGCAGAAATAGGTACGCCAAATCGTCGCGATGTCGACTTTCGACGAGATTTCTTCAATAGAAAACAACACCCCGCCAATGGGCGAGCCAAAGGCAACTGCTACTCCGGCCGCCGAACAGGCAGTAAGAAGTTCTCTTCGTTTAGAGTTGTGGAGCCGGTATTTAGGGAAGAACCGGCCGATGACATTGCCTACACAAGCGGCATAATGCACGGAAGGACCTTCTTTACCGACACTAAACCCCGAGGCAATCGTGAACGGCAACGCTATGCTTTTGATAGCCAGGGTCTTAAACCCGAGATAGCCCTTGATTAGGTACCCGGACACAATGCACTTGATTTCGCTAATGCCCGAGCCCGCCGCCATGGGCGCATATTCCAAAACCAGGAAAGTGGCAATTGAGGCAAACAATAACGACACAAGAATATACACAATGTACTGGATGAGTCCAAAGCGAGACCAAGTCGACCACATGGCACAGCCCTCGTCCTCGCCAAAACAACACAGCGACTCGGGCAAGTACCATGCGGCTTTACAGTAGCCGACTCTAAGACTGACCAGGAACGCCGTGACGATGTTCAGGGCCACGGCAATGGTGCCGATAATGGCGCCCGCCAGCGCCAGCACTAGCCAACTTTGACATACCGAGTACATGCGCAAGGCCCCCAGTTTCCAGCCGGCGCCAAGGTATTGGTGTTCCCGCTGGAGACGGATCAGATTCTCTTTCTCGGCATCTTCCACCCAATCGATGGTGGTGACGCGGCTGTTCATGGCCAAGAAACCAAGGGTGTGGGCAGGTAATGCAGGGCTGACACAAGCCTTGGGCCATCCCATCTTCTAGGCACCCAAGGTCCCGACAATGTCCGAGCCCGGCACCGACGCAGCCCGGCTGAAATTGCCGCTGGCACGTATAAAACGTATTGTCAAGCAAGACCCTGAGATCGCCATGATCGCAAACACGTCTGTGCAAGCTCTGGCAGCTGCCGTGCAGGTGTTTGTAGGCCATTTCGCCGAGCAGGCGTTATTTTCCGCCCAGTCTACTGGCCGCACTCGGCTCAGTTATGACGATTTTGCCGCTGTGGTGGCGCAGCACGACGAAATGGAGTTCCTTTCCGGAATTGTGCCCCGGACAATGTCGTTTAAGGAGGTGCGCGACCGTCGACAGCAGATGGGCCTCGAAGCCACAGGAGCGAAGGTGTTCACGCGCGTGCCAGAGGCTATAGAGCCTAGTGATAGTGAGAAGGAAACGATTCCTGGCGCTGAAGCCGATCCTGAAGATATCCAGGCCGAGGCCGAGCAGGCTGAGCAGGCAGATCTCGAGGAGGCCGAGCCGCTTGAGCCTACCGAGGAAGAGGTGATTGAGATAGACAGCGATTGACTGGAAATTCCTGGAAACCCTGGAAATTCCTGAAATTCCTGAAAATGGCCACTAACTACTGGTGAGGGTGGCCCTAAATGAGTGACGCTAATAAAAGCTTAGGCCGTAGACAAATGGCAAGATGGCCTTTATTTTTAGGCTCAACATGCTTTGTTTCTTAGTTTGAATCTTAGTTTGAATCTTACTTTATTTGATTGATTAATCCATCCATTTTAGCATGTAAATACCAGTGGATACCAGTGAATACCAGTGGATGGCAGTGGCCGGCTCGGGCAGACGTCCCAGCCATCACGTGATCGCTGTCCAATCACAAAAAACCAATCTCGTCGCCTAAGCTTACTCCCATCCCATATGCTCAAGAGTTTGACCCCCTCCCGAGCCGCCTTGGCGGCCTCGCGTGCAGGCCGCATGTATGCCTCGACGTACAACAAGCCAGTGGGCGGTGCCTCCGACTATAAAGTCCCCTACGGCCGCGGTGATGTCAAGGCAGACCGCAACACCGACGGCAACCGGAACATCAGCTACTTCATGGTCGGCACCTTTGGCGTGCTGGGCGCAGTGGCGGCCCGCAGCACCGTGCAGGACTTTTTGACCACCATGTCGGCCTCCAAGGATGTGCTGGCGCTCGCAAAGGTCGAGGTGGATCTGTCGAAGCTGCCGGTGGGCAAGAACCTGGTGGTCAAATGGCGCGGCAAGCCCGTGTTTGTGCGTCACCGGTCGCAGGCCGAGATCAAAGAGGCCGAATCGGTGGATATCTCCACTCTTCGCGACCCTCAGACCGACCAGCAGCGGGTCGAGAACCCGGAGTATCTGGTGATGATTGGTATCTGCACCCACTTGGGTTGTGTGCCTATTGGTGATGCCGGCGACTACCACGGCTGGTTCTGCCCCTGCCACGGCTCGCATTATGACATTTCGGGCCGCATTCGCAAGGGCCCTGCGCCTCTTAACTTGGAGATCCCCGATTACACTCTGGACGGCACAGACCTGGTTGTTGGTTAAAAAAGCGTTCGCACATAGTTTAATTGTGTCATTATTGTAACTAGGTAAGTGTTTACTTTAGATAACTCTCCTAGCTTGGTTCTTTGTAGGCTCTATCTAAGGTTCCTTGGGGGTTCCTTGGGGGCACTTTCTCCATCTATCTAGCCTAGTAGAGTAGGGGGTCCTCCCAGCTTGATAACCATGATCCAGGTCACTTGCAATGACCGGGTGGGCAAGAAAGTCATTGTCAAGTGTCTTCCGGAAGACACGGTAGGCGACTTTAAAAAGCTGCTGGCAGCTCAACTGGGGACGGCTGCTGATAAAATCGTTTTGAAAAAGGCCTATATCACTTTCAAGGACCATATCACCCTCGATGACTATGAGATCCACGACGGATCTAATCTGGAGTTATACTACTCTTAGCAGATTGCTCTAATTTTTATATATACATTAGCCCCGTTCCTGCCACCCGTTTTTGCGGGCCATTTCAGCGCTTTCCTCCATCCCGTACTTGACAAACTCCATCACTTTCCGGAGATGTAACTTGCCGTCTACTGCTCCTTTGTAGCCATCGTAGCTGTTTTTGATATTCGGCGTGGTCGGGCACACAAACGGCCGCAATTCGGTGCTATTCACATTGCTGGGGACAACATAGGTCCGCACCTTTTCCCAGTTCACCTTGTACTGGCCGGTACGGGTCCAGGTGCCTACACCGGTAGAACCGGTTCCCTTGTAGTGATTTTTGTTACCTTTCTTGGTATCCAGCGACCATCGCTTGTTACCGGTCTTGGTGATACCGTAGAAGATTTGTCGGTCCTTGTACTTTTGCCAGGGCCGAAGCAGTAGCTGGGCGGCCGACGGCTTCATGATGACAAAAATTTCACGGTCGCGATCCGCTAACTGCCCAAGCCTGCTTGTAAGAAACAGAATGTATAAAGTATAAATAAAAACCGAAAAAAATAAAAATAACCTCGAATAAACACCTCAATAAACAAATTCCGCCTATTTTTACTTTTTTGGCCTGGTCTCGACCATTACCTGCGACTTGGCTTGGCACCTGCCTGAATTAGATAAAAAGTTCGATCTGCCCAACCCGGGCCTATTCCCTGTCATGCCCATCCTGTTCATAGATTGTTATGACTCGTTCACATACAATCTAGTCCACCTGATTAGGGATGTGGTCCAGCAACCGGTCGCGGTGATTCATAACGATTCGCTTTCCAAACAGGAGCTCTACGATCTCATTCCATGTTTGGATGCCATCTTCGTAGGTCCAGGCCCTGGCCATCCTGCAGTTGACAAGGATATCGGGGTTATCAAGCACTTGTGGGATCTGGCTGAAAATCTAACCGTACCGATTTTCGGGGTTTGTTTCGGCTTCCAATCGTTGGCTCTTGCATTTGGGGGGAAAGTTGACCGCCTTTCGCTCCCGCAGCATGGCCAGTATGGTCATATCACCCATGACAACAGCAGCATTTTCGCCGGCCTGCCGCAATCATATAAAGTGATCCGCTACCATTCTCTGTACGCAGATATTGACGGAATCGCTGACCTTAAGCCATTGGCATACGCCGACGACGTTCTCATGGCTCTGCAGCACGTGACCCGGCCCTTCTATGGGGTGCAGTTCCACCCGGAGAGCGTTATGTCCGAGTATGGGGCGCGGCTAATTGAAAACTTCTGGAATCTGACCCTGAAGTATAATCGGGACCATCGGGTCGTTGTTCCTGACGATGGTAAACTCCGCTACTCGGCTCTGCACACAGCCCCGCTGCTTCCTGCAGCCCCTGCCAATCAACCTGCCGGTCCGGAAATTGTGGTTATTCCCCGAACGGACCCGGTCCAGGTTTGCGAGTATCTTAATGACAAGAAAACCGACTTCCTCATGCTGCATTCGGCCGCTCACCCTGGTAATTGGACGATTATCGGCGTGCTGGACCATACCACCCCTCATCTTAGATGCAAGGGCGACAAAACTTATATCGGGCCCTTGCATGGCGAAGCCGAGCCTCAAGACGGCGACTATTGGAACCATGTTGCCGAGTTTATGGCGCCAAGGCTCATTGATCCTACTTTGCTACCCAGTAATCTGCCATCTACTTTGCCCTTCCTAGGTGGATTGGTGGGGTATATTACTTATGAAAAGGCCTGTGGCCATATATGGGATCCAACCGTGGACCAGGCCAATAGCGATGCCTCTTTAGTGTTTGTGGATCGTTGTATACTTATAAACGACACGAATATGTTTATTGTGGGATCTAAACAGTGGGCCTCTTCATTTGCCAGTTCTTGTAAACCGCATGCACTTAAGCAGCCCGTGATCCCGCATGCAAACATCAAGCTGCCCAATAAACAAAAGTATCTGGCCAATATCGAGAAATGCAAGGAATATCTTCGGTCCGGCGACTCGTACGAGCTGTGCCTAACTGCCCAGACTCAAGCAACTCTTGAGGAACCTATTCCGGCTTGGGACCTCTACAAGCATCTGCTGTCCCTCAATCCAGCCCCTTATACCGCCTTCCTCGACTTTGATGATAGTTTGGTGGGCACATCGCCCGAACGGTTCATGTCGTGGAGCCGCGACGGGCTTTGCCAGTTCCGACCCATCAAGGGCACGGTGCGCAAATCTCCGGGGGTTACCCGGGCGGATGCCGAAGCGATTCTCCATTCCGACAAGGAGCGGGCGGAAAATCTCATGATTGTGGACCTTATTCGCCACGATCTGGGCCATATTCTCGATAAAGTAGAGTGCTCCTCGCTCATGAGTGTGGAAGAATACAAAACGGTATTCCAGCTGGTGAGTGTGATTGAAGGACATCTTAAGAACTCGCCATTTAGTGGAGTCGACGTTCTCTGCCACTCGCTGCCGCCCGGATCTATGACCGGGGCGCCCAAGATCCGCTCGGTTGAGATTCTGAGATCTTTGGAACAGCAGCCAAGAGGCCTTTATTCTGGCGTATGTGGGTACTGGTCCATCACTAATGAGGGTGACTGGAGTGTTGTGATCAGATCTGCTTTTAAGTATGCCAAAGACAAGGCGACTTGGCGCCTCGGAGCGGGCGGAGCTATTACTATCTTAAGCAACAGCGAGGCCGAGTTCGAGGAGATGGAAACAAAACTGGACAGCACCATCCGAGCCTTTACTACCAATGCGTAGTTGTACATATTAGCATTATAGCATTTATATTTTAGAGTTCTACCTCTGGGCAAGATCTCTGCGGCGCTCCGAGGGCAATCACCGAAGACAATCACCGAAGGCAATCACCGAGGGCAATCAGTAGTGGCTTAGACCGCTACCGGAAGTCACCTTATGCATTATCTAGCAGTATTGTCGGAGATATCCTGTTTTATGCTTACCATACGCATTACTTCCTCCGCGGGGCTATCAGCAGGTGCCAAGCCGAGACTGCGTAGATCTACATCTGATCTGCAGAAAGCAGCTTCGGCGTACCGGTAAACTTAGTGCTAAGACTACGGGCTACATTAGTGGAACGTACGTATACTTCGATACAATTTAGTAGAGAACAGCTATGTCCTTATCTATGACTATAGAGGGTTTCTAAGCTCTAGCGGCTTATCAGTTCTATCAACCCTATCCTCGATCCTGCGAGTGGGGGGCCACCATTGGCGCAGGCCTTTATCAGTAGTAGTAATGCTATCAGGGTTGGGTTTTATCCACTATAAAGTGGAGAAGGTCTGGTCACTTTAACACCATTGCGAATTCACCGATGGACGACGAGTACGAGCTCCCGTCCCCTGTGACGGTCCATGAAAAGTCATTTAAGGAGCGGGCAAAGGATACCATGCATGGATTGGTTCATGCCTTCACCACCTACGACGGGCTTATCGGCGACGCCGACTATGCGTATCTGTTCACCCCGAGCATTTTTGCTAAGGGCGCGCGCCCGCCTATGTTCTTTGGCATTCATGCGAAAATGCCGATGTTGCTGGCATGCTTGCTGGGTCTCCAGCACGCGTTTGCTATGATGGGAGGCATTGTGTCTGCGGCGTTGCTGTTCGCCGAATATGCATACCTGGATACGGCTACTAAGACCTATCTGGTATCGGCATCACTGATTGGTTCGGGTATACTTTCATTTATTTCCGTACTGCGAGTACGAATCCCCTTTACCAAACAGTACATTGGAACAGGAATGGTCTCGGTGCTTGGAGTAAGCTTTGTTACCGTTACCGTGTTTAGTAGTGCTATGCCGGTGTTTTACTCAAGCGGTTTCTGTCCTACTGCTTCCGATGGTACTTATCTGGCCTGTCCTCAGGCATATGGCGCATTCTTAG
Organism: Wickerhamiella allomyrinae; assembly: GCA_030581455.1. Classification (NCBI taxonomy): domain Eukaryota; kingdom Fungi; phylum Ascomycota; class Dipodascomycetes; order Dipodascales; family Trichomonascaceae; genus Wickerhamiella; species Wickerhamiella allomyrinae. Next base: position 143,493 of record JAKTTL010000018.1, read on the forward strand.
GCACGTCGTGTCTTTGTGCCCTATTTGAGGTATTGCTTTCTTTGGTTCCCCAGAGAATACTTTTGAGAGTTTTCCCGGCTATTGTGAATGGGCCAGTGGTCTTGCTAGCTGGTGCATCTCTGGTTCAAAGTGGTATGGAGGATTGGGGAGGTGGTTCTAGCTGTATCTCGTCTAGCGTATGCACCACGTCAGATAGTGCGCACGCTCACCCCTGGGGATCAGGACAGTGGATTGGTCTTGGGTTCTCGGTATTTGTTACTATTGTTATCTGTGATAAGTGGGGCTCGCCATTTATGAAGTCGTGCTCTATTATCGTTGGTTTGCTGGTGGGGTGCATTATCGCTGCTGCTACTGGGTACTTTTCTCACGACAGTATCGATGCCGCGCCTGCTGGCCAGTTTCTATGGTTGCATACATTCCCATTAACATTAAATGGCCCCATTGTACTACCCCTACTCGCTGTTTATATTGTATGTGCTATGGAGTCGATTGGAGATATCACCGCCACTGCCGATGTTTCTCGGATTGAAATCGAGGGCCCTCAATTCGAATCCCGGGTTCAAGGCGGGCTTATGGCTAGCGGCCTGGGCTCGGTGGCGGCCGGTCTCATGACCTTGTGTCCCATGTCTTCGTTTGCTCAGAACAACGGTGTGATTGCTATGACTCAATGTGCTTCACGGTACGCGGGCTTTTTCGCCTGCTTCTGGCTAGTCCTGATGGGCGTGATTGGTAAATTCTCAGCGGCAATTGTTGCGATTCCTTCTGCAGTGATTGGCGGCATGACTACCTTTATCTTCGCCTCGGTGGCAGTGGCTGGCCTAAGAATCATTTCTACTATCAAGTTCACTCGTCGTGACCGGGTAGTCCTTACTATCTCTTGCATGTTTGGTTTCGCTTCGTTAGTGGAGCCTACCTGGTTTGAGGGCATCTTCACCTACAAAGGTGACAACCAAGCCAAGAAGGGCTTTATCGAAGCCCTTATTATCGTAGTCCAGACCCCTGCTGCGATCACAGGGTTTGCCGGTGTGTTCGCTCACCTCCTTTTCCCCGAAGTTGATGATCTCGCAGAGAACGCCATAACCAGAGGTGGAGACGTTCCCCCTGAGATTGAAGGCATCGAGGTTGAGCAGACAGAGTCTGAAGCCACCATCAAGGCATAGTACATACCTAAATTATTTACTTTTTCGTTTATTATAAAACAGCTATTGGTTTCAATTAGTATTCATCATAATCGCTCATAATCTGGCGCCTGCGCTACAGAAAATAGTCTACAATTTGCGTCTCGGATGCAGTTTGAATGTGACGCTCGTTTTCAGGGGACGCATCAAACACATTAAAGTAGCGCTCACCGCCCGGCTGGACCTCACAGATAGACGCGAGATTGCCACACCGGTAGCAGTAGTTGGGGGCCGACCAAACCGTGCTTAGCTGGTCGTCAAAAAGTACTTCGTAGCCCTTGTGGCAGAGCTGGTGGGCGCGCAGGATATGGTCAAAGCCGTTTCGTTCTAAAAAGACCTTGACAATATCGCTGCCAAATGTGTAGCCGGCGCCTCTTGGGCTAATACTAAACTGGGTTCGTGTTTCGTCAGGGTCGCTCCAAACCAGATCAGCCATCGGCCCTTCATGCGGGATCTCCTTGAAGCGGTCAATGACTTTGATCTGGTCCAAGGACTGGATAGATGGTGATAACCCGCCATGGACACAGAAGATCTGGTTGTCGATGACCACTGAGAGGGTCATAAAATCAAAGATATCGGTGAAAAGCGACCATACTTTGGCGTTGCCGTATTTCCGCACGCACTCGGTATAAAAGCCATACGACTGGGTGATTCCCCGCGACTCATGGTTGCCCCGGACCAAGAAGATCCGCGACGGATACCGTAGCTTTAGGCAAACCAGCAAAGTGATGGTCTCGACCGAGAACAGGCCGCGGTCCACGTAGTCGCCGAGAAATAGGTAGTTTGTATCTGGACAATTCCCGCCTACTTTGAATAGCTCTAGCAGATCATAAAATTGCCCGTGGATATCACCTACTACCGTGACCGGGCTGGAGATGTGTACGACATTGCTTTCCTGAATGAGCAGCTCTTTGAGCTTATTGCACAGAGCTGCCAACACTACCTGGGGAAGCAGTTCGCGTCGATAAGCCCGCTCGATACATTCGTCAAGGTTCGAGATAGATGTCAGAGAGTCCATTTGGGGAGTTATTGGGCAAATATTTTAGGTGGACACCTCTCTTTTTTTACAACTTGGATCCGAGGCGGGGGGGACGGCTCAAGAAAAGATATTTCACAAGGGTGTTTGAGAATACCGGGAGGGCGGCAAAGGGGGGTACACTTTGGAGTTACTCTTTTGACCACAATAGGCTTTTACCAAATCGCCACGGCACTTCAGGGAAGAAGAGCCCCAAAAAAATAAAAAATAGAAAAAAACCTAATAGTGGCCCAGCTCTGGACCTTACGCGGTGACAGTAGTAGTGGTTTGGGCTAGCCCAGGAAAGTTGGGTCCGCCTTTGGCGGATCACATCATCATATCCCAATGCATGAGTAAGCGAGACGGCGCTCCCATCCCCCCTATTCCCCATAGTAACCAAAACGGGACACCACCACCTCTCCCCCCCTATATTGCTTGTAATCTGCTTAAGTCTGATTAAGTCTGATTAAGTCCGACGTACCAGACAAAACACAATTGCTAGCATGTCTGAAGACTATAGGGAAAATGAAGGCACCTCGTCGCCACCTCATGGCCATCGCAGCTATGACGGCCACGATTCGCCCACCAACTCCACCTCGTCGCAACACTATTCCACAGCCGGGTCCGTGGCCGGCCGGCCCTTGAACCGGTCCATTTCCACTACCCAAATCGACTCGGTTCGGCGCAACTATCGCTCCGGCCACTCCTCGCCTATTGCGTCTGATCTCAAACGGCGCCTGAGCTTCCGCAACGATACCCAGGCCCAGTATATGGAGCAGGAGCAGGCCTATCTGCATAAGCTCCGAAACGATCTCATCGACGACTACCATGGCAAAGAGCTGAGCCCCGTGGGCCAGGTCGAAGATACCGACCAGTTTGTGAAAGATGACGACGAGATCGAGGACGAGGCCATTGGTTTGGGCGGTGTAGGCACGTCGTTCGACGACCCTTACACGGACCTGAGCACCAGTTACAAGTTCTTGCAAGTGGATGGTCTTCCTGGTGCTAAAAATAGTGCCCGGCTCCGGGAACGTACCGAATGGCAGGCCATGTTGACGCAAGTACTTACCGGCGAGGTTTTCACTAGCGAAAAAAGCCGGCTCAAGGGCACCAGGACGTTGAACTACCATATCGGGGCCGAGGAGCTATGGCTGGAACTCAAAGCCAAAGTATGCGGCCGCACTATCCCGGAACAGAAACAGTTTTTGGGGGCGTCGCGAAGCACTGTGCCCGGGGTTATGGAACGAGTGGCCAACTTCAAGCTCACGTCCTCGAGCTACGACGATATCTATACCCCCTATCACGAGGTCGGCGAGTTGCTGAGCACGGTATCCAAGTGCGAGCAGCTGTGGCACAATAACAAGGCCATGGCTCAAGATGTGCCGCTGTTTGTTCGCAAAGATATCCAGTCGCATTTGGACGCCCTTACCGCCTGGCACACCATGACCTCCAATATTTTACAAGAACTCGAACTGTTGCAGGCATGGACCGGCAACGATGAGGCCGATCCTACGAAACCGCCGACCAACAATGCTTCTCCGGATGCTCTCCCTCTTGTAGAGCTCATTCTCAAGCAGGACAAGGCGCTGATGTCGATCTTCAAGAACCGGATCCAGTCCTATATGTTCCCGCTGCTGAACCGAGCTCGCCAATGCACTATTACCTATGCCGATACGTTTTTGGAGCTCGGGTTGCCGCTATTCCATCTCTATTTAGAGCCGGTGATGGCGTTCCCCCTCAAGCTTATCCGGGAAATCATCAAGCTGCGGCTCCAGTATGCCCGCAAGCTGGTCAACCCCACTATGGTGATTATTGACCAGACCATTCTCAGGTTCCAGACATATATGACGCTTGGACTGGTTCTTACCGAAGAGTATCTTGAGCTGACGCGGCCTTTGCTGGACAAAGGATGGGCGTTTTCGCGCCATGACGCCAACAGTCTCAACGACACGTTACTAGAATGTATTTCCTTTTACTTGGAGCTGCTGATCAACAAGTTTTTGGACGGCGGCAAGTCGTCGCTGTCGTTTTTCCGGTCTTTCAAGTCCATTGAGCAGCTCGAGCAGCATTACCACTTCTTGCAGGCTACGTGTAGACTGATTGAGGGTGGTAACATCTCAGTGGCTGAGCGGTTTACGTCTTTGCATAGCCGAGTGCTCAGCAGACTGCTGGCATACTGGGAACATCAAATGGAGGGTCCCGGCAACTGGACGCCGATTGAGATCGAGCGCTGGTACGCGGCGACTATTGAGAACATTCGCAGTATCCAACGGAAACTGCTTCGATTCTACAAAACGTTGAGCGATAACCATGAAAACGCGATGGACTTTGCCCACCCCAAAACCAAGATGGACGAGTTCATCTCCGTCATGCGCGATAACGGGTTCTTCCTGGTATTTGTGGAGTCGCTGGAACGCCAGGGCATTTATACGTTTGCCAGCGCGAATCTGCGGGACTCGCCGCATACCATCAAAAACATCCTGCAGGGCCATTCGCGGATGCGCGAGTCGCAAGAGGGCGACGCGGCCGAGCCCGACTGTGTAGTGATTTTCTCCATCCAGGAGCCGTTGGTGTGGGATGGCGAGATCTATCATTTGGAAATGCCCGTGGACAATGTCAATAGCATCGAGCCGGGCAAAGTGCGGCTGGTGTCGCAAGGCGGCTACGAGCAGCTGCGGTACGTGTGTGCCAAGTACGGCTTCAAGGACTTTTTGGAGGTGCTCCGCTTCCGGCGCTCGCACCTGGCCAAAGTCGACCAGGAACTGACGCGGATCCGCACCTTGTTTTACCGGCTGGCCATGTCGGTGATTCTCAGCGCGAAGCAGCTGCGCACGAAAATCCGGCCCTATAACTGCCCCGAAACAGTGCAGAACATGTTTGCGTTTGCCCGCGAGTTCGGCCAGCGCGGGCTGTGGACGATGGACGAGCGTAAACGGGGCCGCGTGGCCTTGAACCTCATCGAGATGTGTGTGGACTGGGTCACGTTTGTATGCGACGACTGCCCGCCCAACTCGTACAAAACATTTAGGTGGACGGTTGTTGCCCTAGAGTTTGCGATGGTGATGACGCGCGGCATCAATATCGTTGCCATTACCGACGACCAGTTCACGAACCTGCGCCTCAAGGTGGCCAATGCCATCACGCTACTGATTTCTCACTTTGATATCATGGGCGCGCGGTCCAAGGCCGCCAACCAGTCGCGCACTAAGCAGCTGCCGCGCGAAGTATCAGTAGTAGATCTCAAAGACGACGACGAGCTGATCACCCTGCTGCGGGAGGGCATGCACGAGAAGCTTGCCCAGCTGGAGACAAGGCGGGATGCCCGCCATATGATGGGCAAAGTGCTCGACGACACCAACACCGAGTTCGAGATTCTGAGCTTCGCGTCGTCGTTCTCGCTCACGTCGATGCGCTGGCAGCAGGGCCGGTTCATCGGCAGCGGCGCGTTCGGGTCCGTGTACGAGGCCCAGAACCTCGATACCGGCCAGCTCATGGCCGTTAAGGAGGTGCGGCTGCAGAACCTGCAGTCGATTGGCCAGGTGCTCAAGGGCATTAAAGACGAGATGACGGTCCTGGAAATCCTGAGCCACCCGAACGTCGTCCAGTATTTCGGCGTCGAGGTCCATCGCGAGCGAGTGTTTATCTTCATGGAGTACTGCGAGGGCGGCTCGCTAGCCCGGTTGCTGGAGTACGGCCGCATTGAGGACGAGACAGTCACGCAAATCTACTCACTACAGATGCTGGAGGGACTTGCCTACCTGCACCAGTCGGGCATTGTCCATCGCGACATCAAGCCCGAGAACATCTTGCTGGACCACATGGGCGTTATTAAGTTCGTCGACTTTGGCGCCGCCAAAGTGCTTGCTGCCAGCTCGAAAACGATTTCCGGGAACCGCCACGGAAGCGAAACAGCTACCCGGCTGGACTCCCTGAAGGGCACGCCCATGTACATGAGTCCGGAAACCATTACCGGCCGGGGAGCCGGCCGCAACGGCAGCATGGATATCTGGTCCGTAGGCTGCTGCATTCTGGAAATGTGTACCGGCCGGCGGCCCTGGGCCAATCTCGATAACGAGTGGGCCATCATGTACCATATCGCCGCCAATCATATGCCGCAGCTGCCTACCGAGGACCAGGCGTCGCCCGAGTGCCACGCGTTCCTGCTGCGAACCCTCGAGCGCGACCCTAACGAGCGGCCCAGCGCTATGGAACTGCTGTCGGATCCTTGGATTGTCTCGATTCGCAACCAGTTGCTTGGCAACGGCGGCGAGGCCAGTGCGCAAGACGAGCCGCCTATCAACGGCGAGGTAGATACCCGGCCCTTAGAGTCGTTGCGGGAGATCGAGGAGTCTTTAGAAGACCCTGCCGAGGCGGAAGCCAACGCCAAGATCGAAGACAACTTGCTCCATATGGACGAGCGTCGCAATAGTCTTGAGCATCCTACCCGCAGTTAACATGTATGTATTGGTATGTATTTATATTGGTATGTATTTATACACGCGCATAGGCTACTCCTAAGGCTCTTAAATCCTTTTATATACTAGGCAGGCCGCCTACTCATTAACCACCCCCAGAACGCTGAGCTCCAACGTCCATACCCGCCGGGCATGGATTTTTACCGCCTGGTTATCCAGATCCATGTAGAAGTTGTCCCACCAGCACTTGCGAGCAGGCTTTTTCCAGAACATCAGCAGCTTCTGGACAGCGTTGATTTCCTCGATATTCTCGGTAGACGGAATTCTCAGCGGCGTGATCTGGAAACTCAGCAGCGTGGTTTTATCGGGCTCGCGTTCCCGGAAAGACCACCGGTCGCCGGCATTCAAGCCTGCCAAACAGAGCATCTGCATGAGATGGAACTCGGGCGAGTCCACGGTATGAATTCCACGCAGGCCCTCGAAAATGCCGTTCTCGGCAATCAGTTTGGTGCCGACCTCGCGTTTAATCCGATCGATCTCCGCCTGGGTCACCTCGGGGTTGCCGTTCAAACAGTAATACTCGAACTCTTCGCGAAGCACAATCAGCGCCGGCCGCTGTTTGAGAATGTCGGGCACCACTGTAGGCTGGAGATGGAAGCTGGGCTCGCTCTCCACGCCGCTATCGTCGGCAACGCTATCGACAAACCCTTCGAACTCGTGGAAGGAGCTGAGCGGCAACGTGCGGGGATTGAGCCCCGCCAGCGCCTTTCTGTACACGTCGAACACGTAGCGGCAGCAAGCCGGGCTGAAATCCACGTGCATCACGTCGTGGTTGTCGTCTGCCGAGTCGGCGGCCTGCGATGCCTCGTCGCCCGGGATTGCGGTGGATAAACAAAACAACACGCTCTCCGGCAACTCCAGCAGCTCTTCGCGGTCGATCCGGAACCTTGTTCCCCGCACGTCCAGATTGAACGTTTCCGGCATCCCGGAATTGAGGGCCCCTAGGTCATGGCTCGGCAGCTGGAACTGGGTTATCACCCCTTCCTCCTCACTCATGTCAGCTGGCTAACCCACATCAACACCCTTGGTAGAGCCATAGTAGCCTAGATTATCTATTCAAACTTCACATTCTCCTCGCTTTTCCAGGCATTGGCTATATATTTTGTGTGATTGCCCCGGGCCAGCAGCTTCTGCGTGTCCGGGTGCCGTAGTTCAACAAACGTGTATGCCATTTGCCGGCCCATGCGTTGACATAGACAATCAACCTGTAAAGTGTCTCCGGGCTTGCCGCCAGACGCCAAAAAGGTAGTGGCCAGGTCAGTAGTCACACCGGTCATGAACATGCCGTTACTGGCTAATGCCAAAGACCCTCCGACATCGACCAAAGTAGAGATGATTCCGCCATGCACGATTCCTAGCCGATTGGTATGTTTCTGTTCCAAAGGAAGATGGGCAATCACTTTATTGGGCTCGGCACTAACAATCCTTAGGTTTTCGAAAAGCACTTTCTCAATGCCCCCTCTGGTGAGCATATCGTTCCATACCTGCTTCACAAACTGGATCCGGCTCATGTCAGCTAACCACAATGGTCCCCGTACAATATACAACAACACAATTATATGCGATTGTATAAATTACAGTGCGGATTATTGAAGCCAAAGGGAAGCCAATCGAATTTTAGATAGGTTTATTCCGGATATGGTTGTTTTTTCTTTATAGACTCACACTTTGCTCTTATCGGACCCCATAGGTTCATCATCCCTTATCTTGACATAGAACATTCCCCAACTAGATCAGGTAATTACCGTGCATAATCACCTCATGAAACCTCCCTTATCTTAAGGTTACGGTCAATCACCTCATGAAACAACCTTAAAGTTAAACTGGGAATAAATAATATTTACAGGGACCGCGAGCAGTCAAACTATTTACAAATTAGGCCGGCAAGGGGTTGTTGATGGCCTTGTCGGACTGAATATCAGCAGATATCCACAATCCGCCGTTTTCCAGTGGGGTTACATGCGTGAGACCGTGGCCCGCCAAATCACGGATCCACCTAGACATATTATCGGTGTTTTGAGAAGGGTTTTCGAGCCCTTCAATGGCCTGATCAATGTCTTCGCTCCGGATCCATGCTCCACAGATACCATACTCATCTCCCGAGTGGGTCATGATCTGGGGAGGCGGATCTAAGGCGAGAATGGCACTATGCGGGATCGAGGGCAGATTTAACAGGGCCTGATCACGCCAATAGTTGAAGGGATTCGACCCTTGGTACACCGAGGCAAGGATCTCGTCTCTTGATGCTCGATAAATACGCGGTTCCGGAAAGAGGGCTCGCAGCTTTGCCTGAAGAAACTTGATCAATTCAGGCTGCCTGGGCTCTAAAACAAGCCCGATCTGGCTCTCAGAAAGCTGGTGGGCTATCCGGGTTAGCAAAAACCCTTTGGCCGACCGCTCCGGATAGGGCAGGACTTGCTCGTCGCCAGGCACAAAATGCTCTGACTTGGACAAATACCATGCCTGGCGAGACCTTCTCTGGACAGGTCCCAGGATATCCCGCAAAGCGGCTCTCTCGACCGGTCTAATGCGGGCGATTTGCCGGTGAGTTATTTTCATCGGTGGTCCCTAAGCCTGCGTGAGGGCTAAAGGGTAATTGGGAGGGAGCTGGGGGGAACTGGGGCCGGCGATCGCAGCCTATATTCTGCGACACCCTCCTG